>JAQOOD010000009.1:7070879-7670879 GCA_029633175.1 Citrus glauca
TAATAAATCCAAGGTACTCTGGAATAAGCTCCTCACAGTTATCCATAATGAACACCCGCCTTACATAGAGCTTGATGTTGTTCATCTTCTTGCGGGTGTCAAACAAATCAAACGGAGCCCTCTTCGGAACGAAGAGAACGGCCTTAAATTCAAGCTGACCCTCAACAGAGAAATGCTTGACAGCAAGGTGATCCTCCCAGTCATTGGTCAAGCTCTTATAGAACGATGCATATTCCTCCTTGGTAATCTCCTCAGGCTTGCGCAACCAGATGGGTTTCTGCTTGTTGATTAGTTGCCACTCGTGAGAAACCTCCTTAATCTTCTTCTTCTTCTTGCCCTCCTTCTCCTTCTCCTCATCAACATCCTCCACATCGCCTTCCTCCTCCTTCTTGGGCTCATCATCTTCATCATCGCTAATTTCCTTCTCAGTTGTCTTCTCAGTCCAGAGGTAAATAGGGTAGCTGATGAATTCAGAGTGCTTCTTCACAAGGTCCTTAATTCTCCTCTCCTCCAAGTACTCAAGCTGCAAAATGATTACACCAACACATGACATCAATAACATAGTCGGAAACCAATCAAAACAAGTTGTTAGTTACTAATAGCCAATCACTTCGACAATGTTACCTGATCCTCCTTGAGGTACAGAATCATCTTGGTACCTCTACCAAGGGGCTCTCCACTAACATCCCTGGTAACAGTGAAAGAACCACCAGCTTGTGATTCCCAGATGTATTGCTCATCGTCATTGTGCTTTGTAGTCACAACAACCCTTTCAGCAACAAGGTAAGCCGAATAGAAACCAACGCCAAATTGACCAATCATTGACACATCAGCCCCGGCCTGCAAAGCCTCCATAAACTCCTTGGTCCCGGATCTCGCAATTGTACCCAAATTATTTACCAAATCTACACAATTCCAAAATCAAAACACGTTCAGAACACTGTAACCACATTATGATATGATTGAATTTTTGTACCAATATGCAATTCTGAAGTAACCAGACACTAAACACGTAACACAACTTCTTTGCACATATAATATTATACCTGCTTTGGTCATGCCGATACCGCTATCAACAATAGTGAGTGTCTTGTTAGCCTTGTCAGGGATGATTCTGATAAAAAGCTCTGGCTGTCCATCGAGCTTGCTCTTGTCCGTCAGGCTCTCGAATCGGATCTTGTCCAAAGCCTAATAAAGCACCATTACCGTTAATCAATGGAATCAATTCATTAACAATAATAATTACTATAGAAGGACAACGAACAATAACAAGATAAAAATAAATACGCACATCAGAGGAGTTGCTGATGAGTTCACGAAGGAAAATCTCCTTGTTGCTGTAGAAAGTATTGATGATCAAACTCAACAGCTAGTTGATCTCTGCCTGGAATGCGAATGTCTCAGCGTCCGCCATTGCTCTTCCTCACAACACAGAATAAACAAAAGAAAAAAATTGGAAACAAGAATACTGAAGAGAATTGCTTTTGCTTTTTGCTTGCGCAGAGAGATTTTGATAAAGCGAAAGGTGATTCGAGGAGAAGAAATCAATCCGCATTTATACAGAGGGCATGGTCCCCGAAATCATCGAGGAAAAGTGGGGAGAGTGAGGTTCTGGAGTGTTCCATTAAACGACGCCGTTTCCTCTTCGGTTTTGGTTTGGGGCGTTTAAGCGGGAGAGTTGGTTTTAGTTTACTTTAATGACGGCCAGGAAAATTGGGATTCGAGAATGTTCGAGCAGCTATCAAAGTCTCGAATGTTCTTTTTCATTGCGTGACGGACCGTTTACGACGATCCCCGATGATCAATAATAATAGTACGGGGGAAGAAAGACTTCGCACCTTTTTAATTTTTTTGGTTTAATATTTTCTTTAACATTGGGCTTATGGAGTACTGGACCAATAGGAAGCAAGAGACTGCTAGAATGAAATTGAAATTATTATATTTTTGTACCACTATAGTAACGCTATACTTCCCGACCGATGCGCTATATTCGTGATTTTGGAACATTTCACATGCCACACGAGGTGGATTGGATTCCACGTTAATTATAAATGTAGATGCTTAAGCTAGGAAAATGATTACAACTCTTCGAATTTGCGATCTTCTTCCAAATTCTTCATTTCTACCCAATAAATTCCATTTCGATTAAGAATTTTTAATTACAAATTAAGCTAGAATTAAATCTATAATCATTAATCACAATCATATTAAAACTGAATTATTAGTTATCCAATGTAACTTAGCAGTCGCCTACATTATCAACCACTAAAAAAATTGATTAAAATTTGATCATTCTACCTTATTAAGGATGGATTAGTCGTTAGTTAATTTTATTTATTTATTTATTGATTTATACGTAAATAACCAAAACCATTATCAATTACTCTTAGGAGCAAGCACTGCTGCACTAACAAGCAAAAATGAAAGACACAATCAGCACTCTTGCCTTGTTTATTTGCAGGATTGTTTGCATAGGCATCGTCAATTTGTGTTATACTGGTGTGTATTTTGGTAATAATTAATAAAATTATTTTGTGTTAAGCAATATTAAATATTCTTAATTGGCTTTTTTTAGTTAGAGTGAGATCTAAAAAAAAGGTGTGTGGGTATACGAGTGTTACACATAAGTTTCTCAGCCAATTCAGTCGGGATTTTATGTCTTAATATCAGCGCTCGCTAAACTATGGAAGAAGCAAAGTTCAAAGCATCGAATTTTAAAACAATTCATAAAAATCTGGGAATAAATGTAAAATATTTAACTTTCTGGGGGGCCAAAATATAAAATACTCAACATTTTTGGATTTGAATTATAATTGTGGCTTTTATGAATTTGAAAAAGAAGTTGTACAACCAGCACTAGCGGGAACACAGGGTCCATGCTATTGCAGGTCTTGACGTGGATCCACAACTGGATGGAAACTTTGCAAGCAACTTCGTAAAAATCACATGATTTTATTTGATATCCTGTTTTTGTTTTATCTTCTTGTTAATTCCCTTTGAAACATAATAACAAAGTGGCCCGTTAAGTTCTCTAATTCATTAAAAAAACCGTGCTATATGTTCCGATTATCTTAAATAAATAAAATTATTATTGGAAATTAAATTGTGTGAAGATTTTTGCTGCTGTGTGTGAGTGTGAGGGCTGCTTAAAGCCCTGAAGAAGCTTGATGATGCCTTGTATTTGACATCCTCTTTTGGGCCTTCCGTATCTTGGGCCCAATGCATTCCGAATCTGTTTTGGGCTGGTGGTGTTACTCATTTTAAACCCAACAATTTTAGTAATGAATTTTATACAATCCACAAACTCAGACTCCTCTTAGACTTCTCTAATTAACATGATTGTTCATTTACTTGGGTATATGCCAAATGTACCGTTAAACTTTTTCTTTCACACGCATGATATTGACCCTAGAGCTGACAAATCGGGTCATCAGGTGATATTCGTATCGTGTTAAATTTAGATCGATCCAAACCCAATCTATTTAATAATCGTATCAAAATATTGAGACCTAAACCCGACACAAAAAAATAATCGAGTTACCCAATAACTCGCTTAATATTTATATATTGAATAAAAATTACATTAAATCATACATACATATGTACATACATACATAATTTATCGATATTATAAAATATATATACCTACTAATATATTACACATTTACACTATTAATGTTTTAAATATATATATATATATTTATATAATATTATATATCAATATCATAAAATATACATGTCTATTAATTTTTACGTATTAATACTATTGAAGCTCTAAATGTATTTAAAATTTTATAAATAAATATTGTGTTTATATTCACCCTTTTAAAGAATTAAAAAAAAAGAAAATCATCTCTAATATTTGAGTTTTAATGATAAGAATATGTAAATTATTTCAAAATAAAAAATATAATCGGGTCATTTATTAAGTAAATGGGTTAAAAATTTTAACCCTAACCCAACACGGAAAAAAATCATGTTGGCGCGACCTGACCCATTTAACAATTGTGTTAAATTTGACGATCTATACCCATTTATTTATATCATATTCGTGTCGGGTAATCAGATCGTGTCAAATTTTATCACCTCTAATTGACCCGAATTAAAAACGATTTGTATATCAATTCCAAATACAATACGGTCCATTTCTATTAAGTATAAGGGAGCTTCGTTCTTTTTTTTTTTTTTCCTTTTGGTGTTTGACGCCAATGATAATTTAGTTGTTGGAGTTTGTAAGTTAAAAAAATATCATCATTGTCAAAATTTCCAGTGGTAGAAAATTTATATTTAGTCCAAATTATTAAGAATGTGTTTGAGATTGGGTGTTGTAAAAAAAAAATGTAAGTATGAAATAAAAGTTAGTAATGTATGGTAAATATAAATTTAAAATAATAATTTTAATAAATTATTAAAAATATAATAAAATTTCTATTATACAAGTGAAAAATCATATTAATATAACTTTCAAGATACAACAGTTACTATTTATCAAACACTTTAGTGTTATAATTTTTAAATTATAATTATCTAATTTCAATCCTAAACGCACCTTAAGATTGAAAAATTGAAGTCGATTAATACTTTTCTGCAAATCAATTTTCAAAAAAATAAAAATTGAAATTGATTCAATTGTTCGTTCGACCTTGCATGTGTGGTGGCGTTAATTTTATCATATTTAGAAATAGATTTGTGTTATTTTAGGCTTAAATATAAATGGGGTCAAGTGTATCCGTACGAACAAGGTTGATTTTCTAATATTTGAAAGAAATCTGGCTTTGACATCAAGCCAGCCTGTATATTCATCGGGACTGCATCGTAGTGTCTGATAATAAATTTTCAATACAAGTAAATTTTGAAATAATGCCATATATATATAAAACTTTCCAAATACGAAAAAAAACATAAATACGAACAACAAAATCCGCAAAGGTGACATCTGGCTTGACTCAAGAGCTTCTTAAGTAGGTGGCCGGTGAAGTCGCGCCGCGCGTAACAGTTACTGAAATGAACTGAAAAACATTTGGATCATATATACAATAGAGTATATCTCATGGGGAGCAGATCGCTAAAGAAAAAACCCAGCAAGCGTTCGGTTTCTCAATCGGATCGGCCCGCACCGTCACCATCACCGTCGTCTTCGTCATCTTCTTCTTCTTCATGCATGGCTTCTAATCATTTCTCTCGATTCCGTCACTACAACAAAGGAATCCCGGCGGTCATGTTAATTTTTTTCTTTCTCTGTGGGTTTGTTCTCTTGTGCATTTCGTCGAACATGTGGATCAGGTTCCCCGGCGTTGACCAATCCCCCAGTATTTACAACATTCAAGTCGTGAACGAGTTTCCCCATGATCCCAGAGCATTCACTCAGGTAAATTGACTATGCGCCTTCCGAATAAAATTATAACCTATATTGGTTAGGTTACTTACGTATGATTATATTGTAAATTTAACGTGGTTAAAAGACAAATTTGTACGGAGAATTCGAGGTTGGGATTTTAACAAAAAATGCCGACCGCGTCTGAGTATTCTCTAACTGGATATTAGTTAACCGTAGCTGTGGGAATCTACATGTTAATGACTTAGCGGTAGATTTTGAACCACTCAAAATTGCTGATTCTTTTGTTTGTTCTCTTATTGTTTGATTGTTATTTGAGAATTATCGACAGTGCTTTTTTGATTGATTTCAGGGACTTCTTTATGCTGAAAATGATACTTTGTTTGAGTCTACTGGACTTTATGGGCGTGTAAGATCATCACTTTTTCTTAAATAGCCGATTCTTTTGTCTACATTTTCTTCATAATT
This sequence comes from Citrus glauca, assembly GCA_029633175.1. Classification (NCBI taxonomy): domain Eukaryota; kingdom Viridiplantae; phylum Streptophyta; class Magnoliopsida; order Sapindales; family Rutaceae; genus Citrus; species Citrus glauca. The sequence goes on from JAQOOD010000009.1 coordinate 7,076,683, forward strand.
GTTTGCTCGGCCTTCTTTGTTTAATTCTTCTACTCTTATGATTACAGTCTTCAGTTCGGAGAGTAGCACTTGAGACTGGGAAGGTACAGATCCCAAATTTTCAAGTTCACATTTTTTTTCCCTGTGCCATGCTAATTGAATTCAGAAATCAGTTTTAATTGAGCTATTCTGTTTTCTGCATCACCGGATGGAGGAATTTTAGAATACACCAGTTACTATTTAATAACTCATAATCATATCTCAGTAACTAAACATTTGCTTGTTGTATGACTGACATGGTACCTTTGATGTATTTTAGAATTTCTCTATTGGATGAACCACTTACTATTTGTCCATCCTGAAGAGTCGTAATATTGCAACTGGGTAGACTTTAATGAAGTTCGTTGCCTCTGCTATGTGCAGGTTGAAGCTATTAACCAAATGGAGGGTTCATATTTTGGGGAGGGTTTAACTCTTCTTGGAGAAAAGTAAGGAAGAATGTCTGGTTGCAATTTGTTTGTCTTGTTGATTCTACAAATTGGTGATCTATCCTTTCCCATGACTGTCATTCAAACAAGTTTCTTCAGTCAGTAACATTATGGTATCATCTAAAGAGTGATGAAGCTAATCTAGTAATTTCTTATTTTCTTTTGTAGGCTGTTCCAAGTGACTTGGTTGCAGAAAACTGGATTCATATATGACCAAAATAATTTACACAAAGTTTGTGCTTAACCTTTTTTTATTCTCTAATCTGTTCTTTCTTATGATTGGTTGGTTGTTACTTTCTTGGGTTAATGAGTAGAAAGCATTTGCTGGATAAAAGCGAGGTCAACTTTTATATAACCTTATAACTTCCATAAATTATATATTTGTTCCTCTGTTGGGTTTGGTGAAATTTTGGGATTATGCATGTCTTTTATTTTAAGATTCTCATTTTGCTTCATCTCATTTGATTAATTGAACTTCTGTAGTTGCGGACTTCTTTGTTTGGACCTAAATCAATCTAAAATTTGGAGATTGGTAGAAGCAATGATAACCCACAAATATGGCTCAATCTTATGTTATGATAGAACACTGGAGATGGAGTGCGTTCCTAACATTAATAACAATAAAAATAATCTGTTTGTTTGTCTTGAGGAAGAGGAGGTGAACTTTAAATTTCTTGGAGGGGTGGGGGGTGTTTCAATCCAATTGAGCCTACATGGTTGAGAAAACAAATTAGATACCAAATTCTGGTAATCCCGATGAGAAACCTGGAAATTATAAAAATATTTCTAATGTGTTTGAAAAATTCCTCTTCTCTCTTAATGCAACTCTGAGATGTTTTGCTGTTGTTTCTTTAATGTTTCTCCATCGTAATGTCAGAATTAATTTCTGCTTTCTTCTTCATGATTCAATTGCAATTTTAAACTTAATAACATTCTACTATTTCTATTTGTATTCTTCGTTAGTGGATTTTGTTAAGTGTGACGTCTAGCTTTTAGCCGTTGGTGAAATTGTTCTTTCAATCCGTTGCTGTAGTTGATGGTCTCTTTTTGCTTCTCCTTGAAATGCTTTTTGCAATGAGGTGTACTTTTCTTGGAGTGCCAGACCTGTAATAATTTTATTTTGTTGAAAAACATTGCAGTTGGAGGAATTTACACATCAGATGAAAGATGGTTGGGGCCTGGCTACTGATGGAAAAGTTTTGTTTGGAAGCGATGGAAGTTCCATGTTGTATCAGATTGACCCCCAAACATTGAAAGGTTTCTCTCATGTACTACAGTTAGTGCCAATTCTATTTCTGTTTCTTATACGCTTTTGGCTCTTTGGCATGAATAATGCTGCTTAAAATAATAGAGTTTTAAGCTTCAACTTCTAGCATACTAGTAGGCTTCACCATTTTACCATTCTCTATTTAGTTCTGCAATATGATGATGGTTTGTAAATTGACCTTTGTTTTCTGATGATATTTTTGCTTATTTATTTGTCTTATTGTTGAATTTGAGTTGCCTTAATTGCAGTCATCAGAAAAGATATTGTCAGATATAGAGGTCGTGAAGTACGGAATCTCAATGAATTAGAATTTATAAAAGGTGAAGTTTGGGCGAATGTTTGGCAGGTATGGCCTTGCATACCATATGCATATTTACAAGCTTTTGGTAGTTCACTTGTCTATGTAACAACATGATAAGTTGGATTTTGACAATCGCTAAGTTACATTAGTTAGAGATAGGGTTGGCAATAGGACGGGATTGGAGGGGATTTGCCAATCCTAGTGCTGTCTTGTTTATGCAGATGTGACAAAAAAATGTCTCAACCCCGTTCGTTTATTTTTTTTTTTGGGAAAAAAATTTGTCTTAGTTTCGTCTCGTTAAATATTGTCCATCGCATTCTCCTTAATAATCCTAAATGTAAATAGATAAAATTTGACATTATTTTCTTTTAAGAATCATTATAATTCAAGCTAGCAAAAATCGTGAATAAATATTATTGACGCTTGATTTCGGTTAACTAAAAAAATTGAGTAAATGGGACGATATAAAGAGCAAAATACAGGGAATTTACGTGGTTCAGCACTTGGTTTATGTCCATGGAAATTGAAAGAGCTGACTTTCTTATTCAATAATGAATACAAGGAAATTTTCCTTTTACTATTTGCTTCTAAATTTTTTTTTCTTGTCCCCCCATACCTCTATTGCTTTCTAATTATAATACAATTTTTCTTAGTACCTAAGTCGTCGTTAATTCTTTATTTTGGTCGACTTTTCTACTTAATTAGAATTTTATTCAGAGTGTATATTTGTTTCCTTGTCAAAGTAGGCTTTCGAAGTTTTTAGATTTTTATTCTTAGATTTCCAATTGCGTTTTGCTTCCCCCATGCTCTATTGTTTCCTGCAATACCATGTTTCATTTTAATTTGTATGTTTCTTGAGCGATACTTTCTAGTTCCTGCTTCTTGGATCCTGCTTCCTGGTTCTTGATTCTCGCTTCCCGTGACTTTACTTGTCATGTTTTTTACCCATACTTTACGTGAACATGCATGTCTTTTATTTATGCGTCACGTGCGCTTACTTTGTATGTTCCCTAGTCAAGCTCCACTAGACTTTATTGCATGTTTCCTAGTTAAGTTCCTTGTACTCCTCTTTAATTAATTATTTTATTTTGCATCTTTCTTGCTTAATGCTCCCACTTTAATTAATTATTTTACTTTTCATTCTTCCTACTCAACGCTCAATGCTCCATGCTTTCACTTGAATTAATTATTTTACTTTTCATGCTTCTTGCTTCATTTTTGTGTATGGATTTGCATGCTTCACTTTTCCTGATATCAATTGCCTCCTAGTTCTTTGGAGCTTGATTTTCAAGGCTTAAAAAAGCTATTTTATTGCATAATATATATATATTAAAATCTTGAGAATCCGAAGACAGTATTGATTAAGTATAAAAAAGAGAGAGAGAAACAATAGTAAATATTCACCAGAAAATTTGGATAAGCAAAACTTGAAAAGAGATGGAAAGTAAAATTTATTGTTGAACAAGAGAGAAGACCAATTTCTATAAGTGAGAGTTGGTTTAGTTAATGTTGGTGGGTAGAAGAGGCAACAACCAATGCATAAATAGGTGATGAAATAACTCTTTTAAACTTTGAAAATTAAGTTCCAAAGAGCTGAGGGCAACTAATAACAGGAAAAGTGAAGCATGCAAATCCATGCACAAAAATGGAGCTGGAAGCATGAAAAGAGAAATAATTAATTAAGTAGAAGCATAGAGCATTGAGCAAGAAACATGAAAAATAAAATAATTAATTAAAGTGAGAGCATGAAGCATGAAGCAAGCATAAAAAATAAAATAATTAATTAAAGTGGGAGCATAGAGTAAGCATGAAGAGTAAAATAAGTAATTAAAGTAGAACCATGGAGTATTGAGCAAGAAGCATGAAGAGTAAAATAAGTAATTAAAGTAGAACCATGGAGTATTGAGCAAGAAGCATGAAAAGTAAAACAATTAATTAAAATGAGAGCATGAAGCATAAAAAGTAAAATAACTAATTAAAGTGGAAACATGGAGTAAGTATGAAAAGTATAATAATTAATTACAGTAGAAGCATGGAGCGGGAAGCACGAAAAGTAAAATAATTGATTGAAGATGAGTTTATAGAACTTAACCAGGAAACATGCATTCCACTTGACTGGGGAACATATAAATTAAACGCACGTCAAATATAAATAAAAAGCATGTATGTTCACGTGAACAATAAAAGACATGCAAGTTCACGTGAAGAATACAAAGCATGCATGTTCACGTGGAGCATAGGTAAAAAGTATGAAAAGTAAAGTCACATGAAGCGGGAATTAGGATTTAAGAAGCATGACCCAAGAAAAACTTACAAAGTAAAAAGAAACATGGTCCTGTAGGAAACAATAGAGCGGGGAGGAAGCGAAACGCAATTAGGAATCTAAGAAGAAAAATCTAGAAGTTTCGAAAACCTACTTTGAGAATGAGACAAATATAGACTCTGAATAAAATTTTAATTAAATAGAAAAAGTCTATCAAAATAAAGAATTAGTAACGACTTAGGTGCTCAAAAAAATTATATTATAAATAGAAAGTACTAGAGGTATGGAGGGAGATGAGCAAAAAAAAAAAATCAGAGGCAAAAAGCAAAAGAAAAATTTCCTTGTAATCATTATTGAAAGTTGGCTCTTTTGATTCCCGTAAACGTAAGTCAAGTGCTGAACCACGTAAATTATCTGTGTTTTGCTCTTTATATCATCCCGTTTGCTCAATTTTCTAGTTGATTGAAATGAAGCGTCAACAAATACAAAGTAGAATAATCTAATAATAGTTTTATTTTGACTATATGCATATTTGAATACAATTTTATACTAACATTTTTAATGTTTGCTTCCATTGCACATTAATGTTAAAATTTACGCTTCAAAAGCTATAGATTTGTGGATCAGGCTACAGTGCAACTGTGGCACGGTGCCACAGTTGCACCAGCTGTTGGATCCACTTAAATGAGTGGGGTCCACTTAAATGGGTGAGAATCCAACAATTGTGTGCAACTGTGGCATGGTACCACAATTGCACCACGGTTTTATCCTAGATTTGGACGGTAATAATAATATGGGATGACAAGAACCTTTATAAATTTGTCTCATTGACTAATAATAATATCACAGGTTACAACTTTTAAAAGCAAATATTTCTAAAACAAATATAATTATCGTTACAATAACTTTAACTAGATCATCATATATAATATAATAATATTTAACAAATATCAATTATATGGAAAGAGTGCAAAACCGTGAACATTAAAAAGAAAAAAAGCCAAATAATGAATGTTAACTAATGGTGTGGAGGGTGAAAAGTGAGAATCTTGTGGGTGAACGGCTGGTAGAGGCGTAGTGGAGAGGTCATAGGTGGCTGCTTGGCAACTTTTGTGGCGGCGTGAATTTTTTTTTTTTATGGCGGGGGCGAGGAGCGTCGACAATAATGGTGCACCATTAATTTGAGAAAGTGGCTGAGTTTTGAAGGGTTACTACTGCTATAAATTATTAGTTTTAATTGTGCCTTTTGCTTGACACTTCACTTTCTAATTATATTATTTTTATTATTTAATTTTAGCCTTTAGGTTTCAATTTTAAACGTTAGTTAAGTTAAAATTATAAAATATTTAAAAATTTAGAATAGTTTTAAAATTATATTACTAATGGGATATACATGAGGAGACGAGATTTTACTGTTGGTCCTCCTCCCGTTCATAAATAAAGGCATAACTCATTTTTTTGTCCTTGTTACATCCCACTTTAATTTGGGATATAAAAATATGTCTCAATCCTATCCCAACAGGAAAAATTGCCATCCCTAGTTAGAGACGAAATTCTAAACATTGGACATATGAGCTAATTTGGGTATTATTTGCTAGCAATTATCTAACATTTTCTATTCTCGCTGTATAGACTGATTGCATTGCTAGAATCTCACATGAAGATGGTGTGGTGCTTGGATGGGTTCTACTTCCAAATTTAAGGTTTTGCCTTGAATTTCCTTTCGCTGTGTATTAGATTATCTGATAGTTATCCTGGATTTAGTAACTTATTTTTATCATTTTGCTTGTTAATTGCTTTTAACTTTTCCATTTCTTTCTTTCTTTCTTGCAGGGAGCGGCTGGTGGCGGCTGGGTATAATGTAAGCATTTTAATCAAATGGGATATGCTCAATTTATTTTTATTTTTATTTTTTTGGTAAAAGATTAACTTGAGATTGCATCACCTTGTAGGGTATTGATGTTTTAAATGGCATAGCATGGGATAGCAACAGAAACCGCATTTTTGGTAAGCTCCAAGCTTTGGCACTCCTCACCCCAGTTAATATTATCACCATATATCATGTGATTTATTTAGGTTTTTTGGGTGAATTCTTTTAAGTGAATTAGTTTCAAGGGAAGCTTAATGAATCCTCGGTTAATATTGTCTTGCTGTAATCTAGTAAAGAGCTTTGATTTAATTTCTCTTTGTTCAAAGCCTAGCAAGATTGTGCAGTTGATATAATCTCATATTATTTTATTTCAACCACCCTTTAAACGGACGTAGTAATGGCAAGTATTTCAGATTTTGCATTAAATTTGTTCCCTGAATTGATGTTTTTGCATGGTGAATTGCACCTGTTAACTCAAAACTTCTCTGGCAGTGACGGGTAAATTATGGCCGAAGCTTTATGAAATCAACCTGCGTGAAATGAAGAGAGAACGTAAAGATGGTTTCAATGTCGACACCATTATTGAGCAGCTTTGTCTGTTGGATGGGAGATTATAGAGATTTTAGCTTTTATTGATATATTCCTCCTGTACATCCAATTTATTACTGTAAGACACAAAGTTGTGACTTGTGAGCCTCAGATGGAGAAATGCCTATGTGATCATTGGAGTCAATTGCATACTTTTTTGTTGTGTAAAGCTTGAATTGTATAGCTGCGGTGATGTACAGAACCATGCAAGAGCAGCCACCTGCCGGAGAAGTAAAAATGGGTGACACTCTCTCGTGCCCTTATATTTCCGGTTCTGATAACGAAACTCCGATGGCTACAATGCTTCTGAATCCGGAAAAGCATTGTTGGTCTTTACAATTGCAATGGGAAACCTTCCAACATTATTAATGTGAGGTGTGTATGTATATGTAATAGTAGCGATTTCCTAAATTGTGAACGGTGTAGAATCCCTTTTTAAGATTGTTTTACAAACTCAAACCATTAAAAGAGGGCTGTACGCACCATCTTTTTTCCTGAAATTATACTATATGGTCTGCGGACGGTATAACTAAGGGACTAAAGGAGTCTAAATTTATTCGATTACTGTATTCGTACATTAATAGCATAAATTGGGGGAACCGTACAAGTATAATATATTGCAGGAATTAGTCGAGTGGCATTTTCCTCCACCACAAACAATAAAGTACTCGATGAACAGGTGACTAGTCACATAAATTGTGTATACTTGTAAGAGACTCGAATCGGTGCCCTCAGTTATACGCGGCCACATATTACAGCTGCCATCAATCTAATTAATTTGTGTCAGACACAAATAGTTTAACATGGGGGGATTTCGGATGGAAGGCCGCATTATTGTCTTTCTAGAAGTGCTGCATTGAAGATGATTTTGGTCGCCCCCACCAAATCCACAGCCAGATTTCCCGCTTCCTCTAGCAGTTAGTTGTTATTACTTCAAGAGTTTGAACTATTCCAAAGAATTTTAGCTAATCGCTTATTCCTCCTGCTAAAAACACAAATCAAAACCATGTCACTTGATCACTCAAACAAGCCTTAATCTCACCTCTCTCTCACAAACATGTCATCATCTCTCAAGCACAAGCTCTCGAAACACACCTCTTTCTTTGGCATCCCATTATGGATATTAATTGTCACTTTGACTCTACTCTTTTTACTCATATTCATAGCCATCCTTTTCCTCTACATCTTCATCTTTCACCGTCGCAAAAAGTCCTACATCAATGCTCATTTTCGCCTCCCGAAAAACCCCATTTCTCCGAAGAATCACGTTCATCCTCACAATACTTTTAGCACTTCATCTTTGGACAGGAGGCTCTTGTCTTGCAATACAATGTCGGAGATTGAGATGAATCTTTCCAAGCCAGACCTTCAGTTTATGTTCTCTGATCGATGGTCTAGTGGTACTAGTAATAATCGTTGTACAAGGGCACAAGCAAATGGTAGTATTAGACGTAGTGTGTCGGGGATGCGGCTGGGTATCAGGATTAGTCTCAAGGAGATAGATATCGTTACAAATGGCTTTGCTGAACAGAATGTGATTGCAAGCGGCGATAATGGCGTCGTTTATCGTGCCGTTTTGTTGGACAATATGCGAGCTGCTGTCAAGCTGCTAATGAGTAACAGGTAAATATTAGCTTTATGTAGGTTCATTTGAATTAATCACGTATGGTTGATTTATTAATGATTTGTGATTGATTAGTGTTTGCGAAGAAGAGGACTTCATCGAAAAAGTGGAGGCGATTGGCCAAGTTAAACACAAGAATCTAGTGAAGCTATTTGGATACTGTGTTGAAGGACAAAACAGGTATCGATTTTAATTTTTACGCATATCAATTAGACAATGTCAAACTATATGACTCAAAACTCTTGATGGATATTCGCTTTTGATTAGGATACTTGTGTATGAATACATAGATAATGGTAATTTGGAACAATGGCTTCATGGATCTCTAGGAGAAGCCAAACCTTTAACTTGGGATACAAGGATGAAGATCATTCAAGGAACAGCAAAAGGGTGATTTTTATTTTTCAATTGTTGGATTACCAATCAGTTCATATAATTAAATCAAACTTAACCAGAGTTCAGATCAGGGGAGATTCGAGTCTGATTGTGGGGAGAATTTGTTTATGCAGATTGGCCTACCTTCACGAGGACATTGAACCGAAGATAGTCCATCATAATATGAAATCTAGTAACATACTGCTTGATCACCATTGGAATCCTAAGATCTCGGATGTTGGTCTTGCCAAGCTTCATGGTCCCGAATGGAGTATCTCTACGTCATGTGAATTGAGAAATTCCGGGTTAGTACAGATGCACAATCAGTTAGCTTATAAGCACTGTTTATGTTTTCATTGACCATAGTTAGATTTTGAATGCTTTTGTAGCTATTTAGCTGAAGAATTATCTGGTCGTACCAGTATCTTCAATGAGAAGAGTGATGTTTATAGCTTCGGAATACTTATCATGGAGATTGTATCCGGGAGATTACCTGTAGATTACAGCCAGCCCCAAGTACAGATTTCTTTGTTTTAACCCTTTTATTATTCAACTTGATTCTTGGTTATTTATGTACAGAAAATGAACTGTAATTGCAGGTGTTTTTGATTGACTGGTTAAAATCCATGGTTGCACAGCAGAAGATTGCCTATGTGTTGGATCCTAAATTGCCAGAAATGCCTTCTAGAAAAGAACTCAAACGGATCATTTTAATTGCTCTGAGATGTGTTGATCCTGATATAAAACATAGGCCTAAAATGGGAGATGTTCTTCGTATGCTTGAGCCTAGGGACTTGCTTCTTAGAGAGGTAAGAACAATGATTTCTCATTCTCCCTGAAGCTGATCATGTAGCTTTATCTGATACATTGTTCTACATATTCGAGCTCTGTTTGCTTCAATAATGCAGGAATACAGGATTAAAAGGGCAGCTTCTTATCACAATTATCCGCAAAAGAATAAGACCGCTGTTTTATGCGATGCTGATATTAGTACACATGATGAAGAAAATAGAGGTCATGAGTCGGATCATGAAAATCCACCTTGGAAGAAGTTTTAAAGCCTATTAAATGTCATTTTTCACCCAAACATAAGTTCAAGAACAACATAGAATAGCTAAATCTTAATGTCTGTTTATTCCTCTTACACGAGCAACAGTAAATATAGCAATTCTACTAGACTCTATCAAATGCATTACATTATACTATCAAGCCTTACTGATACTGACAGAACAAGTGTTCAACCTAACATCATCAATTGGCAGCTTATCATCTGGGAAAAAGCAATCAGTAGGCTCTTTCTTGGGCAACAAGTCACAAGCTTGAGGTGTCACACGGCTTGTAATTCCTTGAATATTAGTACAATTCCATTGCAACTCCTTTGGTTTCTCTGTCAAGTTGATAGTCACATTAGAAATGCAGATTCCCGTAAAAGGGTCATTGTGAATTCCATCAAGCTTTGCGGATTGAGTAACATTATCGGCCACCATATCTCTGTAATTTATTCCTGTAACTGTGGGAAGTGCTTTTGGATCAAAACCGGGATCTGGGTGTGAGCCATAATCACCAGTCATCCAAAACACATACTTCATTGTCTTCATTGTCATTCTTCTTACATAAATTTCTTTCACATATGCTCCTCTGCCAACAGCTGTTTTGATTCTGACACCAGACTGAGTGTTGATTGCTGTTATGTCTTCAGCTCTCACATCTTTGATTCCTCCAGACATTTCACTGCCAAGAGCAATTGCAGCACTATCTGGGGAAATGCAAATTAGTCTTCTTATGATTAAATGCTGTGTTGGCATTCCGACTTTGATCCCATATTCATCCCAGCCACTTTTAACTGCAATGCAATCATCTCCTGAGACTATATAGTTATCTTCAATGCGTGCATTTGTGCAAGAATCTGGAAATAAAAGAGAGAATATTAGATTCTTATGATAGCAAAGAAAAGTTAGCTATGGTAGCTTAATTTTGAAAGTGTAACAATTAAAGTGTCTGACGGAGTGGCCTTAATCACAGATTTGACACATTAATCCTAGAAAATGTTGGGACACTTTGCAATAGAAAGTGGCATTATTCTATTACAAAGTGTTGGTAGGATACAAACATGTGACACACAATAGTTTATGAATGATGAAACCCCATCATATGTCGCATTGGTCGGGATTGCAACTTTCTACACATACATAGCATTATCATTTCACAAAAAATTTCAATTATGATAAGCAAAAGGAGAAGCAGGGACAAAAACCTAAGGCAAAAACAAACCTGGGTTAATCCCATCTGTATTAGGAGAATCAATAGGTGCACGAATTGTCAGCCCTTGGATCAATACATTGCTGCAAATTTCACATATAATCTTCAGAAAACACAGGAAAAAAAAGGGTGAAAAATTGTGATGATCAAGGAACACATGATCAGTCAAACCTGGAGTATACAGGATGCACGTTCCATGATGGAGAGTCAATTAAAGTTAGGTTCGAAATCTGAACCTTATCAGAGAACATGATCTCAATAAGATAAGGTCGAGTCACATTGAATTGCTTCTTTCTATATTTGATCCACCAAGGTTCACCCTGGCCATTGATCGTGGCATTGCCACCTAAATTCAGCAAAATGAACTTGATAAGTGCTTATTAAGAAGCATTTTTACAATTAGACGTAAGACCATATACACTAGCTTAAATTGGAATTTTAAATTATAATTACCAGTAACAACAACATCAGTTAAGTTTGTGCCAAAAATGAGACTGCTGAATCTTCCACCAGGTTCATCTCTTCCCCTTCCATAGGAAGGCAATGGTGGGAGAAGAGGCCACTCTGATTCATCCTGTCCATTTGAACATGCAATTAATTACATTGTGATTGTTAAAACTAGCAGAATAGAAAAGAAGATAAATTTTGAAAAAAAAAAAATCTTAGAAACTTGTTATTACAATTTGGGGACAAAACATCAGTATAGCAATAGCCTTGTGTCAAGAAACTGCTAGTCAATTTTGATTACTAACATTTGGTTAACTCTAGTAGTTGCTGGAGTGATAACGGAAAGAAAATTATACCTGGGATGCGAGAAGAAGAGCATCTTTGTGAATATAAAGAGTGAAATGGCTGGTGAGATTAAAGCTTCCGGTTAACCATTTCCCAGGTGGTACGATCAGCTGAGCTCCACCATCTGCTGCATATTTGCTTAGATTAGAAATTGCAGTATTAAACGCCTTGGTATTGGAGGTTTTGCCATCGCCGACGCCGCCGAAATCAGTTAAAACTGCGCTGTGTTTCCGGCAATTTAGTGCCTGAAACTCAATGGTGTATGAATTCTTGGTTGGTCTGCATTCTGCTACTTGCGGACTAAGCAATCCCAATGTCAATACCGTTGAGAGAATTTTAATAACCTGAAGAAACAAGTAAATATCGGATAAATAATTAATGCACACAACAGAAACCCCATTTTCTTTAATGAATCCAATTGCCAACAACCATATACAAGTAATTCGGAGATATGCACCCGGTAAAATTTAAGCAATACAATCATATTTTGAATAAATTAAAAAAAAATCATAGTTCTTAATTTCTTATCGATTAACACTGTTTCTTAAAAAAAAAAGAAAAAAAAGAAAGGTTTGATGGACAAAGTTTAAATTAATTTTTTTTTCATTTTTCTTTTTAATCTCTACCTTTCAATATCACAATTATGATTCTTATAAATTCAATATCAAATTGCTAATAATTATGTAAAAGTTAGACACACGCCTACAATTAATAAAATTTAGACAACATAACCATGCTTTGAATAAAATTAACAATAATAATCATTTTCAAAAACACAAGTTCGCAAGAAAAAATCCCATTTCAAAAACTGCCACAATTTTTCGTTTTGATGATATTTAGACAAGAACGTAATTAGGTAAGCGAGAGAGAGGGGGAGAGAAAATATGAGAAAATTTACATGGGGATGGAGATTATTTCTTGATTTTAGACAAAACTCCATTTCCAATCTGACAAATTAAGCTCAGTGAGTTTCTAATGACTATGATTTAGCATAAATAAAAGGAGAAAATTGTGTACATGGAAAGGAATTAAATTGTCATTAATAAGAAAATCATAGTAGAGTTTTGGGATTGGGCATAGAGAAACGATTCAAATGTAACGGCTTGTTTCATTTTCTTTCACTTTCCTGCCATAACTGATCAACTAGACGACAGCCTCACGTCTGCTTGGATAGTGGATCCCACTGGCCATGGTTTATCCACGTGGCGTGAATCCTATCGCCGTTGAATTGGCGGAGATAAAGAGACGTTCTGAGCCAGCCCCACAAATCGTGGTGGCTAAGTTTATTTTATAACCTCGTATGACCTTTGTCACAATTTGGCTGATACGTCAGTCGCATCGGACTTGACTAGCTTACAGAATCTGTAAGCTACAGACTGCAGCATCAGCCGTTGGAGGTGGTTGGATGTGGAGTGAGAAACCAAACAAGAGCAAATCGGATGGTGGGATGACGGGAGATGTTTGTTACAGAATCGGTAACATAGACAGGTCCCAGTCGCATCGTAATCTTATATAAGGGGTAATCATAAATAGATTAAGAGCTGCACTAGATTAGACTCATCACATGTATCGACGGTGTAAATTAAATCTCATCTTCATCAAGTTAATTGGCTATGTGTCATATTCAATTATTGCTTACAAACAGAATTCGATTGATTGGTCTTTTCTCGCGAAAACCGAATATATTGCCTTCAACTTTTTAATATTAAAGGAAGGTAAACTCACACACATTATTCTGGCCTTACTTTGATGTTACTGTTCCTATGAGTGGTGTAAGTACAGGTGAATGTAACTTAGAGATTCTCTTAAAAGAAGAGAGTAAACTGTAAAAATATCACCGATCCTAATTAATATCACATTTCGCACTATTCTTTCAGTATTAAAATGTTCGTTTTGATTACTTTATCATTGTTAAGAGTAAATGACTCTTTCCATGTATGGTGGCACAATCTGAGACCTGGATTTTTTTTTTCCTTTTAATTTCTTTTCAATTTTCATATCTCATTGGGCATATATTTTGTAAGTACAACTCTTGTATATCCTAATCAAGTTGCCCTTGTCATATATTTGTTTGGACATTTAATTTTCATTGAAAAATACGAAATGCCTTAATATTTTTATCATTGTTGTGGTACTTAATTTTGAAAGAACAATAATTAACATGTTTGATAAACAAACACTTTTATTTTACTAATGTTTACTGATCATCACTTGCCCTTGTGATTAATGGTTAATGATCCTATTTTATAGCATCTGAAGTTATGCCATCTCAAAATCTCAAATATTCTGTAAAAATGCTCTAGTAAAGGAGTTTAATATTAAACTAATAAAGCAAGAACCTTGACAATTACTATTGCTCACGTTGTAGCTAGATTTCGGAAACCATCCATACGTAGCTAGATTAGCATATGACATATTTATATGATTGATCATCAAAGTACAGACGAGTGCTTATTGATACGATGTTATTTCAAATCTCTTCCAAACCCTAAAGCACGGATAACCTTAAAACGCAACCATAGTTCAAGATTCACATCTGCCTTATGAGAACAAAATAAAGCCCTTATTGCAAGATTTACAAGGAAACACACTTAAACAAACATACACACATACATACTAGCTTCTGATGAGACAATAAGTTGGAGACGAAGCCTACATATTAATTTAATACATAAATATATCACTTCTTGTTGTCTCCAAATAAGTACCCAAGAGATGAGTCTCCACCTGGAGCTGACTGAACCCTTGTTGTCGGACGGTCCTAATAATGGTAACAACAGAGAAACTTAATTTAAAAGTTAGAAGTTGCAACAGTTATCAATTACAAAATTAGAAGAGACGTAATAAATATGAGGGGTCAACTTAAGTGCAAGCATATGCAGAAATGGAATTTATTTCAGTACTCACAGTAATGAAGTTGCCAGAGTTTTGGCCTTGAGCTCTGTGATAATTATTGGAGACAGTCAGTTTCTCTGATGGTGATGAGTTATTCGGAGGTTTCTTCGTGGTGTTATCATCGTCCCATGGTGCTTTGATCGCTGCTGGGGAAGCTGGAGGTTGGCTTGGCTCTTGATCAGAACCAAACAAGTAACCAAGTGAACTATGGCCTCCGCCAGAGCTCTCGCCTCTTTTCATTGTTACTCTGCTAGAGCTTCTTATCTTTGTTCCTATGTAATGAGCTGAAGGAAGAGACTCATATATTTATATATAGGAGCTAGACATATATATAGCTAATACTATCATCAATACAAGTGTGTCCATGTTAATTATGAGGAAGACTTGGGTGTAGCGCTCACAGACTTCATGACTAATCACGTAAAAGTAAAATACATGTCATACAAGAACTGACAGTGAATGTCAACAGACTTCACATCTAACAATTTGGTGAATTCTTGTGTGTGTATATATATATATATATAAGGATATATGTATATATAATCAGCCATGTTTATAATAAATCATGCAGTATGCACTTTCATCATTCCAGCGTATGCACGTTGGCATATATTGATTTACTCTTTAAAATATGAATTTGGATTCCGAACTAATTAATTACCTGAGTTGCGAGCTTCTAGGACTTTGTTTCATTTGATCATTCGTAATAACTTATTGGTTATTGATATAAATTACTCATTTATTTTTACTGAATAACAATGTCGTTCTCAACTTTTGTGAGTACAACGTCATGTCAGTATGAAACTCAAGTCCCATGAATAGTAGTCGAATTCAAACTTTTTGAGTACACAGGAAAAGCATTCGAATCTTTCGGCATGACAGCATTTTTCAACGTGTCGAACAAAACTACTTTTTGAATCAGGAAAGAAAAGCATGCATTCCAAGTTCTTTAAAGAGAGAACTTTTGGAAGTTTTTGTTTGGAGGAGTGGTCGATAGTTTTTTTTTTTTTTTTTTTCAAACGAGGTATTTTTACATGAAAACGCATGTCATCCATATCTAAGTATTCATTTAGACAGTATACATGCACTATGCGTAACTTACAAACATAAAAATCTAATAATTTTGGGTGTCTATATTTTGACGAAATGACTAGGAAGTAATTGAATCAACATAGCCCATGATGTAAACCCTACATTTGATTGCATGCCTCACTTATTTATTTATTTTGTTAGGAAAAAATTAAGTTTTTAAATTTTTTATAAAATCTTTTGAAGATAGCTCTCATATAATATATAAGAATTTATAATTTAGAAATCATACCTTGAAAATTCAATTTGCCTTTTTCTGTTGAAATGATTTAGGCTCCTAGATCACGATCCGCCACCACTATTCTTTTTGGATCACGATCCATCACCATCACGCTTGTTAGATCACGAACTGTCACTAATGATCTTCTATGTTATGACTTAGGTTTGATCTGCACTTGATGTGTGGACGCCTTTATTACTATCAAAGCTTAGGATCCTAGATCACGATCCGCCATCACTATTCCTTTTGGATCACGATCCATCACCATCACGCTTGTTAGATCATGAATTGTCACCAATGATCTTCTATGTTATGACTTAGGCTCCTAGATCACGATCCGCCACCACTATTCCTTTTAGATCACGATCCATCACCATCAAGCTTGTTAGATCACGAACTGCCACCAATGATCTTCTATGTTATGACTTAGGTTCGATCTGCACTTGATGTGTGGGTGCCTTTATTACTATCAAAGCAACTAGTACGAGAAAATTTTTCTCTCAACAATAGAGAGAAAAATCTTTTTTTCCGATCTGTATAAAGTGGCTACTAATTTTTCTTTAGAGAAAATAAGCATTTTATATCACCATTTAATGAAAACCCTAGGCTCAAAATAATAAAAAAATAAAACCCACTTTATTTTCTTTTTCAATAGGGGACCCACCTTGTAAAATAACATAAGGCCCATTACACAAAAGTTAATTAAATGGAGTCTCCCACTAAATGATATATTTAGGCTTTTGACCCAAATAGCTAGTTATCTTACTTATTAGTCCAGTAGTAGTGCAGTCAATTAAATAAGCTAACCCGAGAATCATTTGGGAACATACAATAGTGGCTACAATAATTAGGTCTGTAATTAAACTAGCCTAATTATTTAATTCCAAATCTATTCCACTAAAAGACTGGAACTGACTTCCATAATTGTATGCTCGAATAATAATTCGTCCCAAACCACATTGATTTTTTTACTGCACAATTATTTGCACCACATCATTAATTAAATTGATATCTTAACTGTCCAATTAATTTAATAACATCTTATTCATTGATCCTTACTGGTTTTCTCTAATGATCATTTTCAACATACTAAATATGTTGACACACTCTGGCCAGAGAATTCTATGATCAAGTGCTGAAAACCTATCAAAAGATGTATTGTATAAATTCTATATTGTTAATCCATAACTCCAATACTCATAATTGCTCCCACCAAGATACTAGGTAATTTTAACCACAAGGATGTGTCGTGCCCGTTGGTAACTCAAATGAAATAACAATTACAATTGTGAAGTCATAATTAACTCAAGATTAAGATTACATTAAAATCAACGCCTATGAGATTTAATAAGTCTGACAGTTATTACAAAGTTAATTAAATATCATATATGATCATGTTCAATGTAGTCGTACTACATCAATAAATTCATACATGATTAAGACAAATCATTCAATGAATTTATTACAGTCTATACCTAAATAAAGTGTCTAACTTTATTTATCAACTGCGAACTAAATTTATTTAATCATAAGACAACTTGTATTTATGTCTTCTATGAATCCACATGGTGATCACATAAATACATATAATATGATTAAATGGACTTTAATACAAATATTAATGCTATTAAGATGTTTGAATAAAATACCTGATTAATTTTATTAATCAGTAAAAATATTTATTACAATTAAATAAAAAGATATGCTTTTAAAGAGCATATTTTCCCAACATATTCAAAAAGCATCTCTCACACACACACACCTGAACAAGTACATAATCCCACGTGTATATATATGATTGATGTGAAAACCTAACCACATATGATTGATGCGTAAACCTAACCACAACTATTCAAATATCCTTTGATTTTGTGATTACAATTCCAGTTAGGTACATAACCCCCCATGTACATATAAATGATTGACGCGTAAACCAAACCAGAGCTCTTCAAATATCCTCTCTTTTGGATCTTTAATCTTGCATTGTTAGATTTTTAATCCAACGTTAAGCTTATATGCGAATAATTATGTATTGCATACTGTCATATAAGGTTAAGTCCAATTAAAAATTATCTGCTAAGGTATTCAGTAATATGAGCTCTAATGTATCTAATAAAGTGTGAACTTTTAATGTGTAGAGACTTAAGAGTAATTTCTATTTTTATGATAGTTAAAATAGAAATACTGAAAGACAATAAGAAAAAATTATCTAGATAAGTAGTTATGGTCCCCAAATTATACGTATCTTTCTATTATTTCTAACATCACATCATCACAGAAAGAGCACAGAGAAAATTAAAAGATTCTGTAGGAAAATGTATTGATTTGAAAAGCCAATCATACAACTTTAGAGAACAATTAAGCATTATGCATTTAGGTTCGCTTCCGCATATTTTGTTATTGATTCTTGGTAATACAACATTAATATTCCCGATTTATAGGTGATGATTTTCACTAAAGGATTTATTGTTCTAACACTTTGATTTTGTTATTACAATTGCATGCAGTTGTATAACTTAAACTTTAATTATGCAATTGTATTCAGACAATATATGGTTAAGTTGAAATCTTGTATAACTTTGATGTGATGTCAGTGTGTAACTTGGACTACAAATATCACATTTTGACATAAAATGTACCATTTGAAAACTTGAAATGAGAAAAATAAAATTCTATAGAATTAACCATAAGATTCATAGTACTTTTGGTCAAATTCCTTTGTTTTGGGACTTAAATTGGTATCTAAAGTTATTCTTTAGGTAGTAGTAGCATTAGGAAAGACCAAATATTAGTATTTTTATCTTTTCCAAGAAAATTCGTTTTGACTTCTATTTTTTTGGAGTTTTGATAACTATTGAACCCTCATTTAAAAATCGAGTATTTTAGAAATTATGCAATGTTGGAGCTTTCTATAGTAATGTTTATGTGTGTGTGTGGAGAGAGAGAGAGAGAGAGAGAACTATAACATTGTGTAATTTCTATAGAAAATGAATTGGAAGAATAGGTCAATCAAAGCCTTATTAGGGTTACAAAACTTTTATCAGTAACATAATATATTATTCATTAGAAATGTTTGAATCCATAATTTAAACTGCGGGAACGCTTGAAAAAATGCATAAACCGTATTGTTAAACGCTTTAAATTGTAAGCCTTTAAAACTCCACGATTTTAAAATTTTTCCAGACGTTTTCTGAAGTTTATGATACTTGACAAAAAAACTATTATGTTATTCATAATTTGTTATCTTTATTGTTTTCAACTTGTTTAGTTGGTTTCCTTTAAGTATATATAGAGAGCTGATCCATTGGGTATGGTCGCTGAGCTCCTCACCCAAGAGACCAAAACTCTTACATTATATATTTGTAATATGCCCTTAATTTATAATCATCCAAAAGAATGAGCATCGTTATCTTAAGGTGTTGGGAGAAAGAAAGGCTTGATTGACCTAGATACAGCAATATCGGGCCCCTCAAGTGCCTCGTATTGTATTATTTTGCTAGAGAATGAAAAAGTTGGAGGAATAGGTCAATCAAAGGGCATCTAGCTTAGGGTTAGCAAAATGTTTCATTAACGCCAATAACATCGCACCCATATGCATTATTAATTCCTAGCTTCAGAAAATCATATCCATATGCATTGTTGTATGATACATACTTAGCCGGGGCACTATTTGGTTCCGTCCAAAATCAAACCGAATCATAACATAGTAGATTTTGAAAAATAGAATCGAATGCAAACCAATTTTTAGAATCAAACCAAAATAATTCATTTCAAATTTGGTTTTATAGTATTGGTTTAATAATTTTTTTTCAAATTTTTAGACTTTTCATCTATATTTGACCATTTTTTTTAATTCAATTCAATTGGATCCATTAATCATTCATGCTTTATACAAAAAAAAAAGAAAGAAAGAATTTTATAATAGTTACGTATTATTGAATAAAAATGTATTTTTTTTAACATTGAACCAATGAGTATTTCGATTTGAAGTTTTTTAACCATTTAGTTCTTGCTGTTCGAACCAAACCGAATACATATCCCTAGATATACTATGTTTGTTCCCTCTCTTTGTTGAACATAAAACATCAAATTTTTTATTTTTGATATTCAAATTTTTTATAATCTCAACTTTTTCAAAGTTCTAGAGTGGAAATATATTATACCGTAAATTCAATTAAAATTTGAAAATCCTAAATTTTTTCAGCTGCATATGACAAACAACAACATTGTATTATAGTCATTCTCAATCGATGAGCCAACCATTGTTTGCAATCGTTGTAATTTAAAAGTCTGGAAAATTGGTTTCAAATGAAATTTAAGAACTTTAAATTGTATTGTAATGTCTGTGGCTGTTCAAATTGTATTGTAGTGTCACTAAAAATTAAAATTCTTATCACTAAAAGTTAAAATTCTTATAACACACCTTTTGAATATTAAATTTAAAATTCAAATATAAATTATGAAATGGGATGGGATGGGTATAAAAAAATCGTTAAAAGATGATTTAAATTAGTGTCTAATTGAATTGTCATTTAAAATAAGAAGCGACATAATTTGTATTAAGGAATTGAGTAACTTCAACTACAATCAATCGAAAAAAAAAAAAAAAGAGCTTCAACGACAAAGGGGTTTTAAGAGAGATTTTCAGGGGCGTCAAAAAGGCCTACCCTCTTCACAATTTCACTGGACCATACCGAACCACACCCTTCTACAATTTGGACTGAGTTGAGCCTATTTGATTGTGGATTAGAGCTGACCTCCTAACAGCCTTTTAAACTCTTATCAAACCCGTAGTGCTATATTTATAGCACTTATTTTTATGAAAATTACAAAAAGGACAAAACATTATAATAGAGTTAATTAAATCCTAAACGTAATTTTTTATAATAAAATTTCTTATTATTAGGTAGTTTTTTTTTTCATTTTCTCAAAATTATTTTGATTTTATAAAAAAATTATATCATAAATCAGGATTTAAAGATAGGAGGTTAAATAATTTTTAGGTATAAAGATAATTTTATTTGGTCATATTACATTGGCGTTGTAATACTGTGTAAATAGCCAAACATTGTATTGTAATATGGTGTGTTTGGCATATTGATTCATGTGGTTAGGGATAGCCGAGGCGGTGGAAGAGCCATAGGCGAGGTGGTGGTAGAGCTGTAGAAGTCGCGTAGTGCAGCAGCGGTGGGGCTGCTTGTCCCCCGACGTGAGGTGATGAAGCTGCAGTGTTGCCCGGCAAATCAAGATGGCCTGGTGGCGGAACAAGGTTGCCATGCATTCAAAATCAAGAAGAGAAGACCAAAATTGGCTGACGGGTGGGGGAGCAAGGCTGTCGTACATTTGGAAGAGGGTAGAAGAAGAAATTGCTTGATGCGTTTGGATGAGAGAAGAGAAGATGAAAATTCCCATTTAATTTTTTTTTGTTTTTGAGATGTAATGCAATTCGATATATACCCGAATCCCCTACGAGTTTCCATTACGCGAATTTTACCGCATTAATTTTTTTGTTTATGCAATACTATGTAATAACCAAACATTGTATTGTTCTATTTTTTGAGATGGTGTTGTAATATTTTAATACAACATATGATTTTAATATAATATAATAAAGTATGCTAAATAAGCCCTTAATATAATTTCCTCTAAAAATAAAAATATGACTATAAAATTGGGGTTTTATAAGAGTTTTAAAGGAGTGTAGAAAATATTACTCTACTAGTTGTATTAGTCAACACAAGTGTACTAAGTAGAAGTACTATGTGAATATGTGAATGAGGATGACAGAAATGCCCAACCCTGCTCGAGCCTAGGTGTCTCAGGTGGACTTGACCCGAACCGGGCATATTTTCTTAACACTTGGGTTGGGTTCGTGCTTCACCTAAAAAACTCGATCAGACCCAAAAATCTGATAAATACGTAATAAAAACACATTTTATTTTAATACTTATTTAACTCACTAATAACTCATATTTAAAGTTTTAAAAACTTTAAACTCAAATTTTAAATCTTAATCCAATAAAAATAAAAAATTATAAATTTATAAATATAATTGAATTTAAAAAAAAAATTCATGGCATCGAGCCCAGCTCGGCATTTTGCCTTCAATACGAAATGAGAACCGAAAAAAAAAAAATTAGACAAGAAAGAATGTTTTTCGGACAAAATAGGAAATCCCAGCAACTCTCTTTGGGCCATCGAGGCGATCCATTGAGAAGAGCAACGTGTCAGCTCAGAGGGCTAAGCTTTTGACACGTATGCACATAATATCTAGAGTTGGCCGATAATATGCACATCCCAAAATTTCTTCGAAATGCACCAATAACGTAGCCTAGCGATTGTCGTGGGAGCTACGTGGCAGTATGTCAAACGCTTGATTGAATGCGCTAAAATCCAAAGGTTGAGTTTAAGCTGTCGGTTTCCAATTCCAAAACCTGAAACTCGATTTCCTGTCGAATGCTACGCTATCCTTCGGCGGCCCATCAGCCTCTCGTTCGCCCGTGCGATTTCGACATTGTCCTCTATGCTGGTTGGTGGGTGCGGTTCGGTTTTTAATTAATCAGCATTTTTTTCACCCCTACAGCGTCCTCTCTGTTTCTGTTCTCCAGACGCAACCTCCGATTTTCCATTTTTGCCCTTCATTGTTTTGTCAAATTGCATGAATGTACAGTACGGGCTTTCAAGGAATTTTATCAAGTGAAATAATAATCTTGAAAATATTTTCTAAATTATTATATACATCAATATATATCTTATTCTAATAAAAGAATAAAACAATTTTTATTAAGGTAGCTTTATTTTTTCTTTTTAATAAAAATGGAGATAAATTAAAATTTATAATAATTGAGAAAGTCTTTTAAAAATTAACATTTGATAGATAGAGTAATTTAAAATCTACCCCTTTCTTTTGGAATTCTATACGCAAGTCCCTTTCATCTTAAGCATGTTGCATAAACATGACAAATCATAAGAGCCACTTGACCACGTCATTCCCACATGGAGGGGTTGGTCTACTTTTTGTAATAATTGTTCATTCTTGACGAATTAAATGTTTTTATATACATTATAATGATCATATTTAACTAATATATTATTTTTATATTTATAACTTATTACTCTTAAAGCACCATTTTTTTTACTTTTTATTTGGTTTAACGTGAAAGTAAAATTACCTAACAACTGTTGTATGTAAAACATTATAATTTTTTCTTTTAAATAATCACAAATTATTTATTATATTTTTTAAAATTTATGTGAGCAGTCATAACTTATGCCTTAAATTCAAGAGAAGTGCTAGGTGTAGAGAAACACAAAAAAAAGAAGAGAGAATTTTATCCTTTCTCTCTATCATTTTCTTTTTTAATTTTTTCGTATTTTTTTCACCAAGTATTTTCTTAATTCAATGAGCAATAGAAAAAATAAGGAAGTTACACAATTCAAAGAAGAAAAGAAAAAGAAATTAGTAATTGTAACGAATATCTATGTATAATTGATTTTTTTTAGTTGGCATTAAAAGAAATTTAAAAAATTATGAAATTAGTGTAAATGGCAAACAATAATGTCACGTGTACTAAATTTCGAATCTAACAAATGTTTCGTTGATATGGATCTGATGTGAATTTACACAATTATCTACGCATACAGATACAAAAATTGACACTGTTAATCAAATTTGTAGGTCCAATTAAAACTGTACACTTATTGTAATTAGAGCAAGAAAAGGCCAAATTCCTTTCTTGCCAATGGTAATCTTGTAATTTAAATGACAAACGATGGCATATATTTGATCGACGCCTCCCTCTCTCTCTTCAATCGTATGTATTTTATTCCCCAAAGCTTTACAGGAGAAATTGTGGTCCGCGTCCATTTAACAACCACACAAGAAGTCCTGAATTTCACGCTCACGCCATTAAACACCACAATCTACAATCCACTTCACATCAACTCTTCCTCTTTTCAAGTGCTTTTACTCTAAAACCCAAAACCTCATACTCCCAGCAGCAGCAGCAGCTTCTCTTGTAACCAAACAAAACCCCACCATGGCTGTCGGACTATTGGCCGCCATAGTCCCGAAGCCCTTCCTTCACCTCCAACTTCAACCCTCTTCGCTCCTCACAACAAAACCTGCTCCCCTTTTTGCCCCTCTCGGTACCCGCCACGGCTTCTTTAATGGCAAAAACCGAAGAAAAATCAACTCTTTCACCGTATGTTTTGTTTTAGAGGAGAAAAAACAAAGCACCCAGATCGAGACTTTCACGGAGGAGGAGGAGGAGTTGTCGGGTACCCAGATCTCGACTGCTGCCCGCGTAGCCGAGAAATTGGCGAGAAAGAGATCCGAGAGGTTCACTTATCTCGTTGCTGCCGTCATGTCTAGTTTTGGTATCACTTCCATGGCTGTTATGGCTGTTTATTACAGGTTCTGGTGGCAAATGGAGGTACTTCAAACAAATCACACATGTCCTAATGTTATTGGTTGGTTGTATGAACAGAAAATTTCGCCCCTCTTTTGATGATGCTTACATGTTATGTATCCGTACAGGGTGGAGAGGTGCCTTTAGCTGAAATGTTTGGCACATTTGCTCTCTCTGTTGGTGCTGCTGTAAGTTCAATCACCGTCTTCCATTCAATGATTTGAAAACAAAACTAGAATTTTGGTTATAATAGGAGCCGCGGTGGGGATGTTACAAACTTGATCGATCTTTAACATAAAAACTGTAAAAATGAGGGGCTTGTGTGAATTTTCAATGTGAAGGCCTTTTATGCAAATTTTGTGTTGATGATTAGCATTGGGCACCTTTTTTTTTTCATTTGCAGGTGGGCATGGAGTTTTGGGCACGATGGGCTCATAAAGCTCTGTGGCATGCTTCTTTATGGCATATGCACGAGGTATTAGCCTTCTAGGCCTCCGTGGTCTCAATATTTTTCTTTATTTTTATTTTTTTCGGGAAGTTGTAACATGTAACGCATGTAATTGAAATTAAAAAAAGAAAGTTATTTTCGGAACCTCATTGCAGTCTCACCATCGACCGAGAGAGGGTCCTTTTGAGCTAAACGATGTGTTTGCCGTAATCAACGCAGTTCCAGCCATAGCCCTTCTCTCTTTTGGCTTCTTCCACAAAGGCCTTGTACCTGGTCTCTGCTTTGGTGCTGTAAGTTCTCAATAATCCCATAACTAATAAAATTAAATTAATCCCCCGAATTAGCGGCGGGATTTGTTAATTAATTAGTTGGTTACTTAACGTGCGCATGATTCTGGGGGAAATCAGGGACTTGGCATTACGGTGTTTGGGATGGCCTACATGTTCGTCCACGATGGTCTCGTTCACAAAAGGTTCCCTGTGGGTCCCATTGCCGACGTGCCTTATTTCCGGAGGGTCGCTGCTGCTCACCAGGTAAATTACCGAATTATGAATTAATTACGCACTAATAAACCGTTTTCAGTTATTTTTAACAAAATTAAATTAAAACTCTCTCTTTACGGGATCTAACGACCAAGATTTTGTTTGATTTTGCTGCTTGGCTTTAGCTTCACCACTCGGATAAATTCCACGGTGTTCCATATGGGCTGTTTCTGGGACCTAAGGTGGGCCCCTTTTACTTTTACATTTTGTATTTTTAGAGATAAACTTTATAGAATTAATTTAAAATTGGGATCAATTTAAAAAGTGGCCGGCCGATCATTTTTTTTTATTAATTTAGTAATAAAAACCATAGGTGGGATGGCACTTTTCCAAATTGATCCCAATTTTAAATTAAATTGTCCAATGTTTTTTTTTTCTTATAAGTTACATACATGTAACTTAATATTAATCTACTTTTATTACATAAAAATAGGCTACTTTATAAATTGATGTTGATTTTAGGTACTTTTTTCATTAATTTTCCTTTTCTATATTTAATTGTGTTTGTCAAATTTTGATGATTTTTGTTATGTGGTTTTGTGGTGCAGGAGCTTGAAGAAGTAGAGGGACTAGAAGAATTGGAGAAGGAGATCAGTAAGAGAATCAAATCATACAACAGGGTTCCAAAATAATCAATTCAATGGGAGGACCAATTTTTGGATCAATTTTTCAGTGTAGAGAAACAATAGTGTTATTAATGAAAAAAAAAAATTATGAATGCTTATGGGTGGATTACTGTTGTAAAGTTTATGATGTTAAATAATATATAGTCAATGAAAGATAACGAAAGGGATATACTAGTACAATCATATTATCCCACTTTTATTATACTATTAAACTATTATTATTATACTAGCTAATCCTTTTTAAAATGTGTTTGTACAAATCAAACTCGTTTAAGAAATGAGACTTTAGCATCACAGGCTCTTGCTTACTTATGTGGTAACTCCTCTAAATGGTTCTAATAGAAGAATGAAAAAATAAATTCTCCTCTAAATGGTTCTACAAACAAGACAAGTTAATATTATTTTATTTAATTTTTTTTGGTCAAATTTAATTATCCGTCATTTTATCACTCTAACTATTTTAGTCAAATCTTTATTGCTAAGTAATTTTGTGTTGATTTTAAATGTTGTTGTTGTTGTTGTTGTTGTTATTATGTTTTAAATATGTTTATATTTAAAAAATATTGTTACGTGCTCTTTATAAGTTTTTCTCATTATTTTTGTTCAATCTAATTTAATGCGTACTAATTAAAAAATTAGTATTTAATAAATTAAGTATAAAATATAATTATAAAGCTATGTGAAAACATACAATAATTTGAAAAAAAAAAATTTGTTGTGAGATGTTTTACGTGAATAAGTTTAATAATATTTAATATGGTAAAACAATATTGTTATATAGTTATTTTTTAAAGAAAAATAAATAATTATTATTATTATTTTCTCTCTCCAATAAAAATAATAAAATATTAATAATGGAGAAATTCACTCAACAATATTGAAGAGTGAGAAGCATGTCTTATTTGAAGAATTCAAATTAAAGTATTTTTTTATTGTTTAATATTGACATGACTCTTCAAATAAGAAATAAAATATTATTTGAATGGCTTCTTAGTGATGCTTTTATTACTTTATATTGTTCTTTCTTTTTCTGTTTAGGGGTAGCAATTTTTTAATTGACATCTCATTTTAAACATAAATTTTTTTTAAGTAGTTAAATGACATAAGCGATATGTTGCTCGCAAAAATATGGCCACAACATCAGTTTATCATAGTAATAAGCCTCAATGCTTATCTACATTGGTCGAGCCAGGAATTTAATTTAGAAGAGGGTAAGTCTAAATAATAATATAATTTAAAAAAGATCAACAAGTAACAAATACCAAAATAAAAATTCATTAATATATTCAATTCAATATAATTATAATTTATCTTAATATGTTTTCATATCTTAAAAACGTTGAAAAATAACCTCATCATTAAGAATACAAAATAAAATATTTTTCTATATATACAACAATAATATTACTCAATTATATGATCTCTCATTTGATTTTACAAACGATTTTTAATAAATTCATTGTTGAAAATGCCTTTTTTGATTGTAGTTATGATAGATAGTAAAATCAAAAGTAATGCTTTCAATAAATACATTAATGAATACAATTTATCCTTTTTAATATCAACTATTTTTCTTGTTAGCTTATCAATCCCTTTCAATTTTGAAAATTTGTTATTAGAACCCACTTCTACAATGTAAACATCAAATTGAATATTAAGTACCATAAGATTTATTGGAAAAAAAATCATTTAGATAAACTCAATAAGGTGAAATTAGGGGTGGGTATTTGGTTTGGTTTTCATCGAACTGAACCGAACCAAACCAATATTTTTAATTCGGTTCGGTTTGGTTTTAAATAAAAACCTTAATGGTTTGAAAATTGAAGAATCAATTGGTTTTTATTCAGTTTGGCTCAAAACCGAACCGAATCGAAAAACCATTCAGTTCTTTCACTTAAAAATAAAAAATATTTTAGTATTAATATATATAGGTAAAGTGAACGGAAAAAACCTAAATCTCACACTCTCATCTCTCAAACACGGCGACAACACACCTTCCCTCACTCTCACACTCTAATCAGCACATTTTATTTCTACCATCGGCAACCGCTCTTCTCTAACACCATACATGCAGCTGGCAGCCGCTCCTCTCGCACCACGCAACCATCGTCAACCCTTAGCATAGCCGCCTATCAGCCACCAGCCATTCGTCACAACCCCACAACAACCGTCCTTTAGTTGCAATCATCGCAGGCCGTCGGCCACCACACAAGGATTCTTAGTTTCTTCTTGTTTCTCTCATAGCAAATATTATAGATCTAGATCTATTTCTCTGTCTAAGTAAATTTTGATTTTTTTTCAGCATTTTTTGGGTATTTGCGGACTTGCTAGTTTTTGGTTTATTGTATTTGTTGTTGTTGCCGATTGCGAGCTTTGACACCCATGTGTTGGCCTCGTTTGGTTGGAAAATTGGGGATTTTGATGGCCTTGTTTGGTTACTAAAAATGTTGATACGGAAATCCCATGTGCAGGCCTTGTTTGGTTGTGGGAAAATGGTGATTTTCAAACCCATAAGATTTTTGGTTTGTTATTTTTTTTTTGTTTGTCGATTTATAATGTGTTGGGGCTTTATTATTTTGCTGAATTTTATTATATTGAATGTAATGTTAACCCTGTAGGAGTTTCTTACATAAGAAAATTACAGAATTGAAATCGAAAAGAACCAAAATTATATGAACTGAACCGAAATTCAAAACTAAACCGAACCAAACTGTATAGTGCTGAGCACTAGGTGAAATAATTTTTTTTTTTTTTGTCAGGAGTGCTAGGTGAAATATATTTTTTTTTTGCGAGGAGAGTTAGGACCCAACGATTTTCAAAATAACAACGTTCCTTTGAGGGTTGGAAGTGTAATATTTTGGTTATTTTTAAAATATTTTAGTTATTTCTAAATTTTAACAGGGTTTTATGATGAATCAAATTAAAAATGAGACAAATATCAAATTAAATTTGTAAATTTTAAAAAGTTAAAGGGGACCCCCTAGTTCTAAAATGGTGCTGCCACTGCTTATCTAACATATTAAACTTAGGGTTTTTTTGTAGCTAGCATAGTATTGGAATTAAGAGCTTGTGTTTTGATTTTCACGTACTTAAGGTCTGTTCAATATTGAGTTATTGTGTTTCATAAGCTATAATAGCTTAAAAAAATGTAATTATAAAATAAAAATTAATAGTGTATAATAAGTATTACTTTCGCAAAATAATTTTGATAAAAAGAATAAAAATACTATAGATTTTTCATAATTCAAGAGTTAGATTAAATCAATTTAATTTTCAAGTTACAGCAGCTATTAATATTTATTAAATATTTTAGTATAATAATTTTTAAGGTACAACTGCTCAATTTTAATATTGAATAAGACTTTATTTTGTGTTAATGAATCAATATTTCAATTCTTGATAGTCTCAAATCTTATCTCATGTTAGGCAATGGCTTCAATCGAATCCATTTTTTATGTCATTGTTTTGGTCTCCTGAGATCTACATGATGATGTGCCGATTTCTTAGTATCTACATCACCTTAAAATCAAATTGGCATTTCGTGAGAGGAAATTGGAGGCATGCTGAAACTTATCTTCAATACTATTTATTGAACTGTCATTGTTATTTATCAAATTAAGCTTTTGAGTGCACCGAATTCTACAATTACCAAAATTTGCATTTTCTCGAATCCGAATCACGCGCCAAAGCTCTCAATGAGGACAAGATATAATCAAAACCTAACTAAACCCATTTACTTAAACTAGATTATCTATTATTTTTAGCAAACAATAAGGATCAGAGCGACACCGAATAATGGCTGAGTTAGGTGAATAGGTCAATCGTCAACGCATCGGCCAAAAACCGATTCCATGAATATGCCTGTCACATCCGCTATACTACTAACTCCCCTCTGATGTCATGACTAAAGAAAGTAGGTCACCGCTGCAATCGCCACGTGGCCACTTTTAATCGGCAGACCAAGTGTTACTTTTGAACGATAAAGACGGGGATAGGTGGCACAGTTCTTTTAGACAAACAAGATATTTTTATTTATTTTCAAATCAAAAGTGTGTTGTTAAGTATCCGTCGAGTCAACAGAATTCTGAATTAATCCTGATCCGGACCATCAAATTCCTTTGCATTAAAATACTATAAGAACATTGTTACGTTGAAATAAATATGCGGTGGAGTATAAATTTTAATTATACACATAAAATAATAAATAATAAAATTTTATAATAATTTTAATTACATAGTTATGAAAGAGTGTTCAACTTTATAGTAACTTTAACATAATTAAATTCATATTATAAATAGTCAAAATATATAAAATTTAAAAGATTGTTATATACATCCCATCGTTTAAAATACTATAATAATCTTAATCTATGACTCAAAAATTTGTGTTTTTAAAACATCGAACTCTTAACCAATCGGTAATGAAATTGCATCAATTATATAAGATTACAGATTCGAACTGTATCTTCCTCAACAGTACAATTGGCGATGAAATTGCACCAATCAGTCGGGTGTCTTGCCGATTTTAGATCGTCAAAAAGGCAACCCACTTTTGTGAATGAAAAACGGCAAATAATTCTCAAGCAAATTGCCCTAAAAAACTCAAACTCGATATAAAATGAAACGTGGAAACAACAACAGATATCCCAAAAAACAGAGTCCCCCCACTAAAAAAAAAAATCCACTTTAGCTTGTCGGAAAAATGCATTATATCGTCATGAACTTTCAATAATTTTTTTTTAAAAAAATTAGTACTGGGCAACGTGTAAATTCTACGAGAAACCAACCTTGGGGACCCAAATTGTCTGTAGGGAAACGTAACTTTTAGTGGTTCATGCACTCGCTTTTTGGCTCCGGATTGAATTATTTGATGATTTGATCAGGGAAATTACTTTATTTAGTGGGGCTTGCATTACAATCAAGGCATACTTATCAAAACGTCGAGAGAGCAATCCCAAGCAACAACTATTATAATAAAAGTCAAATAATGAACCTGCCCATTTCATTTGGTTATACATTATTCCATATCTTGGATTGGCTCCGACGCCGAAAGTGTCATTGATTGTATATATATATATATTTTAATTTCATTGACACTAGCCTGAAAAAGTATATTTAACTGCGACCTATCCTAGTATCCTTATCGTTTTAATTTGTATCTTTTAAAAGTAAAAGGTGTGTTAAACTTAAATAATCAATTAAATATAAGAAAAATTATTATTCGTATACTTTATATTAAATCTGTTATTAAAAATATTATAATATTTTATGAGTGTATTAATTGTCCATCCTTAATTGATAAAATTTATCAGCCGACCACCAAACCATTAGTTACCGTTTGAAAGTTAACGGAATTACAGTAAATTGATAATTTTATCCTTAAAAATAATTATTTGTATACCCTTAAATTATCACTTGTATCATATGAAAAAATTAAATTACCCTTCTGACATCATCATACTTAAACGGCAACTAACGGTTTGATGATCAGCTGATATATTTTATCAATTTAAGATGGATAATTAATACATCCTCAAAATATTATAATATTTTTTATAATAAAGTAAACTAATAGTATATAAATGATAATTTTTCTAAATAAAATTACTTAAAAATTATTCGATTAAACTTATATAAAAAAAATTCATTATAATGCGAATCAAGTGTTTTAAGATCTACCAAAACTCTACATTGTCATATATTACTGATTCTTTTAAAAACAAAAAATGTAACCAATTTCTAGCGAATTTCTTCCATCGCCCAATAAAAAATGGAGACCGACACGACCCACCAAGGCTGGGGGTCTTTGCGGGTACGTTGATGTTGGGTCGTTGGTCTTCCACTTTCTTTCTCAAAAGTCAAGATTAAAAAAAAATGGCAAGCCACGTGTATGCCTAGAGAGAAGAGTCCACAATTACAAAGGCAGAGACGCGTAAGCAACAAGCATATAAGATTTGAATTTTTTTTTCCATGGATTAGGAATTTACTGTTTAGGATGGCCAATTAACTATAATTTACTCACAAATTAAATTTTCTTATAAGTATGCTTATCCACCCTTCGTAAAAATAATATGTATTTTAAACTAATAACTTTAGGAAGTGAGTTATAAAAGTATGATTGATTTGTGTATGTCATATTAGGGTTGTTCTATGATGCTGAGATAAAAAATTTATTATCAATAGTATGATTTTTACATACCATTAGAATAATTGAACAAAATAAACAATAATATCAAAATTTTCAATTTAAGTTTATCTTTACCAATTAAACAACTTGAAATGGATAATTGTTTAAAATAATAATAATAATAAGAACAACAACAACAATTCTCTTCATACTACTCAATTATTTAATAATTAAGTAGTTTTTTTCCCCCACTACTCAATTATCTAACGACTTGGTACATTTTTCTTTCCTTCCCTCCCTCCCTCTCTGTCCTTATTGGATTAACAACCTATAAAGAAAACTAGATTGATTTAAACACAACAATTAAAAGATCGTAAGAATCTAATGTTTGGTACTTATTTACATGAATATGATTATTCATATTATTTATTTATTTATTTGTTCTGTATAAATTCCACAAATTTTATTAAGATAAAAGAGAGGAAGAAAGAATTAACAATGAAATCAAAATTTGGGTGGCAAATCGATCTAATAAAAATATTTATTTATTACTGATATAAACAAACATTATTTGCAAGAATAGGAAGGAAGCTAGACTCTAATTAAACTAAGAAACTAATTTAAAATAAGCAATTACCTGTAATTTGCGTAACTAGTAACTATTAATTTAATAGGGTAGTCATGTTTCCTTTCAAATCAAATAGCACATAATAAATCCCACCATTAATAATGTTGTTTTAGTTGAATTTTTGTTAAGATCCAATTTGAACCATTAAGTGGTGCTTCTCACCAAATTGAGGTCAAATTTGATCAAAACAAATAAATTTATTATTTTTAGGGGGAGATTGGGCTAGCAAAGAATAGGGTTTAGGTTTGTATTTTTGTTGTTTAGGGTAGGAGGAATAGTTGAGGTGATATGAGATGTGAACTGAGATGATTTGGGAGGTGAGTTGAAGTGATTTGGGAGGTGAATTGGGGTGTTCCAAATTTAAAATAATATGGAGAGGTTTGTGGGGGTTAATTTAGAAAGTTGATATGGGGAGTTCAAGAGAGCTTAAAATAGAACTCTGGTGAACTTGAGGATAGCTCTAGAGAGCTTATCTGAGGCTCATGGTATAGTCAAGTGAACTAATAAAGGAAATGTGATCTGAGAAACAAAACCATTATAATAAATATAAACATAAAGAACACATAAGATTTTATGCGGTTCAGCCCTTCAGCCTACATTCACAAGAGTAACTCATCTCCAATCTACTATATAAATGAAGTATTAAATAATTTACTTTACAATATCAGCAAAATCTTATTAAAGGTTGGTGATAATGAATAGTAATATGAGGGAGACGGGGATCTTATGGAGATTAAATAGTTTTATAAGATAAAAGTTTCTTTGAGAAATGAGATGGCCAAATTTTTTCATGGAGGTGTAAAATGAAGGAAGAAGAAGATGAACCAACCCCTTAAGAACTGAGATCTAAAACAAGATCTCTTGTGTCTTGTGTTTTGAGCTGCATTTATAAGATTGGTGCCCTAAGAGCAATTTCATTTTTCTACCAAGTGGAGATTTGTTATTAGTGTTGCCTTCCTTGGGGCTATTATTGTCTTTTTTTATTCAGTTGATAGTGACTAAATAAGTTTGGTGAGCAAGTAATTCCTCTATACTTTATATAGTCCTTGCTCTTTTCTACATGACAAAAACTGGTGCAATGGTCTTGTTGCTTTTTGGAAGAGCAGCAATGGACAGCTGACGTGGTCCCCTACTATTGATTTCCTCAAAGAATTTTAATTTCTTATTGGCTCATTACTCTTAGTGTAAAAAAAGAAGATATTTAATTTTTTCTCATGATGGCGTGCATTGTTCATGTGTTGTCTCTAATCAACAAAATTTGAGTTCTGATAACACCTTTTGAAACTAAACATATTTACAAAAACTATCATTTTTTGCAGGGAGCTTATCTCCTAACTTTTGAGAGCTATACTGTCATTCGATCAAACAAGTGAACTTCACTTTACTGACTTTCTTTGACATGTGTCATTAAGTCATTAGCCCCAAACAAATGAAAGTCTTTCTCCCCAAACAAATGAAATTCTTTTTACATCATTATAAAAAAAAAAACCATTAAACTAATGTATTTAAGAAGTTTGATAGTAGCAAATTCACAAATACTTCCACTTCGCAGCTGATTAGTTGCTTCATATAAATAAAATAGCAACCAAAACTTTGTAATTCATTGTAGTTCATCCATTGCCACATCAATGGAAGCTCTACAAACTTGTCTCCTACTATCTTTGGCCGTTATAATTGTGCTCCTTCAACTTCTTCTCATTTCTATTATTTTCTTTATGGTTTATTGTGGTTTACATACTTCATATTGCGATGCACAACATAACTAAAGGATAATTAATGAGGATACTTTTAGTATCGTCGTCACTTTTTTATTTTTGAATTATATGATATTATACTCATATTACAACTCATATTACATGAGACTATTACTAATATAGTTACAATTAGACAATTATTAAAACTAGAGTTATATTAAATCTTATATATCATTATCCAAATTTTAATCCTCTCCAATATAATTGTCCCTCTTGTTCCCAACTGATTCCACATTTCCAGTGCTCGATTGGGTTCTTGCACTGGACTTTAATCTTACAATCAGGTCCATAAGATTTAGCTGAATAATTGGTGGGTTCATATGTTAATTCGCTTGAGCTTGATCGTGGGCTTGGGCGTCAATTTTTGACAATATGGACTTATGAGAAGCAAACACCGTCATTGCGCGCATGTTGTATTCAGAATGTTCTCACGGTGCCCTTTTCGGCTTCACTGACAAGCCCACTTCGAAGTCTCAAGCTAAACTCTTCTTAGTCAGTTTCCCGGGAAAATTATACACAATGGGAAAATTGGCGGCATCAGTTTCCAACTCACTTCATTCTCCAGGCAGCTTTCTGGAGAAAATTGAAACCTATTTTTTCGGAAACATTCCTCTCTCGTTCAAATCTAATCGAACCGCACCTTCTATATTATTATTTATAAAGAAGAAAAATAGCGTTTCAGTTTTAACAAATTGCACATTTAAAAGAAATGAAGAATGCATTGTCGATTTCAAAAATCGAAAGGGGTGGATTCATTTCGTGGGAATTGGTGGTTCTGGGTTATCTGCACTCGCCAAGCTCCCTCTCAAACAAGTTAGCTCTTTTTTTTTTTTTTTGGGAGGTCAAAACACTGACTTGATTTTCTTTTTGATTGCTGAGAAAGTGGTTGAGAAGGAGGAAATCTTAAGTAAAATAAAGAAATCTTTTATGTTTCGCTCACTATTTGCTTAATTTGTTAAGAATACGAAAAGGGCGGGCTTAGATTGTTAAATATAACTCTGTTAAGTCCATTTTGATGAACTCAATTCATCACACTAAATGAGATATTCAGTATTGTTGTGATTATATACCCCAAGACAAGGTACAACTGTTGGGAAGGGGACATGATCAATGGAACCTGGCTAAATCCGGGCTGGGATAGTGGTGCTCATTCCTAACTAGTTCCGAATGGTCAATCTTAGCTTCCGTTCTTAAGAATCCCCAGTCCTTTGGTATGGAGCCATCATCGCCTTCACCCTTGCAGTCACTACAGGTTTCATGTCTGGGTTGACCTCCACACTACTTTCCTTTCAGCTGCACGAGTAAGTTAGCTTTCCAGTCCGTCCTCCCTCGCCTACTATGAGCTCTGGATTGAGAGACCAAGGGTGCTATTCCTGGCTGAAGGCCTAACTAGAGTGATTCCTCTGTTATTCACTTTTGCTGTTAGCTTTCTTCTTTTTTTTTCCAAAAAAAAAAAATTGATTATGAATGTTGATTGGCTGTCTATTAGTAAATTTCTTCAGTGATTAAAATAGAAACTCAATGAACTAAATTGCAAACTGGGTGATGTTTTTAGTAACTTGTATTTGGTTTAAGGGTTTTGAGGTTAGTGGCTCAGATTTAGTGTGGAGCAGCTACATGGAAGGACTGCTGGAAGCTGGGGCAAATTTGCATATTGGTCACTCTGTTTCAAATATCCAGAGCAATGATGGCTCAAGATTTCCTAATGCTGTTGTTGCTTCAAGTGCTATTCCACAAGATAATGTGGAAATTTTACATGCCAAATCTGTCGGAGTACCAATGTGGGTATCTTGATGTTAATCAAATTAGGCATTGTATGGCTATAATTTTGAAACTGCTTGCTTCTCCTTTTGAATGTTAAGGAAGTTATTTCAGTTGGACTAGTTCTAAGTTAAGGGTTATCGTAATACATTGATCAGTGGTTGTTTTCACTTATCACAGCTATAAGCAAGATTATTGGTTGGCTAAGCTAACGGAGAAGTACAATCTTATTGCTGTCAGTGGCAGTCATGGTAACATTATTACTAGCTATTATTGTTGTCAATTTTATCTTGTAAACACTGCTACTCAGATCAATGCCACGTTTCATCACATGAGATAAACAATACTGATGCTGCTGATACAGTTAAT
Source organism: Citrus glauca (assembly GCA_029633175.1). Lineage (NCBI taxonomy): Eukaryota > Viridiplantae > Streptophyta > Magnoliopsida > Sapindales > Rutaceae > Citrus > Citrus glauca. Next base: position 7,113,359 of record JAQOOD010000009.1, read on the forward strand.
TGTACTGATATTTACACTTGAGCTGACTCAAATGAACATCTTATCTTTTCTGCAATTTAATATTAATATATGCGGGGAAGAGTACAACTGCAAGCATGCTTGCCTATGTTCTGAAGGCAGTGGGGGATGATCTTACAGCTATAGTTGGAGCACATGTGCCACAGGTAATATCTTATCTGATAAAAGGAGAATTTTTTAAATGAATACTTGTTCGTCACCTCTTTTGTATTTTAACAGCTAGAATTTCGTATAGTTCCCATTTCTTCAAACATTTACCTCGTTGATGTCTTTGATACTTTATCATTCCAGTGAACTAAGTATGTTCCATAATCAAACAATCATTGTCGAGTCTGTCAACAGAAGTTGGAGGTGACATAAATTTTTATTTTGCAGTTTCCAGACGGAAGCATATTTTATGGAGGTGGCAAAAACTTTGTGCTGGAGGTATGCTTACATTTTTTTCCATTTTTTCTGATAAAATTTATACGGTGTGACACATGGCATGAAGATTTACATTTCATATGAGTATGAATTTTCTCTAGAAGCTTTAATATGACTTTTCTTTGCTTTCATGAGTATTCAAACTTGAACATGCTTGTTCTACTGTACATGTCTTCAAAATTATGCAATTGAAACTTAAAACATTATTTTCTTGAATAATTAAATGTCATTTGATGGTTATGTGGCTGTTGAAACATATAGAGAGAGCAGTGCAAATAATTGTTTTACTCGTTATCATTGCTTTCTTGTTTATATTAAGAATCACATTTAACACTCATATACTTCTGTTGGAGGTAGGCTGATGAATATGATGGTTGCTTCCTGGGATTATCACCCTCTGTAGCTGTAGTGACAAATCTGGATTGGGAGCATGTTTATATCTTTGAAGATGAGGTTTAGTGATTGATGTGCTTTTTTGCTTGGAAAGTTGAGAATGAAAACTGGTTTATGGTTTTTTACTGATATTTATTTCCTGCGACTTAGGATGCTGTTAAAAGTATTTTTAGGAGATTCCTGAAGGAGATCAGGGTGGGTGGACATCTTGTCATATGCGGGGACAGGTATGGAAAAATCAGTTGACAGAAAATAGCTCTTGGTGTTTGCTCTTTTTGCTCAATCTGTTGGATTCTTTGATTGATTCTGTGATTTGGAAGTCTACAACTAACACATATTACAGGCTTATAATGTTCATGGATTCTAATTTATGAAATTCCTTTGGGAAGGTAAGCGCAGTCAAGGTGCATAGTCCTTGCTGGATCAAATAAAACAAGATACTGGATTGAAGTATTCTGGTGGAGTGGTTTCTAATCAAAGTTCAGATCTATGGGGACAAGGGCATGATTACAAAATAATAAGTTATGGTTTCTCAAGTTTTAATGATTGGTACGCTGAATCCGTTTGTCCAAATGTACAGGGTGGTAGTGATTATATTTTGGTAAGTATCATTGTTTCTTTACAAAGAAAGCATCGCAATTCTGGAAATTTATTCCAATTTTCTTAGAATTGTATGAAAAGAAATACGAAGATTGACAATAATTTTTAGATTCTATAACTTATTTTGAGACCTTGAACTGGTAGTTTGAGCCACAATTTATTTTATGAGAGGCTTTATGGTAATTGGAAGAATACCTGGCCTCAAAAATCCATCTGCTTGCTTTTGTTTTGTTTAACATATTCTTTTTCGGCCATAACTGCTTTCTGTGGCATTCTTCCAAATGCCAAATTATGAGTAACAATGTCAAGATTTAACAAGAGTTATGAGCAGAAGCTCATAAGCAGAGTTCATATAACTGTCTGTGTGTTTTGACTTAAGATATTCCTTTTTCTCTTGTGCTTTCAGAATACAATAATTGAGTTGAAATAGGTTGTGCATTTTGATACATATTTTCAGATTTTTATGGTCAGTATGCACATACATCCATCATGATATCTGATTTCTGCTCAGATTTTTTTTGTTGATAAGTTTATGAGAAAATGGTGGCCTCATTGGATCTATTTTAATCTTTCTTTATGCTTGTAGTGTCAGAGAGGGCGCCCATTGGCTCAGGTCAGTTTACAAATTCCAGGAGTTCATAATGTCTTGAATTCATTAGCAGTGAGTCATCTTTCTTTTTTGTTTTTTAGTTTGGAATTATTAGAGCCCGGGCGTACCTCAGATTATTTTCTTTCTTATAGTTGCTTATTTCGGACTTCATAAAATATAATATCTTATGTATTAACTTATTATAGTTCTTCTTCAGGTAATTGCCACAGTCCTAACATTGATTGGAGACAAAAGACAATCACATGAATCAATTGCTTGTTTAAAGTTGCCTTTAAGCAAGTTCATGGGTGTTTCTAGACGTTTTGATTTGATTGGAACAATATATGGATGCCATATATACGATGATTTTGCACACCATCCAACAGAAGTTTGTGCAGTTCTTCAAGCAGCTCGTCAGAGATTTCCAAATAAGGCTCTTATTGTGGTATTCCAGCCTCATAGTTACAGGTATTTGCCACAAGATTTCTTCCTAGCAGTGTCTTTTCCCGTTATCTTATCGTATTGCCTACGACTTAGTCTCGATAATTTTCTCAGTCATCTAGTAGTATTGAAGGATGACTTTGCCAATGCACTTTCTGAGGCAGATCAAGTTGTCGTTTCAGCAGTACTAGTATTTTGGTTAATCATCGTTGCAGTTTCCTCTTTCCGGTTGATAATGGCTATTAACAGTGTGATTTGTATTGTCAGGTCTATGCTGCCAGAGAAACAAATGATTGGAATATCAATGGAAAGGATTTAGCTGCTTCAATAATTGGCCCGCCATCCGAGTACATCCCTTGTTTGGTATCAGCACTGGGAGTTTTGCTTCTTTTTGTTTTGGTGGCTTGATTCTCTCTTATATTCCTTTGTTTTTTGTACAGGGGAATGTGGTTGATAAACTAGCGCTTCAGGTACTCAGGGATCCTCATCCTGAAATTGTCATCTTAACACTTGGAGCAGGTAATGAATTTTCACAGGATATTTTATATGTTGGATCTTCAATGGCAAATTTTGTTGATAAATTGTCTGAAAGTGGTAACTTTTTTGAATGATCAGGTGACGTCACCACTATTGGCCCCAAATTGCTCCATGAATTGCAAACTAGATCCCAAGATGCAAGGCATTAACTCTGCTGCTGCTTACATTTGAATTGCTCATTGCTTAATCCAGTACAAAGACTCAGATCCACATAGATGTAGATGAAATTTAAAAGTCACATATTGTATTGACAAAATCTATTGAATCTTGAGGGGACGAGTAACTGTCTTGTGCATATTTCTTGCACCAAAAATGAAATAGAAAAAGGAAACGGTTACTCCTTGTACATTCGTTTAATGCTAATAAAGGCTCCTATCTCCACTCTTGTTTTTGACTCTCAATTAACCATCCAAAATGGCAGGACTTGGAAGTAACCTAAATGATCTGAGCATAAACATGCACCAGACCACGGGCAGTTGCTTCAAAGAATGCACAAGATATTCATTATCCTTTCATTGTCAGTTCAAACCACATTCACTGTTTATATTTCTCCATATACATGTATACTTTTAATTTATGGTCAGCAATCAATTAATAAGCATCATATTCAGCAATCGTTCAATAAGCATCATTTTCACCCAATGTGCATCGATGTATCATCTTCTATTACATAATCCATCATAGAACAAGCTGGAAAATAAAAGGCAAACGAGTTCCAATGTGAAAGAGATAAAATTCATTGAACTACTGAAATATTGCTTGATTACCATCCAACAAATTCAGTAGTTCACAGCAACTTCCACTCTGGCTTTCAAAAATACAAAATTGAACCTTGAACTGACCACTTCATTACCGTGTCAACAAAATTGGAAACACAACTGACCCAACCTCTAATCCAACAGTTACAGCCAACAACCCTAAACCTGAAATCCAAAACTCATAAAATCACTACAAAGAATGCAGACTTTACTTACCCACTGTACACAGCATTCAGAAACTCCCCGAAATCAAAAACAAAAGGGACCATCGACTGATCAAAATCATTCTACCCACCAAAAAACGAGAAAAACCCACGTCTCTTTGGTTCCTCTTCAACCATAACAGCCTTCATACTATCTTGCTCCACAAGGCGCCAAGCAGCTTGCTCAAATGCTAACCCAGCAAGCGTAGGTGGCTTATTCAAAACCAAAGGATACCCTCTATTCGTACTCCTTATAACTTCTGAATCCTCGGGAATTACACCTAACAAAGCCAAACCCAACATCTCTTGAATGTCTAAAACCGACATCATATCCTCTCCTTTGATCATATCAGTCCTCACTCTATTTACAACCATCTTTATATCCCTAATCCCATCACATTCTAACAGCCCTGTAACTCTATCAGCATCTCTTAAGCTAGTTATATCAGGAGTTGTAACTAACACAGCTTCATTAGCCGGCGTTATCGCCGTTATAAACCCAGCGTCAATGCCGGCTGGACAATCAATCAAAATAAAATCAGGGCTACCTTCTTGTCGCGATTTTAAAGCTTCAACAACCCAAGTGAGGGCTTTCCCGCCAAACCCTAATGGAAGTTTCGATCTTGGCTTCGATATGCAGAGCAATTCGAAATTCGACCACCGTTTGTCCCGAACCAAAGCCTGGTCGAGGCGGCAGTCGCCATTAAGGACCTCGACGACGGTGTAATTGACGCGGTTTTCGAGGCCTAGGAGGAGGTCGAGGTTGCGGAGGCCGACATCGGCGTCGATAGCGACGACGGAGAAGCCGAAACGAGCTAGGGAGAGGCCGACGTTGGCGGTCGTGGTAGTCTTGCCAACGCCGCCTTTACCGGAGGTGATGACGACCACGCGCGGGGTCTCGCCGGCGAGCTCGGGCTTCCGGTTCCATTGAAGAACGGATTGGATGCTGGATTTTGAAGAAAAGGGTTTAAGGGGTTTTATGGTTTTGGAAGGGAATAGCGGTTTGAATTGGATTCTTGGAGAGGGAATGAGAGAGAGCATTGGTTAGTGAATTAGGGTTTCAGGGTTTTGTCAATTGAATGAAATTGAATATGAGATCATTTGGCTGGAAGGCGAAGAATCGAAGATCTGAATATTGGCAACTTGGGAGTGTGAAATATTTACATTTAGGCTCACAATGTTTTGGGCCCAACTAAAATCATGTAAGCCTGAATTTTATTGAGCTTAGCTCAATTTTTTTACGGAGCCCAACCCAACTAACCCGTTTTACTAGGGAATTATAGATGTAAAATAAGTCGGCCCATTACTGGCACGAAAAGGATGTGAGTTTAGTATAAATAGTTGCATAAAAAGACAACCTCATGTTTGTACCCTGGACTCCTTTAAAACACGATACAATAGCAGGAGAAATTCTACGGTAAATTAGAGGTTTCATGTCACAAATTCACAATCTGATGTGAAACCACCGATTAATGAAGAATTCTATAATGCATCTAAAGTTTATGTCATAAGCTGACGTGAAAACACTAACGAATGATATTAAGATATTTGGTAATAGAAGTCTAATTTTTTTTGAAATAAACATTACACTTTTCCTTCTTTTCATTATCCCTTCAAGATCTGCAAAAGTAAATTTTTTTCTCTCTCGCTTAATTAACTCAATCTTATTCTTTTACTCTCTCTCTCTCTCTCTCTCTCTCAAATCTTCATCTATCATCTTTTTTAAAAAGAGATCAACACTTGACTGGTTATGTTTTATATGTAAATGGTTTTAGTCATATAAGTCCAGAATCAATTCTTTTTAATTATAAGAAGAGTTTTAATGGATTCACCATGAAACTAGCATAAGAAGAAGCTCGAATAATGGCTATTGGTGGTGGGTGAATATAGGATTAAGATTTAGTATTGAGCTGAGTTCTTACTGAGTCCTTAATTAATGGTTTATAATTATTTTTATTTTTTATTTATCTTTTTTAACAAACTTTGATTCAATGCTCATCAAAAATTCGAACTTAAATCAAATTCTTATCTATGAATTTAACCATTTTTTTAGGTGAATTATACTTTAGACACCAAGTTAAAACTCGATACAATAATAGACATAAATTAATTTTTTAAATAAAACATGCCTTGGTGACACCATTGTAATAGCTCTTTAATAGTTGCACAGCAACCAAATTGATGAAACATTGCGTAATTTAATTAAAAAGCTTATGCGATCCAACCTTGCAGGACAAAAGTAACAATATTAAAAATGTTCACTTTTCTTTCTAAGTGGTAATAAAATATGAAAAATGATGTTTGTCCCAGATCGAATCCGAAATTTAAACGCACCAATTCATTAAAAGCAAAAACGATGCCGTTTTTGCTTGCCAAATATTTCCCTCAGTCTTTGTCGATAGAGCTCCACCCAAGTATTTTCCCTTGCCTTTCCTTTGTTGATCGAGCTCCAGCCACAGCCAAATATTTCCCCTTTTCTTCGTCGATCAAGCTCCAACTACAGCCTGAAATTTTCATTCGCAATCCACGATCCGCACCTAAAATTGCCATTCGTAATCCATAACTCCCAACTCAAGATTCAAATTGAAACAGCTCAGGATTCAAGCAAAAAAACATCGCAACATAAGCTTATTACCCAATATATTAACCCAATTAAACAGGATTTATAAAGAGCTGCTACGATTTTCAAGCAGCGAGCCTCGGGCATCATCAATGGTATAAAAGCCATTTATAACTCCATCTTCTGAAGGACAGTTGAAGTTATTTTTACCACCGATGTGAACCCAGCACTGCAATTGAAGAATATGCTGAAGTTTAACTAAAGAGCGTGTGGTTGATAATTGTTTCCGGCCATTCGACTGAAGGACAATAACCACCAAGCAAATTAAGTCCAGTAGGGATAATAGTCATCGTTTGACGAACGCCATCAATTCCTAAAACTTGAAAACTTTCATTTTCCATATTTATTGTAGGACTCCGACTCGGATTCCCACAACAGTTGAGATAGAATCCTTGGCGACCACAATAGTGTGGCCTAAGAATGTCTCCCCATAAATGATACCTGATATCAAGTGACAGTTTCCCACAATTGAACTGTCTACTGAATAATGCATACCGTTCATCTACGTCGCTATAAGATGTTGGCACTGCAATCAAGAAGTAGAAGATTGTGGGCACGCAGTGCAGAATATGTGCTGGGATGATACTTTTGCTCATGATTAAGTTTTGCAAAAGGTCATGAGATTAGTGAAGACTTGGTATGTAAAATATAGATTGAGATTGCTTTAAGCAAACGATGAAAGTGACTGTGAAGAAAAACAAAGCAGCAAGGTAATGCATTGGTGGGGGAAGCTTAAAGTAAAATGACATCGTATTAGTTAAAATTAAAATTAAAAAAAATCACAAAATGCATAATTTTTTTTTGTAAAGTTTCGGAGTTTAAATATCAAAACTCATAAAATATTACACTTTTCATATGATATTCATTGATTAGGACAACAACATTGTGGAAATTTTGAATCCGGACTCCTGTCAGCCCAGTGCGCAAAAGTGGTTGGTGAATGGTGGTCATGCATTCATGCGAAATTGAGTTCGAGTACTTTTTTGAGTTTGATAAGAGTGCGAAATCGATCAACTCAAATGGGCCTAAAAGTATCGGGCCGGATCCGCAAGGTCGTGTTTTACTCGTCCACGGGTCTCTGATGGAGGAATAAATCTGGGACCCACGCACCTGTACAAGGAAAATTTTGCTATAATCGATCGACTCAAATGGGGCTAAACGTATCGGGCCGGATCTGCACGGACATGTTTCACTCGTCCACGGCTCTCTGATGGAGGAATAAATCTGGGACCCACAAAAGTCGAATACTTTTGATCATCAGTGAAACTTCCAAAAGCGAAGGAAGCTCCAATCGGACGGAGGCTATTGCCCAGTTGATGTGGGACTCGAGACTTCATGATCATCATTCATTCTAGTAGTAGTCTAAATCCAGTAAAGCCGGCAAGTGTCGAAACGATAGCCGTGTCACGCACAACGCACCTTCGCAATGTCTTACGTCTCTGTCCCCAATAAACAAAAGTCAGAGATATTCTAGAATAAATTTTACGCTTTTAACATCCAATCACACCCCTATCGTCTGACACGTGTTCCGTTTCCATTCGTCAATGGCACGTGATCAGTTAATTTTTATCTCTTCTGCTATGCAGATCCAAGGCAAAATGCACGCAAATTTTTTTTTTTAATTTCAGCTGTAATTGATTTTCTCTCTCGCTCTTCTGCTCTGCACGATCTCGAGGGTACCAGTTTTTAGCAAGGTTTGATTTTCTATCCTTTACATTTTTTCTTGAAATTAATTTATTATTGTTATTATTTATTTTTGCCTGGGATTTGTTTGTTTTGGCTTGATGGGTATTTGGATCTGATTCGTACATATTTTTTTTATTGATTTATATCGAATGAATTTGAGATTTTTTCATCTGGGTCGATTTAGATCTCGTCCTTAAATTAATGGGTACGTGTCAATTTCAATTGTATCGGCTTTCTCGATTGAAGTTGTGTAAAGGAACTTGTTCTGCGAAATTTCGATTAATTTATATGGTTAACGATAATCCGATATTATACTCTGATAGCCCTTGATTGGCTACCAAGAAATTTAATTTGATGTTACGGTTAATTTGGTGATTGAAAAAAATATGAAAATTTTAACCAACTCAACTGGCTTTGGATTCAGTAGCTAGAATTATGCTAGGGCTATGAAGTGACAGTTTTAGCTTTAATTTTTTACATACAGTTCCTTAGCAGTCATATGTGTGTAGAATTTTTGTTGACTTATATAGTTATTGTGGATTGTCAATTAAGGAATTAATCAGGTGCTCCATTTCAGGTTTCTTAGGTTACACAATTGGACTCATGCAGTTCTTCAGTGATCTGGAGTATGAAAAATAAAACTCCTGTCTCCTTGAATATGATTTTCTCATTTGAGCTTTCAGTTCGGATATTTTGCTACTAGAGTATGATTATGTTTATCTGTAATATGGTCTGTAGATCACCAGATGAGTTGTAATATTTCCATGTGTTTGTGTCTCTGTTAGCTCATGCATGTGGTTTTACTTTATGTCTCTTTTAGCTGTGGATGTCTTCTTGGAGTTCTTATTCCTGGATTGTGGTGTGTTGCGAATCGGGCTTAAATGAGTTCTAATATGCAACGCCAAGCAGTTCCGCTCGTTCACTCCGAGAAGTGCATTGTTTAGGACCTTGATAGATGCTATGAATGCCTTTAACTGAGTTTCTCTGTCTCTTTTGGTCTTGCTGCATGGCACTAATGGCCAGAAAACTAGATCTGTAGTTGATGTTGTAGTTTTGTTTGTTCAATTGTATCAACTATCTGTGAACACTATTTTCTATTCTTGTCATTTGTTGGAAAGCAGTCTCTCTTTGTATGTGCTTTCTTTCTCAATCTAGTGGCTAATAGCTGATTTCTTTTACTTCTAAGTGCAGTTGGGAATTGGCAAGGCCATGTGAGCTGTCTGAACCTGACTGATTTGTAGCTTCTGCAATTTTCATAACTTTACTGATTCTTCTGGTGTTTACAGAATGGGGAAATGCAAGGGTTCTGGGAAATTAGGAAGAATGCAGCCTAGGGATGGGTTTGTGAGTGCTTACCATTTTTCTCTTCTGTTGTCTCCTGTTGTCTCAGTCTGGGATTGTATTGTTCGCAAAATGAGGTATTCCTACAGACCTGAGTGGGTGTAGTGGTCGTGAGTATAGCGTTATATTAGTTTTCAATACAAGGTTGAACTAGACATTAATTAGGGTTACAGGACAAGGTGGAAATATAGTTATAGGGAAATGTATACAATTTAGAGGAATTCTCCATAGGGAAAGAATCTGATCAAACAGGACTGAGTTTGTAAAGGTTGAGTCTATAGGGATTTATTGTCTGTAATGGATAACATGGCTTGTAACAAAGTGCAACCTGTTGTGCGGAAAGCCAAGAAGAAGCAGGCTAAGGATGAATTGGATCGCATCAAACAGGCTGAGAAGAAGAAGAGGCGTCTGGAGAAAGCCCTTGCTACTTCTGCAGCCATCCGATCAGAGCTAGAAAAGAAGAAACAGAAAAAGAAAGAAGAACAGCAAAGGCTTGATGAAGAAGGTGCTGCAATTGCTGAGGCTGTTGCTCTGCATGTACTTGGTGAAGATTCTGATGATTCATGTAAGCTTGTTCTGAACCAAAAAGGCGGGTTCAACCCTTGGGATTGTGATGGCAACTTAGACCTCTTCACAAGTGGAAGGAGAGTATCCCTCCCTCATCACAACCCTCCAAAGTGTACACTTGAAGAGATTGGGTGGCTCTCTAACAATTACAGTTCTGGGTGCAAGTGGGATGAATTTGGAAATGGTGACTGGTCATTTACGTATGGGCCTTTTGGAAGAAATTTGAGGGTGCCATATCTTGATGATGGAGGTTGGGGGCCTTCAGAATTCTCAGCTGGTCTTATTGCAGCAGAGGCTGTTTCATCACTCCAGATTGGAGAGGATGCACAAGTCAACACTATTGTCCTCAATGGAATGCTAAAGAGTGATGAGCCTTGGTTCAAAGTCTAAAATAATGGTTTTGTATATATTTAATTATGAATGTGTCCTCACTGGTGCTGTTATTTGTGTGTTGCTTCTTTGAAGAACAATGTTGAACTAGCATGCTTGTGTTTTTTATTTCGTTTCCTCGCTTCATTGACTTTTGGTACCTAGACACTCTGAATCAATCCCCTCCGTATATGTATCTGAGGTCTTTTCTGTTGTTGTGGCTCGTGAGTGATTCTGCCAGATTCACTGGATTCTAGCAGGCGTATCCTGACTTAATGATGTATTGAATAATGAATTATTAATTTATAGTCACGTGTAATTTGTTATGATTAACTAATTTATAATCTCTTGTAACTTGTTATTCGGAACAGAAAAGCTTAGAGGTTGTTGCTTTAAGGAGTTTTGGTTTCCTTTTATGCTCTGTTCTGGTAGAATGGTTCACATGATCTGGTGATGGGGAGCATGTGGATTCTATTTGTTTAAAATTGCGACAATCGTGTTGAGAAATAAAAAAAATTAATACATCATAAAGCTCGTTTAAGGCTTATCCTTCCGGAACCCCACCCATCTTAGAGCAGAAATTCTGTTGTATTTGGTAACGAGTGACCGATAACATTTGTTCAATCCAAAAGGGGAAGCAAAGACTTAAGTGGATAAAATGAATCCGCAATATAGTGATTTGGAAAAACTAGCTACGCAATTAAGAGGCACTTGCTATCCACCAAAAAAATAGAAAGAAACGTGAAAGAAATCAAAAATCTTACTTCAACTGGAAAAGGTCTAAAAACCAACTCAGAAATACACAATTGCCTCAAGCACAGCACCACAGTTCCTGGACTCCAGGAAAAACAAGAATGAGATACTGTAAAGGGGAGAGAATATCTTCCGATTCCGTAATCATCATATTTTGGTCCCTTGAATTGACAATGAATAAATTTCAATTTGAAGTAACAATTAGACACTTTACATTGATACACAATTGAATTTCTTGCCATGTGTTCTTTTGCAAGGTTTCATCTTTGAGCACAGCTTCTTCTTAAGATGTTTCTTCGAATATCAAGTTGTTGATTCTGTTGCGGTGGAACTTCTTCTGGACCTTGATCCTGTAGCAGATGATGCATCCTCTTCATGATTCTCGATATCTGAACTACTGGAAGGTTTGGCCCCGGTGGTAATAAGGTTTTTAAACCAAGTCCCTTGGAATCTAGGAGTTCCTCTATTTGAATTGCTAGGGGAATCTGGAACAGCCCCATTAGTTCCATTGGCCCCATTGGTTCCATTGACATTGGAAGCAACGCCTGCGAGAAACCGATATGCCACTTTGCTAGCTGAGACGATCTCTGTCTTGGCTTGCCTCAACTGCAGTAAACACAATAGATTAGTAAGAGCAATGCTAATGGCAAATTTACATTACCGGGACTCTCACACTATCACACAGATCATTTCACAAGTTACTTGTGGTGGCTGACGGCTTCTGCAAATGCAAATTAGGATCTTACCCGTAATGCTGTGGTTCCTGCTACTTCCATTGCAGCATCACCGGCATTGGCAAAACGATTAACCCAACCTAAAACAAAAAATTACAACATGAAGCCTCCCTCAGTCGTAAGGTTAGTAAAATGTGAAAAAAAGATTAAGATAACGCTGCAGATCCATTTTCAAATAGCAAAAACTATTTTGGCAAAACATTGTCTCATACAGCACAGGCTTCTTTGAACAAAACTAAGGCAAAAGATAAATGGCACATAATTATTTCTCTGGCCAATACCAGCAATAACAAAGTAAAGCTCAACTGTCATTTTTACAGCATTAACTAGCAGCGGACTGAGCTTGGCACTTAAAACAGAGAAAACTATTTTGGCAAAGCATCATCTCATACAAACGTAAAATCACAGATCACTAAAGCAAAAGATAAATGGCACATAATTATCTCTCTGGCCAAAAACAGCAATATCAAAATAAAGTTCAACTGTCATATGTTACAGCATTAACTAGTAGTGGACTAAGCTTGGCACTTAAAACTCCACCAGCATAAAGGTCTCACCCCAAATAGTAGTTATAGTTCCTTGGTTAGTCCTTTGTTGATTATCTAATAACTAAGCATCACAAGCCACACAGGCATCAACTCCGTTTCCCAAGGAACCTAACCTGTTTTCTTTAGGCTGAGCTGGTCAGGCCCACCCAAAGATATGAACACATGGTTGGAGAACCTCGATGAGAACAAACACCTTTTTCAGAATATAAGTCCACTTCTTCAGATTGCAAACTCATTCTTAGTAGAAAATTATCTTTCACAATTGTTAAAATATGTTATCAAAAGAAATCAACTTGCATACCAATATGCCTGCTTGCTAAATGAAGTGACATTATCGTTTAGTTGTGTTTATCTTGACATTGTACTAACATTCATAAACCCCCAAAAGTAAATGAAGCAACTATTTATCAGTCAATTCATCCCTATATAACATTAAATAAGAATTTAAGAATGTAGCACCAAGGAAGACATAAGAATGTAGTAGGTTACATAATTTCACATAATGAATACCTGGAAGCTTTGGCACACCAAGTCTATCACAAAACTCATCACAAAAGTGGTTGCAGTTTCTGCCCAACAAGTCGTACGAATTTCCAGGCCACTCTCTACTAAGTTCCCGTAGTATCTGATTTACCTTGAAGATTGAAAAGTTTGTTTTCCCAAGAACAATGGACTCACGATATGTATACATTGGATTCCTTCCAGATGGACAACTAAAGACTCCAGATCCTTGTTCGCAAAACCCAAAAGACCATTCTTCATCTCCATATACCTGTGGAGTAAAGGACAGCGAATTTATACCCCTACAGTTAAAACAATATGGACTAAAATACCTAAAGACAATTGAACAATTGTTGCTATAAGAAGATCTGCATGAAATCCTAAGAAGAACCAACATGTGCTAAAGGGAGCTAAAGAAACTAATTACCAAGACATTATTTATTTATTTTATTTTGAAAAATCAACAAGGGTTGGAAGGAGCCATCTGAAAGTGGAAGAGAACATACATGTAAGACTAAGGAAATGATTCACTGTTTAAAGAGCATTATGTCAAAATCCAAACAAAATACACCACATTTGTTGCTTCACACAGCTGCATAGGACACACTGGCAAGCTTCCACTAATATACAAACGTGGTTTCCAAACAAGAATGAGTACAACTTTATTCAATTGCAAGTAATCCTTCATATGAATAATTTGTATGATTCATATTTGACTGATACCACTATCAAACATACAGTCTATTTCGTGAGAAGAAAATAAAAAGGCATATGAGTCGAGCAGTACAACACACAAACATATATGGTCATCATCCCATCAAGAGGACCTATGGAGAGAGCTCTTCCAGTCTTTCTTAAAGGTTGTTAAACATTTATTGTTTCATTAAAGCAAATTAGAATAAGATAACCAAACTTGAAGCATGACACCCTAGCACTAATCCTTCCAACCCACTTCATGATAGGGATTCAACCAAGAACGAACAGGCCAGTTCCCCCAAGATAAACAGCAGGAACAAAAGGAATGGTTCACCTCTTGAAGAAAGCCAACCTACCCTTTTTGGTACTAAGCCTGAACCTACTGGAAAGTTACGAGTTTGAAGCCCCTATGAGGAGGCTTATGGAGTGATTTTACGACGACAAACCATAAAAAACCTTGATCGGTCAGCTACAAACAACATAAAATACAGTAATGAGGACTTGAAATCTATACAACTTTTATATTTCTGTATTTGAATCTTTTTCCATTTATTTCCAAATTGCAACATTCGCAGAGGAAAAGCCATACTTGTGTTCCTCAGTAAAATTCCATTCTTTCAACCCAAAGCTTTATGACATGCCAATTCCTCTGGTTAGAGGAAAAAAAAAAAGAGACTATTTCAAAACTAAACTCCAAATATATCCTAAAGGCAAATCCAAGTCCTCCCAAATTCTTTGACAATTTACTGCAACAAATTTAGGATAACATAACTGTTCTTCTCTTTGCATTTATGGTGTCAGTAACCCTTGATTTAACTATCCGTAATGATTGAAAACTACTACCAGCAAAAATGCATTTTATTAGCTAGTTGCTGAATCAATTCCAGATAGAGGTTAGTACAAGTATTAATGATAGAAATGAATGCTCGAATTTAGTTAATCGATTTACCAAGTCAAGAAAGTCAAGATATGGACCAAGAACATAGTCAACTACAACAATTTACACTTCAACAAACTTTAGGCGCGGTCCATTTGTCATTGTAATTGAGTTCCACAGTATATCGTCAATGCAATTAAAACACACACTTCACACACACACACACACACACAAAACACCAAACGTACCAACAGAATGTACCAATTTTTACCAGATCTCATCCTCAATCACAACATTCCCCATTAAATACTCTAAATTAACACAATCACTCACATTTTAATCAGCAACTAGGAAGAGGGGGGAGGAGGAAATTTCGAATATAATCCAGGATCTCATTCACACAGAGTATTAACATCAATCAATTAACACATAAGCACTTAAAAGAAAGCAGATAGAGAGAGAAAGAGAGTTACAGTTACCTGAACGGCGCTGTGAAAGATGCCGCCAACGCCGATACCGTCTTTAAAGATCTTGTTAATATTCAAAATAGTATTGTTCGTCTTCTCCGATCCACTATTCGTCACATCGTAAATGTGAAGCCTCACATCCGTCATCGTCGTCGCTACTTAAACCCTAGTTTTTGGGCCTAACCGTTTTTACAGTTTTCTTCACTCTTCTCGCTTTCTCTGTCTATGTAAAAGCAAAAGAAAATCGAATCAATCGATTGATTCAATTCAACGTCAGTTCCACTTTCACTTTCGATAAATTTGAATATCCTTCGCCTCGTTTTACTCAAATTTTATTTATCTATTTATTTATTTATTTACTTTCCTGCTCTGGTTTCTTGAATTATATTCTGTTGGTGAGGAGAGAGTCTCAACTTCCAAAAATTCTTTCAGCACAAAATGTTAAACTGTTGAATTTATTGTTTACTTTCAAAAAAAAAATTTAAAAACGAAGGTTATGAAATGGGCCCTGGAGTTTGGACAAAATTACGAAATTGATGGGTAATTATCTTTACAACTGTCAGGCACTAACGGATATGATGAGCGGCACTCAGTCAGAAGGATGACGTGGCCCCCAGCATACAACTGCAATTATTACTTAACCTGCGATGCGAAACGCCGACACCCTTGTAAATGATTTTTTTTTTCAATTATTATTTCAATATAAACTATTATAATTAAGAATCTATGTTACGTGATTTTTCCGTAATAATATAATTAAAGTTATAATAATTTTTTTATAATTTATTATTATAATTATGTGGTTGAGATTCATATTCTACCATAAATCGGCTCCAATACATCAAAGGAATTAATTAAATTTAATTTGAAGATAAAAGTTGGAATGCTAATTTAGATCCTCATTTGCATAAAATATTTTGATTTGAATGCTGCTTTAGATATCTTAGCCTCTAATTAGGTGGTATTTGTGGAAATGTAAGCTGGGGCGTAACACATGGTCGCAAAAAGGAAATTCGAATGAGTTATTATTATTACAAGGTCATGACTCATGAGGCATTATGATTTCCGTCCACTTCTTCGTGAATTTATGATTATTTTATTTTGTGCTTCTTGGTTTTTAATCATAGCAGCAAATATGGAGTATGAATTAAAAACCACAAAACAGTTTATCACTCGAACAATGCAATGAATATTGTACACGGCTATCTGGTAAACCGCTCTCACTTCCCGACTCTATATTGAAAAATCTCCGGCCCTGAAGTTTTTTTATTATTGACTTCCCGAGCTTTTGTTCTTGTTTTCTGACTTATTCGTACATACATGACTACAAAATTTGGGATGTAAATTTATTAATTTAAGATGGAACGCACCATACAGGCTGCATCGTAAACATTTACCACATTATATTTTCTGGGAATGCAAAATTTTCTGATATTGGAGTCAAGGAAAATGAACAGAAATCATATAAAATGGTGAAGGGTCAGAGCTTACTGATTTTTTTTTTAAATCAAAAGGCATTAGAACAATAAATTTCAAGACTAAGCAATGGAATTGCAATTATGATGGAGTCCCTCTCCCTAAAACAAGCATAATGTCATTCGGCCGCACTCTTGACATTTTATTAGCTCCGTGGCCCGAATTTGTGAGTAATTAGGCTAGCGAATTGGACGGTCCACAACAATAAACTATAGTTATAGCTAGAGCCATGCTTTGTCTCCTGTGTGAAGGAGCTTATGATACATATTATGAGTGGGGCACAAATTGAAGATACCTTCTCTCTTCAATGTCTTTTTTTTTTGGGTTGGGGGGGGGGGGGGGGGGGTTGCATT
This sequence comes from Citrus glauca, assembly GCA_029633175.1. Classification (NCBI taxonomy): domain Eukaryota; kingdom Viridiplantae; phylum Streptophyta; class Magnoliopsida; order Sapindales; family Rutaceae; genus Citrus; species Citrus glauca. The sequence continues at coordinate 7,130,309 of JAQOOD010000009.1, forward strand.
TGGAGTCACGGTTACACAATGCTGATGCAACAATGGGGGAGAAATGATAATTTTTGGCTGCGTAGTTGACCAAAATGAACTAATTAGGAGATGATACCATACCAGTTACGGCTAATCTTAAAGAATTCTCTAGATAGCAGATACGTGTTTGAACAACTTCGTATCAAAATATCCAAGACTATGGTGGCTGATTGGCCCCAGCAAGAAAACAATTAAGACAAAGAAGTCTTCAGCATATAGTCGACATTTTGATTCTATCGTAATAAAAAATTTCTGACAACTCAATCGTTTACCCAAGTGGACAAAAGATGAAAATTTCTCCTTCAAGTATTACAGTGCTGTTGCATGCCTCTAATCTAACAAGGCATTATTTGGATGCGTATACAAGAAACAACCATCGAATCTTAAACATTATCTAGTGTTTCTGAAACTATTGTGGGCATCTTGTTCAAACATCACATCATCATTTCTTTTGATGCCTATTTTTAACTTTCTCCTACTTATTTCCTGTGGTAACTTTTCGATTAAGAACTTTGGTTTGATTTCAAATGCTAATGATAACAAGTTAAATAATTCAAAGCATGTATTGACTCCACTCCATGCAACATTCATGAATCAAGAATCCCTCAAGCCAAAATGATAGTAAAAGAAAGAATTGAACTTGCCTCTATTAGAATATCTGATTAATTATGGCTCAAGGAAATATTTGTGCTTTCTATACAATTACAGGCTTTACTATTATTGATGCAATAACATTTAGTGGAATACAGCAAAAGATTAGCAACAAGTAAAAAGCATCTTTAGTTTCTAACCCAACAGCTCACCTAAATCCATTTAAGCCATATCTTATCATGGTGTATATGGAAATCATGATAAAATACAGATAATCGGCTATTTAATTAGGAAGAAACTTCGGAAAAATAAAATAAAGTTCCCACAGAAGGTTAAACTTCAGCAGAGCTCTTCGGACACATTGAAAGTGTCAGTAGGTGCGGACTGTGATATTAAGCATGCTTTTAAGAATTATCTGCCTTCGTTGGTCATCAACTGGGAAAAAACTTGACTTGTTCTTAAGTCTGAGCTAGCATTACCATCAACTTCCTTCTCTCTTACATGGCTGGATGGAGCTTGGGGAACAATTGTAGGTGTTGGTAGTGCCGGTGGATTAGTGTTGCTGTCTTCACGTTGTTCTCTCGGCAGTCCAGATCCAGACTCTTGAAGCTGAAGGGCATATTCCAAATTCCACAACACGTCACCCATACTCGGCCTATCAACCCCATAATCAGCCAAACATTTCTCTGCCGTTTCTCCAAATTTCTTTAAAGAGTCAGGGTTGATCTTTCCTATAAGTTGAGGGTCAATAATATGCTCAAGCATGCCCTTCTTCTGCCATTGCATTGCCCATTCTGCTAAATTCACTTGTTCTCTAGCCAGCAGTGGATCCACAGCAGTTCTAGCACACAGAACTTCAAAAAGCACAACCCCAAATGAATAAACATCTGATTTATCTGTAAGTTGTTGCCTTCGGAAATACTCTGGATCAAGATACCCGAAACTACCTTTGACACCAGTGCTTACATGGGTTTCATCGAGACATGGGCCGGATCTTGAAAGACCAAAATCAGCAACCTTGGACACATAATTTTCGTCAAGCAAGATATTCGTCGACTTAATGTCACGGTGGATAATTCCTTCTGCTGAACCTGTGTGGAGGTAGTGAAGGCCCCTGGCTGCACCAATGCATATTTCAAGCCTTTGTTTCCAAGATAAAGGGGTACGATCTGAACCATATAAATGCTTCTTCAGCGGCCCCTTTTCCATGTACTCATACACCAATATCATTTCAGACTGTTCCTCACAGTATCCGACAAGAGAAACAAGATGACGGTGACGGATTTTGGACAATACGGTTATTTCAGTCTGGAATTCAGGGAGTCCCTGCCTAGATCCCGGAACACCTCTTTTAACAGCAACTTTTGTATTGTCTCTAAGAACCCCTTTGTAGACCATACCAAATCCACCAGAACCAATAATCAGATTCTTGTCAAAGTTGTTGGTGGCCGTTTGGAGATCAGTGAAAGGGATCTTCAACCTATGATATCCATTTTGACCAGGAGATGCGTTGACGGTCCCTTCAGACATTTTACTGTGGGAGCTGCATCCATACGCACGCAAAGGTGTCCAACCAACACTGTCTGCAGGCCTTGGTTTCAGCTTCTTCTTCCTGCATTTAAATAAGACCAGAACAGCAAGTGCAACCAAACACAATAAAACAAAGCCTCCAACAACTGAACCCACCACAATCCAATTTTTTTTATTCTTCTCTCCAGTTTCAGAAACCGTTAAATGTACCATTTTCATAATCTCCACTCCATTCAAAATAGCATTAACTTTCAAAGAACCACTCAATTCCGAAGGTCCAACACTTACACGCACAACCCCAGCGTCATCTGAATCCGCCACAAAATCCATGTAAACAGGAGATGCAAGCGAATGGATCGTAATCGAGGACAAATCAAGATCCTTGTATGCAGAATAATCATTGATAAACACATTAAAATATAACTGATTAAGTGAAGAACTGACAATATCACAAAAATGCAACCTAACCAAGTGTCTATTACCACGCAAACCCACGGGAAAATCCCAAGTGATGTTAAATCTCGCACCTGATGTTGCATTATCCCTATTCATCTCTTGTGCGGTCATATAAACATTATCAGGTGCAATCTCCTGAGACGCACCACCCTTTTGGTAATTTGGTGGATGAGTGGTGGCTACACGCTTAGCAGCAGACTTCAAAACAAGAAACTCATCATCAGGAACCCAAGTCCTCCACAAAGTATCATTAAAAGGTGTCAACTCTGAACCTCCCACATTAATCCTATGAATAGTCTCCAAAATCTCCGAACTAAGATTCCTAAACTCCTCAATACTCCCACTTCTACTAATCACCCTAGCCCCATCATCAACAATAAAGTCCTCCGGAGCCGAAAAAACCTCAATTGCATTAACAAACCCAAAATTCTTATCACCAACAGGCCTAAACTCTATCTCAATCACGTCACCATCAACTTTCACAATAAACTCCTTAAGCACCACAACTTGAGTACTAAAATCTTGAAGTAACAACAAGCCATTAGCCAAAACACCAAACTTGGCAGATGCTAACTTAAAATTATCGATTTCGAATGGAGAGAAATGAAAACGTACCAAGTGAGTCCCGTTTCTCTTAATATTAAGCTTGTAACTGCCATCACTGGTGAAAACTCTTGCAGTGTCGTATAGAGCAGAAGAATCTTGAGGTGGGGTTTTTCTTTTGAGTGAAATGGAATTGTCTGCTGAAAAGGAGACTGATTTTGAAGAAGCATCAGGAACAAAGACTCGGTTATAAAGGGAAGCGTTTGTGGGTGATCCGCAGTTGATGAGGTAGTTGTCTGTGGGAATGAAAGAAGCTAATGATGGTGATGAGAAGTGGAGGAGGGGATAGAGAAGAGTTACAGTTACACAGAGAAAGTGAATGGCTTCTTGATGAGCCTCCATTGGAAAGGAGGTTCTGTTTTTCTTTTCTTCTTTTTTCAATTGTTTTATCTTTCTCGTGTTTGTAAAGACAAGGGCGTAATGTTTGCGAGAGCGTTTTAAGTTAGAAATAGAAGTGTAACTCTATGTACGTACAAAACGGCCTCTGTAGAAGACAGTCCGACTGTCTGAGTCTGAGGATTGAATTTTTTTTTTTTTTTTTAAAGCACAGCGAGACAGTAAGAGTAAGAGATTGCGTGTCTGGACTCTATGAGAGCTTTCACTTCCAAGGTAGAATTCAGGTAACTCGATAGTTTTTGAATAATAAGAGGGCAAATGTAATTTACACATAAACAATAGGTGTGTATGTGACTGATTACCTTACATGTAACTTAAGAAATCTTAATAAAAGTAATTTTTCAAGTTTATTTTAAAATTTTTTAGTTATGAACTCAAAAATTCATTATGGCAAGAACACAACTTGAAAATTTACATCTAAGAAAAGGCACATTAAATTCTCAAAATAAATGTGGCGAATATAAAATTATCATTGTCAATTGAAATAAGAAACATGTTCTTGTAATGTGATAAATAAGGGGCATTCATTGATCATGAATTACATCAGTTAAGATATAAATTTTATATCAGAATTTCATTAATATAATGATAAAAGTAAAGTCATGTATATTAATTGATTAAATGGAATTTGGGTGGTACAAGAATTTAGATACAAATTCACTTATTTTGATATGCAAAAAGATAATCTTTGCATAAAATCTGTTATATCCATAGGAAAAGTTAGCACTGTAGTGAAAGACAACGTGAAGAGTTTAAAATAGCAATCTAGTTTTCACTAGTGAATCACTACCACGTTAATATTATATATGTATTATTAAAAGAAGAAAAAAAAAATCATAGTAACATAAGTGAGTTTATCACTACCACATTAATTTTTCGCCTGATAATTTTGACTAGAAGACACAATGTTGTTGGGGAAGTGGAAATTATAGGATTTATTATTATTATTATTTTTCTAATATGAAGTGTTTAAATTCAATATTTTGGACCGATGTCTTTTGTCCACGACATAGGTACATGCATTTTCACAAACGCACAGGGAAGGGGTAAGGCTGCTTTCCAATACGATCGTGATTCCTGTGGAAACATCAAAGACCTCAGTAAATCAAAATCAAATTCTAATCCTTCTATTTTCACGTGACACAAAATTCTAAGTACTTCCTAATCCGTGATTAATATTCACAATTATGATTCCATATTCTTTTGACTAACTATTTTATGCAGGAATAAAAATAAAAATTAATTTTTTAATATATTTATTTTCTTTAATATATAACTCTCATGGACAGTTGGCGTCTATTATACAAAAGTAAACATGGCTGGCATCTACTTTCTGTGCTACTTTCCATACAGAGTGGAGTTCAATGGATTACAACTTTGCATCACTCGTTTTAATGAACAATTTAATGGGGAAACACGCTGCCATAGTGCCATGTTATATATATCATTTCGTTGACTATTTTTTTTTTATCCAATTTTTTTTGGGTCTGTTTACTAAATGCAATTTAAACCATATCCTAATTCTATTTTGAGAAATTTAATTTTTAAATTTTGTTGTCAATTTATAATATTGTAATTTTTAAAAGGTCTAATTCCGGTGCAACTATGCCACAGCTGTACCCAGCCGTTGGATGTACTCGAATGGGTCAGGTCTATTGGCATTCAACGACTGGATGCAAATATGGTATGGTACCACAGTTGCACCACAAGTTTTCTCATTTTTAACATAATTATTATTAGTTGACTAGTTGTGCGGTAAAAACGATAACATGTGAAATGAACTAATTAAATATTTGATAAAATTTGTTCTTAAAAGTGTTGTGAATTTTAAAAGTAGTCATATGTGTTTGGGTAATTTTATTATAAAACTATTATAAGAATCTAAATAATTGAATCAGACTTAATTTTAGACAATATTTATTTATGCATTTATAAACATCTATATAAAATATTTTTTATTGTGTGTAAAATAATTGATAATTAAAATAAATATTTTATAGTATTAATTTTATTTTTTTTGTTATCTCAATATAATTGATAATAATTATAATAATTTCTTTAAAGTTAATTATTTTATTTTCTAATCAATATTGTGTTAGCTTATTTAAGCTATACACATTGATTTTGATGATAACAAACCACATATATATATATTAATTAAACAAAGATTTATAAATTGTGTTTTATAATAAAGAAAATGAGTTTTTAAATCAAAAGTGTTTTGGACTAAAATGAATATGTTTTTAAAACCTTTGATATTATTTTTAATTTCGGATTTGGACCTATTTGAAAACTATTTAAATATTTTGGGTCATTGAACAATTTCACAAAGTTTGGGAAATATCATAATTTCAAAAAGTTTTGGGATTAATAAAGTAATATTTATAACTTCTGAAATAGGATCTATTTGCAAAGTTTCATAACGTTTTGGGCCATAATACAGTTTTATAAAGTTTTGGGGTTAAACTGTAAAATTTGAAACTATTTCACTGTAGCAGCTACTGTAGCAACCGGCTAACCGGTTATCAAATCCGGCGAACCGGTTTCGGGCAGCAAGTAACCTAAATATAAGCGGCTAACCGGTTGGGAAATCCGGTAAACCGGTTTTCTGGGTTTTCGAGACAGAATGCAACCAAAACGCAAGCGGCTGACCGGATTCGACAAACGGTAAACCGGTTATTCAAGATTTCAAATTTGTGTTTATAACGGTAACATCAAGCGGCGAACCGGATTCCATATCCGGTAAACCGGTTCCGGCCAGAATTGAACATAACGGCTAGTTTTTGAGTTCTAACTATAAAAACTCAAACCCAACTCATTTTGAAGCTCTCCAACAAGCAAAAACAAAAAGCACACGTGATATCTTGAGTCTTCAAAGCTTCCAAACTACAAAGATTGAATCATTTTCTTGTTCTTCATTTTTGTATATCCACTCATTAAGTGAGTTTGATTGTACTCTTCATTTATTTATCTCATTTGTGAGAGTTTGAGTGTGTGAGACACTTGAGTGAAGAGATTGGGATATATCTCTCTATTGTAAAGGTTTATTGACACCTTGAAGTCAATTGTAATTGGTTGAAGCCTTGGAAGGGCTTGCATAGTGAAATCCTCAAGCTTGGATCGCTTGGAGGCGTGGACGTAGGCGGGGATTGCCGAACCACGTAAAATTCGTGTGTTTGTTTTTCTTCTCCCTTGCTCTTTAATTATTGTGCTTTTATTGAATTTATCATTTTCGAATTTTATTAAGTCATTAGATTGCTTGTTGTGTGGATTTGCTAGAATAGTTTTTAAATTTCCAATTCACCCCCCCTCTTGGGTTGCACATTTATATTTCAATTGGTATCAGAGCAAGGTGCTCTTATTTAGACTTAACCGTCTTGAGTTAAAGATCAATGGCAACTCAAAACGATTCCACATTTAGAGAAGGTCAGTCCACCACTAGGCCACCTTACTTTGACGGAAATGATTACCCATATTGGAAAACTAGGATGAGAATTTACTTGCAAGCTTTAGATTATGAGATATGGGAAATTGTTAATGATGGTCCTTTTATGCCTTTGACTAAAAATGAAGTCGGAGAAGATATTCCAAAACCGTCACGGGATTGGAATGAGTTTGAAAAGAGAAAAGCCTCTCTAAACTCCAAAGCCATGAATGCCCTGTTTTGTGCTCTAGATAAGAAAGAGTTTCATAGAGTGTCTAGTTGTGAAAGTGCTAATGAGATTTGGCACAAACTTGAGGTTGTCTATGAAGGGACAAACCAAGTGAAGGAATCTAAAATAAGTAGGTACACTCGACAATATGAATTGTTCCAAATGGAACAAAATGAAAATGTGTACTCTATGTATACTAGATTTACGGACATAGTAAACACTCTAGGAGCTCTAGGGAAGACTTTTTCAAATAGCGAAAAAGTCAAGAAAATCATTAGGTCATTACCTAAGGAATGGAGACCAAAAAGGACTGCCATTGAGGAAGCAAAGGATTTAAATGTATTACCTATTGATGATTTAATTGGTTCTCTAATCTCTTATGAAGAGGATTTGGCAGCTGAAAAAGGGCATGAGGAAAAGAAGAAAAACATTGCTCTCAAGGCCTTAAAACGTGAGAGTGATGAGGAAAGCGAAATGGATGATGAGGAGTTGGCTATGTTGGCTAGAAGATTCAGAAAATTTTACAAGAAGAACAATGAGCAGAGAAAGTTCAGAGGCAACAAGAATAAGAAGGAGAAGAAGGAGCCAATCACTTGTTATGAATGCAAGAAGCCCGGACACATACGACCGGAATGCCCTCTTCTCAACAAACTCAAGAAGAAAGCTATGGTGGCCACATGGGATGATAGCGAAGAGGAAACAAGTGATGAGGATGAGCAACAAGAAATGACAAACTTAGCTCTCATGGCCGTTGGGGAAGAATCATGTGATGAACTTGATGAGGTAAGTGTTCTTCCTACATATGATGAATTGCATGATGCCTTTAAGGATTTGCATGATGAGTTGATGAAGATTGGTAAAAAGAATATATGTCTTAAAAAGAAGATAATAGAGCTCAAAAATGAAAATGAATCATTTAGTGCAAAGATCACATGCCTAGAATTAGAAAATAAGGCATTGCATGATAGCATGGCTTTATTTGAAAATTCCAGCACTTCACATGAGCACTTAGAGTCACACATGAATAACTTGAAAAATGAAAATGAAATGCTTAGGAAGAAGAGCAATGAATTAAATGAAATTGTGCTAAAATTCACAAACGGGCAAAAGATGTTGGATAATTTGCTAAACTCACAAAAATGTGTATTCGACAAAAGTGGCATCGGTTATAAACCAAATTTGAAACAAAAATTTTACAAGAGCTATTTTGTGAAGAATACATCTATTAACAATCAAATTGTATGTCATTATTGTAATCAAGATGGCCATATGAAAAATAGATGTGTGGTGAAGAGAAATGCATATTATGGTATGAAATGTGTTTGGGTTCCAAAAGGAACCATTTCTAACTCTCAAGGACCCAAAAAGTTTTGGGTACCTAAAATTTAAAACTTCCTCTACAGGGCTTGAAGAAGAAGAAGAAGAATAAGTGGTACTTGGACAGCGGTTGTTCAAGACACATGACAGGGAATTATTCTTGGTTTTCAAGCTTCACTAAGATCGAAAATGGTGGAGATGTATCATTTGGAGATAATTCAAAAGGAAAAATCATTGGGATTGGAAATGTCGGTAATGTATCCTCTACTCTCATTGAAAATGTGTGTTTAGTTGAAAACTTGAAACACAATTTGCTTAGTATTAGTCAATTATGTGATAAAGGATATAGAGTTATCTTTGATGAATCAAAATGTGTTATTGAGAATGCATGTGATGGAAAAGTCTTGTTTGTGGGAAATAGATGTGTTAATGTCTATACCATCAATATAGATTGTGCATCATTACATGATAAATGTCTCTCCGCATTGCATGATGATGGTTGGTTGTGGCATAGAAGATTAGGTCATGCAAGCATGGATTTGATTTCAAAAATCGTGAAAAATGATTTAGTTAAAGGTCTTCCAAAAATCAATTTTCAAAAGGATAGTATTTGTGAAGCATGCCAATTTGGAAAACAAATCAAGACTTCTTTCAAAAGCAAAAATCATATCTCTACTTCAAAACCACTTCAAATGCTCCATATAGATTTGTTTGGACCTTCTAGATATGCTAGTTTGAGTGGTAAATATTATGCATTTGTGATTGTAGATGATTACTCTAGATACACATGGGTATTGTTCTTAGCTAATAAGGATGATGCCATTGATGCATTTCGAACTTTCCATAAAAAGGTTCAAAATGAAAAATGTTATTCCATTTCTTGTATTAGAAGTGATCATGGTGGAGAGTTTGAAAATCATGCATTTGAAATTTTTTGTAATGACTTTGGCATTGAACATCAATTTTCATCACCTAGGACTCCACAACAAAATGGAGTAGTAGAAAGGAAAAATAGGTCTATTCAAGAGATGGCTAGGACCATGTTAAATGAAAATTCTTTGCCTAAGTATTTTTGGGCCGAAGCCGTCAACACCGCTTGTTATGTTTTAAATCGGGTGTTGATTAGACCTAATCTTAATAAAACTCCTTACGAGCTTTGGAAAAATAGAAAACCGAACATTGGCTATTTTAAAGTTTTTGGATGCAAATGTTTTGTTTTAAACACTAAAGACAATCTTGGTAAATTTGATCCAAAATCTGATGTTGGTATTTTTCTCGGATATTCAAATTCGAGCAAAGCTTATAGAGTTTATAACAAAAGAACTTTGGTTGTGGAGGAATCTATGCATGTTACTTTTGATGAGTCTAACCCCTCCTCTACGGAGAAAGCCATTGTTGATGATAATGCAGAAGAAGAACCACAAGAAGAAGCATCAAATGACAACCAAGAAGACACAACAAATGGAATTCAAGAGGAGCATCATGAAGAACCAAATGAGGAACAAAATCAAGGTACTTCTCAAACACTCCCCAAGGAATGGAGGTATGTTTCCTCTCACCCTAAAGATGTCATTTTAGGAGATCCCTCACAAGGTGTTACCACTAGATCATCACTTAGGAACACATGTGAGCATGCTGCATTCATTTCTCAAATTGAACCAAAATCCTTCGCGGATGCGGAAAATGATGAATCTTGGATTATGGCAATGCAAGAGGAGTTAAATCAATTTGAGAGAAACAATGTGTGGGAGTTAGTACCTAATCCAGAACATCAATCCATTATAGGCACTAAATGGGTGTTTAGAAATAAAATGGATGAATCCGGTGTGGTTGTAAGAAATAAAGCTAGATTAGTAGCTCAAGGTTACAACCAAGAAGAGGGAATTGATTTTGATGAAACTTTTGCACCTGTAGCAAGATTAGAATCCATTAGGATGTTGTTAGCATATGCATGTCATAAGGATTTTATTTTATATCAAATGGATGTCAAGAGTGCTTTCTTGAATGGATATATTATGGAGGAAGTTTATGTGAAACAACCTCCTGGTTTTGAAAATGAAAAATTTCCAGATCATGTGTATAAGTTATCCAAAGCCTTGTATGGTTTAAAACAAGCACCTAGAGCTTGGTATGATAGGCTTAAAAACTTTTTGTTGGATAACGATTTTGTAATGGGAAAAGCGGATACAACTCTTTTTGTTAAGCATAAAAACCAAGACATACTCATTGTTCAAATTTATGTTGATGATATTATTTTTGGTTCTACTAATGAGTTATTGTGTAAAGATTTTTCATCATGTATGAGTCAAGAGTTTGAGATGAGTATGATGGGAGAGTTGAAGTACTTCCTAGGACTTCAAATCAAACAAAACGAGGAAGGCATTTTCATAAATCAAGCCAAGTACGTAAAAGACCTACTCAAGAGATTTGGCTATGACAATGGAACGGCTAAAAGTACTCCCATGAGTACTACTATAAAGCTGGACAAAGACGAGAAAGGTAAGGAAGTTGATATCAAGACATATCGAGGTATGATCGGATCCTTACTCTATTTGACTGCTAGTAGGCCTGATATTATGTTTAGTGTATGCTTGTGTGCTAGATTTCAATCTTGTCCTAAAGAGTCTCACATGCTTGCTGTCAAACGCATTTTTCGATATTTAATTGGCACTATTAATCTTGGTCTTTGGTACCCTAGAGGTACTCATATTGATTTAACTTGTTATTCGGATGCCGATTTTGCTGGATATAAGGTTGATAGAAAGAATACTAGTGGTACATGTCACTTCCTAGGTCATTCTCTAGTCTCCTGGTTTAGTAAGAAACAAAACTCAGTTGCGCTTTCAACCACCGAGGCAGAATATATTGCCGCAGGTAGTTGTTGTGCACAAATTCTTTGGATGAAACAAACCCTTAGAGACTATGGTATTAAGCTTGGCCAAATTCCTATCTTATGTGACAATACTAGTGTTATAAATCTTTCCAAGAATCCCATTCAACATTCTAGGACTAAGCATATAGAGATTAGACATCATTTTCTTAGAGATCATGTTCAAAAAGGAGATGTTGTAATTAAATTTGTTTCTACTGAAAATCAGCTTGCGGATATCTTTACAAAACCTCTTAGCGAAGAGCACTTTATAAAGATAAGACATGAGCTTGGCATGATGAATGTTGCATCTTGATTTATGTCTTTCTACATGGCTTGATATGTCTGTTATAATAATTTATGCTTCATGAATTAGATTGCGAGATATGCTTGTAATTTTATGATTTTATGATTTCATGTCTCATGCATTACAAGGCTAATTGAAAAATTTTAAATCTCAAAATGATTTAGAATTAATCAATCTTAAAGCCAAAAATAAAATGGTGTGTAGTACAAGTATAAAAACTAACAATTTTTTCCCATCCGAAAAACCATCTCTTTTCTTTCCTTTATTGAATTGCTCACGGGACAACTTTCGGATGACCGAATTTTGCATCCGGAAAGCCGAATTTGCTAAGCACCCTTTCTGCCTCAAACCGGTCAACCGGTTAGTCTTTTCCGGAAAACCGAATTATCTTGCATGGCTACTGGATTAAACCGGTCTACCGGTTCTCTGTTTCGGTAAGCCGAATTCGATTTCTTCACTCTCTGGACACAACCGGTCTGCCGGTTATATGCATCCGGCTAACCGGATGCGTTTTGTGTAGCTTCTGGTCAAAACCGATTCGCCGGTTAGTGACAACCGGCTAACCGGTTTCGCATGCCACTTAATATGCTCATCTTCTCCATTCTTTCGGCTAACCGGTTCTCTCTCTCTCTAAAAACCGATTCTCATCTCTTTCTTTTCTCATCAAAATCCACCATTTCAACCTTGTTTTGATGCAAATCAATCCTTCAAATCCGACTCCCCATGTGTTGTTTTGTCTAAAAGCATTCTCAAAACCCGTTTGCAACATCCAAATCCTTAGATCCTAATTCAAACCTAGGGTTTTGGCTTTCATTTTATCTCTCTAAATTTCATCTTTTCAAGCCGTTTCTTGATCAAATTGGTTCACAAAACTTGTTTCAATCCTTCTCATCATCATTCTCCTCATTGTTTTTAACCTCAAATTGGCCATATCATCATGTCTAGCTCTCGGCCGGTTCGAAGAAAGGGCAAGGAGCCGGTTCAACAAACCGACCGGCCACATGAAGCAAGGAATACCACCAATCTATCTCTTTTCGAGTCCACACACTTTCAGAATCAAAAACATCTTGCCAAACGTTTCCGTCAACAATTCATGACTCGTGAGGTACTCCAAAGTTTTTATCTTATACCGGATAGTTTATATCATGTCTTTATTAGTAATAAATCCTTGGTACAATTGTTGGAAGTTGTTGGTTGGTTTGATGCTGTTGTTGTTGAGGAGAGTGTTTATCCCGACTTGGTGAAAGTATTTTACTCGAATATGGATTGTTCCGCGGAGAAAGAAAATCGAGTAATCACCACAGTTGGAGGAGTTTCGATTGAATTTGATGTCTCAGATTTGAACTCTATTCTAGGATCTTCCCATGATGGCCTACGCTTTTTCTCTCCTAGGAAAGCCCCTGATATTCCTGACTTTGTTTATATTAATGCCGTTAAGAACATTTGTCGTCGTGTCGATCTTTCCGATGAAGACTGTACTGTTCATTTTCGTGCTCAATGTCTTTGTCTTCAAACCCGGATTTTACTCCGATTTATTCAGGGTATTATCCTTCCTAGATTTGGCCATTTGGAGGAGGTCTCTAATATGGATGTTGTCCTACTTGATTGTATTCTTCGACAACGTCCAGTCAACTTAGGATATCTCATTATCCGAAACATGCTTAGCATTCCTAAACTGATTACCCGTTCACTTCCTTATGGTTCTTTCATTACCCGAATTTTGAAATTTTTCAAAGTACCTATCAAAGAACCTTCGTGTAGAGCTTCAAAGAGTATCGGGGAAGACACTATTCTCAACTTAGGCTTTGCTTGGCAAAATGGGACTTGGGTCAAATACTCGGAGAACAAGTTTACTTTTCTGGCTCCAAGTGACGATCGGTCACTTAATGATGTGGTACCAGCCGATCAGCTACCCATTTTTTCGCTCTCTTTTCGAGGGCAGCGCAGACGTCGCGATCCCAGTGAGATTGCTCCAGCTCTTAGTGTCTCTGCATCAGCTTCCTCACCTCCACAGCCTCCCCCCTCTACAGAGGTTACGCTTCAGCAGGTTATGGATGAGGTGCGGATGCTCTCGGTGCGGCAGACTGAGTTTCAGCAGCAGCAGCAGCAGCTCCTTCATGGTCAGCGACTTCTCTTTGAGCATTTCGGCCTTACATATCCATATCCATCACCACCATCTTCACCACCTCACTAGTTTTCTTATGCTTGTACTTGGACACACCTATATTCTGTTTACTGCATCTTGTACTTGCTTTTGGATGATTATTATGCTTTTTGGATAATATGTATTCGTTTTGGATGTTATGTATTTGTTTTTGGATGATATGGATTTGGTTTGAGTGTTTGTTATGGATTTTATGGATTTCCTTGTTCTTATGGTTAGTTTGCTGGACTAATGTGCTTATCCTGTGATGATTGATGATTGAAAGGGGGAGCTCTCACTTCTCTTATTTCTTTTTGATGATGAAGGGGGAGAATTATTCAATTTGTGTTATAAAATGTGTTTTAAAAATATGCATGTATCCAGGGGGAGTATGCATATATGCAGGGGGAGTTTGTTTCAATTAAATTTTTCTTGAACCTTGCATTGATTTAGGGGGAGCTTTTTATAATTAAATTAAATTTTTGTAATGTGTTTTGTCATCATCAAAAAGGGGGAGATTGTTAGCTTATTTAAGCTATACACATTGATTTTGATGATAACAAACCACATATATATATATATTAATTAAACAAAGATTTATAAATTGTGTTTTATAATAAAGAAAATGAGTTTTTAAATCAAAAGTGTTTTGGACTAAAATGAATATGTTTTTAAAACCTTTGATATTGTTTTTAATTTCGGATTTGGACCTATTTGAAAACTATTTAAATATTTTGGGTCATTGAACAATTTCACAAAGTTTGGGAAATATCATAATTTCAAAAAGTTTTGGGATTAATAAAGTAATATTTATAACTTCTGAAATAGGATCTATTTGCAAAGTTTCATAACGTTTTGGGCCATAATACAGTTTTATAAAGTTTTGGGGTTAAACTGTAAAATTTGAAACTATTTCACTGTAGCAGCTACTGTAGCAACCGGCTAACCGGTTATCAAATCCGGCGAACCGGTTTCGGGCAGCAAGTAACCTAAATATAAGCGGCTAACCGGTTGGGAAATCCGGTAAACCGGTTTTCTGGGTTTTCGAGACAGAATGCAACCAAAACGCAAGCGGCTGACCGGATTCGACAAACGGTAAACCGGTTATTCAAGATTTCAAATTTGTGTTTATAACGGTAACATCAAGCGGCGAACCGGATTCCATATCCGGTAAACCGGTTCCGGCCAGAATTGAACATAACGGCTAGTTTTTGAGTTCTAACTATAAAAACTCAAACCCAACTCATTTTGAAGCTCTCCAACAAGCAAAAACAAAAAGCACACGTGATATCTTGAGTCTTCAAAGCTTCCAAACTACAAAGATTGAATCATTTTCTTGTTCTTCATTTTTGTATATCCACTCATTAAGTGAGTTTGATTGTACTCTTCATTTATTTATCTCATTTGTGAGAGTTTGAGTGTGTGAGACACTTGAGTGAAGAGATTGGGATATATCTCTCTATTGTAAAGGTTTATTGACACCTTGAAGTCAATTGTAATTGGTTGAAGCCTTGGAAGGGCTTGCATAGTGAAATCCTCAAGCTTGGATCGCTTGGAGGCGTGGACGTAGGCGGGGATTGCCGAACCACGTAAAATTCGTGTGTTTGTTTTTCTTCTCCCTTGCTCTTTAATTATTGTGCTTTTATTGAATTTATCATTTTCGAATTTTATTAAGTCATTAGATTGCTTGTTGTGTGGATTTGCTAGAATAGTTTTTAAATTTCCAATTCACCCCCCCTCTTGGGTTGCACATTTATATTTCATATTGATAGTTTTGAATTTTGACAATATGTATGAGGATATAAATGAAATTACATTAAGTATGAAACTAATTCTCAAAATTAGATTTTGAAAAGCTACTCCATCTTACCTTTTTAAAATTTGCTTGCCAAAAGTAATTTTTTTAAACAAAAAAAAACTTACCAAACACCAAAATTAATTTTAACTTTTTAAAATCATTTTTAACCTCCCAAAAGCAACCAAATATGGCCCTTAATACTGGTCCATAAAGTGATTAAGGACCCATTTGAGATGCTCAAAAGTAATTTTAAAAAGTTAAAAGTTTATTTTAGTACTTGATAAATTTTTCTAGAATTCATTTTTGGCAAAACACCTCATTTTACAACAAATTTTGAAAAATAAGGAATGAGTGGTTTTTTAAATTTTGATTTTGAGAATTAGTTTTGTATTTAATATAATTTCATATATATCCTCATATTTATTATAAAAATCTAAGATATCCTTATTAATTAGGAAATAAAATCATAAATTTTAAAGAGGTTATCATTATTACCAATTATACAGAATAAAAAAATAAAAAATAAAATATTTATTTTAGTTATAAATTATTATATATATATATAAATGTGTATATAAATTTTATTCAACATTATGTTTAATTTAGTCATTTATATTCTTACAATAATTTGATTTACTAAAGACATAGAATTTTTTTAAAAATTCATACCATTTTAAAAAAATAAATTTTACGAAATAATTAATTATTTTTCACAGCTGATTAACAACAATTATTTTAAAAACTATAATATTACTAAATTTATCCTAAAACCCAATTAATAAAATGCAATAACCACTAAGCTAACAAAACGGTGGGCAGCGAAAACTTTGGTGCTTTTGGATAGCACGTTCTATCAACAATGTGGGATATGTACCAAATCACCAACTCTAGCCGACTATACTAAAGTACCATACTTCCCATTAATTAACTCTTGTTTCGGGTTTAGATACACTAAAAAAGTAAAAATGATTCAATTTGTAGGGTCATTATGTTTAAGCTTTTTAATTTCTTTATTTAAGATAGAGTGGCCATTCACATTTTATTATGTGGTGGGCCAATATTATTTGATTTTGTTTTTTTTTTTTTGGGGTCGGTTCGTGAGTGTCACTTTCCAAATTGTAGAATGATCAAATATGACATAATTTTGACATCATCCTATGCCTTCTAATTATATATATGTAAAAAGAAAAATTATATAAAAGGTTTCTTCATGGGTCGTGGAGCCCAGACCGTAAGGATGGGTAAAAGGCCCAAAATTGCGGGGCACAAATCAAGTCCGTGATCAATTGACCATCAGGTCAAACAGCTTATACGTTGCCGTTTTAATCTCGACGCAAACGTAAATGCAAGCGTCGGGTTACTTTGTCCGTTTTTGTGGTGGCGTTGTCTTGCTCGCAAGAATCTGGTTGCTGGAACTCAGAATTTGGTTCTGTGAGTTCGCTCGTTGCGGCCGACGTCGGCGCACTAAGAAGCTTCAATTTGTAAGTTCTTTGAATTTCAACGATGATTAATTTCTGAGACCTCGCAAAGTTACTATTTTTTTTAGATTGGTAAATCACGTGCTTTTAGGTTCTTTAAAATCTATAATTACAATAATTACAGAAGAAACAGTAATTGCAGGAGGGTTCCCGATCGTCTGTGATAAAATATTTGTCTACTCCCCGCTTTTGGTGGTACCATGGTAAAGTTAATCCCTAAATCATATTAGTGAATATTTATTTATTTTTTATTTGTATGTATTGGATATTTAGTTCACTTATATGATGGATTTTATGTGCTTAATTAATGTTCATATATAATCTTACTTCATATTTTGTGCTGATTGTTGGGTTGTGGTGTCTTTGATCATATGATAATGTTTCAGTGGATCGTTCTTGTTGTTTTACATTCCATGTTATAGAATGATGTTAAACTGATGATCATAAGTTGAGTATCGGTAGCCTTGTGGAAATGTTTTGCCTTTATTTTTGTTGGACCAATTATAATCTTCCCCTTAGGTGTTAGGTGATTGTCTGTGTCAAATCCTCCAGCAGTTTGCCGAAGTTTTTTTTTTTTTTTTCACTATGTAAGTCGTATAATCATATTCATTATCTTCTATGAGGTGGGGGTTCATTCTTTATGTTACCTTTTACTTGTTCTTTTGGTCTTTTAGTTGCAACCTAAGTCTGCCAGTTGTTTTAGAAGATATTCTTGAGTGGAGGTTAAAGTTAGAGGAAGTTGAGATTAAATGGACTTCATGGAAGATTTCATCTCTTACATGATATATCGAGGCATCTAATAATTTTGAATTGCATGTTGATTATATGCAGGATGCTATCTACATTGATGAGAAGTCTGAGAGCAGACTTTATATTGGTAATCTTGATCTGAAAATAACAGAGTAAGGATAATTTTTGAAATTGAGTTTGATGCTCTTTGTCCTGGCCCAAAAAAGAAAAAAGAAAAAAGGTTATTTATTGCTGAAGTACTTGGAACGCTTGATTTGATCATAGTTGTTGCTTTATTCACATTCGGTATTCTTTCCTTAGGGCTGCTTTGATTAAGATGTTCTCTCCTTATGGGAAGATTGTATCAGAAGACTTCCTTTGGCACACCCGTGGGCCAAAGCGTGGAGAGCCACGAGGCTTTGCTTTTATCCAATATAGCACCAAAGAGGTAAGTTAGTCTGCTTTAGCCTCCTGGATTTTAAGCAATTCCTGATTTCCAAATTTAAAGTGAGCATGCAGGAAGCTAAATTGGCCAAGGAGAAGATGCACGGGAGGCTTGCTTGTGGTCGTCCTTTAGTTGTTCGGCTGGCCAGTGAGAAGTACTTGGAGGAAGCAGCTCAAAATTCTTCAAAAGCAGTAGGTGAGGCAAATAAAACAGGCTTTGTTGGAGGAACTTCAGGACACATGAACCGGAGTGCTAAAATAGCGGCAATTAAGAACAAATTGAAGGCACTGGAGGAAGAGAGTTCGAGCGCAAAGAAGCAGAAGCAAGCTGACAACAGCTCTTGTAACGGTACTCTCAACTGTTTGTCTGGCAAAGATGGATTAAACAACTTGCAGAACTGATATGTTGGGAATTAGCTGCAATTTCAAGATTGTAACATGTCGGAAATGAACTAATTTTATGGTGAAACTAGTATTTTGTAATCACACAATGACCTTTAGTGGCTGAAATCTTTTTGTTAATACTACAATGTAGGTTTTTTCTGCATTTGCACAAATCTTTCTCCGTTTCTACACAGCATGTCGGTGTCCGTGTGGTTTCTTCCGATGCCGATCACTTCTTGTTGTTGATGATGCTCGAAAAGAAGTTGAGTTTAATTTTAACTTTTGGAATCAATGGGTATTATTATTTTATCGCTTACTGTTATTTGACATATCATTTTATTATTAAAATTTTTTAACAATTAATTTTTTATTTTTTATTTCAGTTTTTATTATTTTATCACTAAATTATTAACCCCTCAATAAGCTGTTGATGTGAGTTAAATTATACTTACGAGTTTAAGGATAAAATAGATTTTTACTGCAATTTTGTTAAAAAATCTAGTAACTTTAATAGTTTGATGGTAAAATAATAAAAACGTAAACATCAAGTGAAAATAAATAATTGTTAGAAAATTTAAATAATAAAATAATATGTTAAATAGGTGGTAAAATAATAATATTTTAATTTAATATAAGTAAAACATTTATAGACCTTCTAATCTCCGTACCAAAATTTAAAAAAATATAAACATGTTATAAATTTTTATTACAAGACAAAAATTGAGCATCAAAAATAGCTATTTTGGTGAAGGGAAATAATAATAATAATAATAATCCAAGTAATAGTTATTGACCGAGACCAATGCGCAAACTGAAGTCCACTGTCGAGGAAACTACAAATCTCGCTCTTTCTGCCATTCAACTGAGCTCGCCAGAGACTCGGCATCAATGCCAATGGCATCGAAACTAACATTTTTACAGCCAATTCTCACATTATCACGGTCATTCGAATCCCAACGGTCACATTCTTCCTGTTCCCGCCAAAATCTCCTGCTCACCTCTACAAAAACCAGAATCATAATTAACTCAATCCCTCAACATCAGTCATCGGCATCATATTTGTCTCACAGTAGAACCAACACCTTTCTCTCTCCTCAATTCCCCCATCCATCCAACCGGACCCAATCCGTAACAGCCAGATCCCAGCTGCCTAATTTCCCTCTCATTTCTCCCCAAGACAAATGGGGCACCTGGACTGCCCTCTTCGCCACCGGCGCTTTCGGTATCTGGTAATTCCCCGCCCTTCTTCTCTTTTGTAAACAAATATCATCGGGGCTTCGTTTGAATTTGTTTGCTGCAATGGAATTTTTGAATTGAAGGTCAGAGCGGACCAAGATCGGGAGTGCATTGAGCGGGGCGTTAGTGAGCACTTTGATGGGGCTCGCGGCTAGCAACTTGGGGGTTGTTTCGTGTGAATCTCCGGCGTATTCAATTGTTTTGGAGTTCTTGCTTCCTCTTGCTGTTCCTTTGTTGCTGTTTAGAGCTGACTTGCGCCGCGTGATCAAGTCCACTGGGACTCTTTTACTGGCTTTCTTGATCGGATCAGGTGGAGTATGTTTGTGATTGTCGAATTAACACTTCTGCTTAATTTTGAAAGCGTCATACCTAAAGTTTTACTTAGTACTTGTTAGTGATTTCATTTTACAGTCGCTGCGGAGTAAAAGTCACAACACGAATTTTCGAGAAGAAAAATATTGATTTTTTTTAGTGTAAATTGATGACCTTTGGATAAAGACTTGGATAAAGCTGTGATTTCAGAAATTTTATCTGAGATGAATGAATGAGATTAGTAGGTTTACTGTGGAGTTTAGATGCAAATTCTTGATATGCTTTAGTTTGCTTAGAGGGATGTTTTTGATTTTAACATTCTCTTTGTATTGTTGCATGGCAGTTGCAACAACTGTTGGAACAGCATTGGCATATCTGTTGGTGCCAATGAGATCACTTGGTCAAGATAGTTGGAAAATTGCAGCTGCGCTCATGGGCAGACACATTGGTGGAGGTTATTTGCTTTTCACTTTCTAGAGATTTATAGAAATTTGGAAGCTGTTTATATTGTTATCATTGTTTCTTGTAATTACAGTTCTGTTTAGTTATCATGACTAATGAATTTTTCCTCATTTGATTTGTGTAGCTGTCAATTATGTCGCTATTTCTGATGCTCTTGGCGTTTCTTCATCAGTTTTAGCTGCTGGATTAGCCGCAGATAATGTTATCTGTGCGGTATATTTTACAACATTGTTTGCTTTGGCTTCAAATATACCTGCAGAGTCTTCAACCTCAGTTGACGGTGCAAGAAATTCTTTTTTTTTCATGATTTGTTTAATTGAGTTTTATCTCTTTGTGGCGAACGAACTTTTGGTTCGGCTTTCTTACATTCGGCAGATGCATTTTTGACCAATGAGAGCCTTATATGCCATTAAATGGTTTATTTCACAAAACATCAATTCTTCACTTTAGTTTAAGTTTGTGCATCATTGTGATTGTCTAATCAAGATGAGATCCATCCAGAAGTTATTTCCTCCTCTCACCTTGGGTTTATCTGCAATCTTTAATTGTTTCTCTTACAGCAATTTGTGACCTCTAATTCAAGGATGCGATCTTGACAGATGCTTCAATGAATGAGGGTTCTGTCCGTGGTGACAAACCTCCTGTGCTACAGTTTGCAACAGCCCTTGCTGTAGCCTTCGCTATCTGCAAGGCTGGCACTTTTCTCACGAAATATTTTGGTATTCAGGGAGGTAGCCTTCCAGCCATAACAGCTATTGTTGTTACTTTAGCAACTATGTTTCCAACCGAGTTCAATAAACTTGCCCCAGCTGGTGAAGCTATGGCTCTAATTCTCATGCAGGTGAGTAGATTAGATTTATCCTGAACGCGTATTATACATGACGTTTCTTGTTATGATCTTCTGCTGTTAAAATCTTGGTTATCTAGTTTATAAATTCGTCTCTGATATATCTTGTGGGAGTTCAAGGTTGTGTATAATGACATTTTCTCTGCATCAGGTATTTTTCACTGTGGTGGGAGCAAGTGGTAACATATGGAGTGTTATAAACACAGCACCTAGCATTTTCATGTTTGCTCTTGTCCAGATTGCCATTCATCTTGCTGTGATCCTGGGATTAGGAAAGCTATTTCGCTTTGATCAAAAGCTACTGCTTATAGCATCGAACGCTAATGTTGGAGGCCCTACAACTGCATGCGGAATGGCCACAGCTAAAGGCTGGAGTTCTTTGATTGTTCCTGGTATTCTCGCCGGCATTTTTGGAATTGCCATTGCAACTTTTCTTGGCATTGCCTTTGGAGTCACTGTACTCAAATATATGTAGTATGCTTTCAAATTGTATTCAATAATTTGTAACCGATGTTTTAATAAGTGATAAAGTGAATTTGCAAAGGCTGCTTCTGTAAACGATATTTTTAAGAATTCTGATGTATTAACTAACTTTAAAGGGTTTTCCCACTTTACCTGTGTTAATGCATTTTATTTATTAAAAAAATAAATGAAAAAAAATGAAATCATTTCAATTAAGATTCCTCGAAAAGGAGCATGTCAAAAGGAATCTGAAACATGCAACTTGACTTGTCCGTTTCTTAAACTTCCGGAACTCGCAAATGCTGCCACGTGTTTTTCTCAAAGGTTGGTTAGAAAGAAAAAAAAAAAACAATAAGCAAAATAAATAAACGGAGTCAGAAACACACACTCTTTATCTCGCAGTATGCCAGTGTAATACGCTCGGCCATTAATGGCTTCCATTGCATCACCGTATCCCCTGCACCTGTCACGTCCGAGGTCCCTCTCTCCCTTCTTTCCAATCCCTTTTATCCACGTGTCACCACCATCCTCTTCCCGCCACAACTCAAAATGTTCCCCTTCATTTCATATCACAAACAACCCACGTCTTTCACCGTCCATATTATCCAAACAGGGTCATCGGAATCGATCTGTGGTGATGGTTCGTTCACAGCTGAGTAACCCCATCATTTCTCCCAATGATCATTGGGGCACGTGGACTGCTCTCTTTGTCACCGGCGCTTATGGACTCTGGTATTCAACTTTCAGCTAGTTTTCATTTTTTTTTTAATTTTCAATTTTTATTTTTGGTTGGAATTAAGAAAAGAAAGTGAAAATGTTATTGGAAAATTTTTTGAAGGTCAGAAAAGACGAAGCTTGGGAGCATGGTGAGTGCAGCTCTAGTGAGCACATTGCTTGGGCTAGCAGCGAGTAATTTGGGCATAATTCCATATGAAGCAAAAGCATATGCAGTGTTTTTGGAGTTTTTGCTTCCATTATCAATTCCATTGCTGCTGTTTAGAGCTGACTTGCGCCGGATTGTACAGTCAACTGGCATATTGCTCCTCGCATTCTTGCTTGGCTCAGGTAACATTACTCGTTGCAGCAATCACATATTAAATTATTTTATCATTATTCACTAAATCCTTTATATTAAGCTTTTGTTTCGATATTAGAGGTACTCCAGACAGCGATATTGTAACACATGGATTGTTCCCAATTATACCAAGTTTCAGCATTTCGTGTTCAGCTGGTACCATTTAATTTGAGTGCCTGTAGTAGGCAAGTAAACAACCTGTTTTTCTACTTGTCTTGGCTAGAATTGGCTGTACTGCACTTTCTTTTATACTGTCATCCGAATTCAACGCTTTTCTGATCCTCATAACTTGTAATTACTATTTTGTCTGACAGTTGCAACTACCGTTGGAACTTTAGTGGCTTTTCGGTTGGTGCCAATGCGATCTCTTGGAACAGATAGTTGGAAAATAGCTTCTGCTTTCATGGGTAGTTATATTGGGGGATGTAAGTTACCGGAAACTTTGACTTCTTATTTTGGGAGTGAGACCTCCTTCTTTAATGTAATAATATTATTTGTCTTTTCACTTTTATGGCATTGCTAACAGCATTCTTCACCAATTAAGACTTGGGAGTTCATTCATTTATGGCTGCAAATCTGCATTTCTATTTTTTATAGTGTATATATGGAATGAACTCTTTAGTTAAGCACTTTTGTTCTGGAGGACAATTCCTATATGATAGAGGTTCTTCGAGGAAGGGAATTTTATAATTTATGATCAATGACTTGAAAGAATTTTGTAATAATTCCTAATTCAACCAAATTTTGTTACGTGCAGTTTTTCCTGCCTATACAAGTTTCCCGTTAGTTAATGATAACTCACAAATTAGCTTCATGTTGTGCACCTGTAACTTAAGGCCAAAGTTAACTTATGGTGTGGTCACAATAATCTAGTCCAGAATCCATGTTATTTGGAGCTAATTATGCTTAAATTTGATTAAATTTCAGGATAGGTGAGTATGTTTGAAAACATGTGTAATAATAATGTGGTAAGTACCATATGCAGTAGCTCTGTATATTTGCCTTCAGCCAAGAGATATCAAGGACATGTTTAATTGACTATCCAATGTCTCAATTTGGTGCTTTTTAGTTACTTGAATCCCTTTCTCAAACAGCAATTCTGTCATCACTGTCAGTAATATAATTGATTAATTTTTTTCTTCCATTCCATTGTTGCAGCTATTAATTATGTTGCAATTTCAGAAGCTCTTGGTGTTTCTCCATCAGTTTTGGCTGCAGGAGTTGCTGCAGACAATGTTATTACTGCCATATACTTTATGATATTATTTACTTTGGCATCTAAAATACCTCCTGAGGCTTCACCAGCCAATGGTATGTGCCATTCAATTCCGATATCATTGTCTTGATAACCACATTAGGAGATCTACTGTTGTTGTTGTATTAAAACCTCTATTAAGACCTGAAATTCATTGCAGGTACTGAAGTGGATAAGGAGTCCAATTCTGAAGACAAGACACCAGTGCTACAGACTGCTACAGCCCTTGCTATATCCTTCGTGATTTGTAAGACTGCCACTTACCTCTCAAATCTGTTCGGAATTCAAGGAGGTAGCCTTCCAGGAGTGACAGCTATTGTTGTCACTTTAGCTACCCTGCTCCCAAAACAGTTTAGTTATCTTGCACCCGCAGGTGATACTCTTGCGCTGGTCCTCATGCAGGTAATTGAAATAGCTCTTTTTCAATGGATCTAAAAGTGCGTCTTTTCTTGATGACTCAACAAGTGTATGCCATCAATAATGCTTTCGCCACAGGTGTTTTTTTCTGTGGTGGGTGCCAGTGGAAGTATCCGGAATGTCATCAACACAGCACCTAGTATTTTCTTGTTTGCTCTAGTTCAAGTAACTGTCCATCTTGCCATAATCCTCGGATTGGGAAAGCTTTTTCGCTTTGATTTAAAGCTGTTACTTATTGCATCAAATGCCAATGTTGGAGGCCCTACAACGGCTTGTGGAATGGCAACAACAAAAGGATGGGGTTCTCTAATTGTTCCCGGGATTCTTGCAGGCATTTTTGGAATTTCTATCGCCACGTTTCTTGGACTTGGATTTGGAACGATGGTCCTTAAACATTTGTAAAATTCATTTCCGACAGTAGCAAGCACATCAGCCAGCTGAAAACTTGTAACTACATTTACCTTGCTGATTATTCTCAATAAAATCAGGTCTCAGTTTTTCAGTCTGAAAATGTTGTAATTCAGCTTAATTTTGAAAGGACGACAGCTAAAGTGTTTGATAAGTTTATAAAGTGACCTTAGCTATTGGAGCAGTTGAGTTCTTATCTTCCAGAGATTACAGTAAAATACTTTGGTCTTTAACGAATCTCTTCTATCTGTTATTAGTTGAACTCCTATGTTACCTGCAGAAGACATTCCGACGACGTAACATCGTTCAAGTTAGTATTTCGTCAAAAAATGAGAGAATGGAGAATATTTTAGAAATCAGTAAAATATTTTAGAATATGAACAATGCTAAATAACCAGCTAAATGTCCTGAAAATAATGGACATAAAAAGGGTAATTATAATAAAATGACGACTACAGTGGAATCCGTGAGCTGGTGGATTCCTTGCTTTTGTGATAGATTCTGTGTAAGTGATCGAGTGTTACTTTTTGGCAACATCTGAAAAGCTATGAAAATGTGGCAAATTATGGCAGCAAAAAACCAGCACCGACAGCTACACATTATGAAAAGTCGACCAACAAATTATGCGTAATTCCTTCTCGCTGCAAGTCAATGGAATAAACAGCTACACTAGTCTATTTGGACGATTTAATTTTGGGTTTCTGGAGTCAACGACTGAGATGATGTAAAACGAAATCTAGCAAAAAATTCTATTAATGGCGGAGGCTACGTGGCTGCCATTTTTTTTTCCTCCAAAAGTAAATTGACTTTGCAGCAAGCTTATTAAAAGATTGATATTAACAAATTGAAGCATATTTAATAGAAAAATTTCAACCCTCCAATTGTGTTAATCGACATCTGTGACTCTGTGAGTAGTACGTACTCCTCGTACTACTTAGCAGCAAGCTTTTTACCCAGGAGGAAAATGTAGTACAATTCGTATAAACACCATAATTAGCAGGTCAACTTGTACTTCAAAATTGCAATGGAAAACACGCATGATTGTGTTTGTGTATTTATTTACAGATTAAAGAATCCTCTAATCAATAATTTTCAGGCCCTTTTTTTAAAAAAAAAAAGAAAAAAAGAAAAAATCGTTTTCACAAAAGGGTTGAAAAAGGCGTCGGAACCGAAGCCCAAATTAACCTTTGCAAGGTGACAATTTGAAGCCTAACACCCCTTTTTATTTTTATGTTTAAGGTTACAGTAGAAGTTTATTTGGTATGAAACCCCACTTTTTATAAAAGAAAAACTTTTATTTTCCTTTTGTTAGTCGCCCACGTTTTTATTTGCTGAAACTTAAGGTGTATAAACATGAAAATTCATCAATTTTTTTTTGTTTTTTTTTTTGGGTCCATTCATAAACATAACATTATCCTTATAAAAAGTGAACTGATATATCAAAGTTACATTGAATGTGCTGTCAGTCTTGCGCTCATTATTCTTTCTTTCATTTTCATGCCTTTTATTTTTTTTTAATTTTGGAAAGATTTTAAAATATTCTGCATGATGCGTAGCTAGTGTCATTATGTGCCCAATGACAAGTCGCTTCAATTTTGTCATGCAAAATATGAAGACGTGTGGGACTCTGTAACAATTACCAGAACATAGAGACAACTTGTGGAAAATGGACCACTTTAATTTGCAACGATTAGTGGATTTATTTTGTTTGCTTCTATATATATATTTGTGTGTGTGTGTCTCACTTAGGGACCCCCATATGAGTTTGTTTATAGCAAAAACAACCTGTTATTGGTGGTTATCGGATATATAAATATAAAAAATAATAATAATTAATTAAATTGTAGCCACATACTTGTAAATTAACACAGGTCATAAAAAATTTTAAAAGAGCTTAAATCAAGAAATAATCTGAAACTTGGATGTTAAACGACTCACTAAAATAAAAGTCAATGATAATAATAATTAACAAAAAAAAGTCAATGTCATGCATCTTATATAAATTCTTGTCACTGCATAAAAGAACACCAGCTTTTGCTTACCAGCACTGAATACTGATCATTTGCATCTGCAGAAATTGCAAAGGAGGAGCCAAAACAAGATGGGAAGCAGCGTAGTCTTAATTAGGACTATTTGCTTTGGTGTGTTTCTTGGCTGGCTTCTGGTTTGGGCTCTGATACCAACTAAGGTTTATAAAAATTCATGGACTCCTAAGCTTAACAACAAGCTCAACTCAACATATTTTAGAGAACAAGGTAATTACTTCTTGTCATATATATATATTGTTTTCTTTTTCCCCCCTGTAAGCTAAGCTGAAATAGTATTGTTGTTACAGGCACAAATCTTCTGCTTTTCTCGTTTCCAGTGATGCTCATAGCTCTTTTGGGTTGTGTCTATCTTCATCTTCAGAAGAAACCCAATCAGCCTCAATCCAAACGGTTACAATTTTCTCTTGAATACCTACCATTTGTTATTCTTCAATTCATCAGCAGCTTTTCATTTTCAACATAATGTGAACTAACTTATTGTTACATTCAGTGAGACGAGGAGCCCTCGTTTATTTTTCTCTCAGCGGCCGGTGCTAGTAATGGCTCCTTTGGGAATAGTTACAGCAATAGAGCTTACAATTGCAGTAATGTTTGTCGCATTCTTGATATGGTCTCTTGCTAATTATTTGTTTGTCAGCTTTGGTCATCTCCACATGCATAAAGCAGGAGAGAAAGTGTAAGAAGCAATATCCAATCTCGTCACTTGAACTTTTTTCATCCTCATGAGCAGACATGATCATATGTCATGAATGGTCTATGATTCTCTTCTGATCTGAATTTTCATTTCAGTAAACATATATTAAAAGAATCCTTCAGAGCTCAAGTCGGCATATATGAAAAGAGGGATCCAATTCTTCATAAATCATGATCACACTCTTAACAGAAAAAGTTTAGAAAAACTTCATTATAGTACAATCCTCTGTCTAGGGATATTATATTATTCAATTGCTGTAAAAATGACGTGATACACAGATAAGGTATCATACATAATTGTATACATATAAGAAGCTCATTATGTGCATATCTTATTTCTTTGAATTTGGCTTTGGCACAGATGGCAAGCCAAGTTTCGAAGTGTATCATTAAGACTTGGATACATTGGAAACACATGCTGGGCATTTCTCTTCTTTCCAGTAACTCGAGGATCATCAATTTTGCCTCTTGTTGGACTCACTTCGGAGTCGAGTATCAAGTATCATATATGGCTAGGGCATCTCTCCAACGCCCTTTTTGCTTTGCACGCCGTTGGATTTTTAATTTACTGGGCCATGACCAATCAGATGGCTGAGGTACCTTATTAATGCTTTTTGATTAGTCAATAATTTTTGCTTTTTTTCATCTTGCTATGACTTTAAGCCTTTGAAGATGATGGCAACTTTATTTTTTATTGTCTTTTTGTTCATCGGAATCCGAGTTACATTGTCTTTTCTCTTTGAAACTTAAGTGAGATTCCTTCTGCTTCCTCACTTTTCTTTTTCTTTTGCCAAAAAAAGAAAAAAGAAAAAGAAAAAAGGGAGAAATAATTTCTGATTGATTTGTCAATGTATGGGGTAGCTAGTATGCAAGTAAAGTCACCATTATTGTAAGACAAATAAGAGGTACCTAACTTTATTAATTTGGAGTCACTCTAATAAGTTAATTGATAGGCCTTCGTATCTTGAGTTATTGTCATTGAGGTTGTTGTGCGGACACACGACTTTTTATATCTATCTATACATAGTCATCTACTAAGTCTTCGTTTTTCTGAACCGCACATGATAATAAACTAATAGCATTGCCCAAGTTATAGTTGGCAACATTGCATAGATGATGCAATCTAATCAATCCATAGTTTACGCACCTTTTAAGAGGCACTATATAATTATACTACATATATGTCAATTCCCCTTGATCTTTTTTTTGGTTATTTAATAAAGCTATTGATAAATAATACCCAATAGCTGATTTTTAAGGCACGTGCATGTCCTCTGATGTACTCTATAATTTCGTTCTCTTGTTGCTTGTAATTGTTATTTACATTTGAGTTTGATTTGGAACAAGCAGGTGCTAGAATGGAGCGAAACTTATGTACCAAATGTAGCCGGAGTAATTGCTATTGCAATTGCAACGGTCATTTGGGCAACGAGCTTACCTCGCTTCAGACGAAAGATGTTCGAGCTTTTCTTCTACACTCACCACCTCTACATTCTTTACATCATATTCTACGTACTGCACGTCGGCGCTGCCTACTTTTGCATGATCCTTCCGGGGATCTTCCTCTTTGCCGTCGATCGTTACTTGCGATTCCTACAGTCCCGAAAACGGGCTAGATTACTCTCCGCTCGCGCCTTGCCTTGTGGTGTAGTTGAATTGAACTTCTCCAAAAGTCCAGGTAATCAACAAAGGGCCTGTTCAAAACTATGTGCTTACAACTTAAATTTTTGAAGTGTTTACCCACGTAACTTTACTTGACTAATAACATTCCCTATATGCAGGATCCTCTTACTCGACAGCTAATAATCTCATTCCGTATCATTTTTTCTTTTTCCTAATCCAGGATTGTATTATAATCCCACAAGCATACTATTTTTGAATGTGCCAAGCATTTCCAAGCTGCAGTGGCACCCCTTTACTGTAACTTCCAATTGTAATATGGAGCAAGACAAGCTCAGCATTTTAGTCAAAACTGAGGGAAGTTGGACTCAAAAGCTATACCAGCAAATTTCTTCTTCTGTAGACCGTCTTGAGGTGTCTATTGAAGGACCCTATGGTCCTAATTCAGCTCCTTTTCTGAGGTAAATTGAAGAAATTAAGATAAATGGGCAGTTTTATGAGTTTTATATATGATATAAATTGCGTGAAATATCTTATTCAGTTAATATTTTGTGTCACACAGGCATGAGTCGCTGGTGATGGTGAGCGGAGGCAGTGGCATTTCTCCTTTTATTTCCATAGTCCGCGAGCTTATATTTCAAAGCCATAACAACCCGGACTATAAAATTCCAAATGTGCACCTAATTTGTGTCTTCAAGAAATCTGCGGACTTATCCATGTTAAATATCATGTTGCCAGTTTCCGATGCGCCTACGGAACTTTCGAAACTGCAGTTGCAAATCGAAGCCTATGTCACTAGAGACTCAGAGCAGCCTAAAACAGACACCCAGAAACAACTTCAATCTATTTGGTTCAAGTCAAATCCCTCAGACTCACCGGTTTCCGGAGCTCTAGGGTGTAACAGTTGGCCATGGCTTGCTGTAGTAA
This sequence comes from Citrus glauca, assembly GCA_029633175.1. Taxonomy (NCBI): domain Eukaryota; kingdom Viridiplantae; phylum Streptophyta; class Magnoliopsida; order Sapindales; family Rutaceae; genus Citrus; species Citrus glauca. The sequence goes on from JAQOOD010000009.1 coordinate 7,160,790, forward strand.
TAGCGTCATCATTTGTGATGTTTCTCCTCTTGTTGGGCATTGTCACTCGTTTCTACATATACCCCATTGAGCGGAATGGCAATGAAGTTTACCATTATTCCTACAAGTGTCTCTGGGATATGTTTCTTGTTTGTGTTTGTGTTTTCTTGGCTTCCAGTGCTGTTTTCTTGTGGCTTAAGAAACAACAGAATGCTATCGAAGTGAAGCAAATTCAGAACATGGAGGTGCCAACACCAAAAACATCACCAGCTTCATGGTTTTATACCGCGGATAGAGAGCTCGAAGAAAGCCTTCCTAATCAATGTCTTGTTCAAGCCACCAAATTTCATTTCGGTGAAAGACCAAATCTCAGTAGTAAGTCGCAGAGTAGTGGATTAAAAGTCCCGGCGCCTCAATTCTATATATACGTGATTACTATTTTCAAAGAAAGTACTGAATGGTTGTATTGTTGTTTCTGCAGAAATACTGCTTGACGTAAAAGGAACAGACGTGGGAGTTTTAGTATGTGGTCCGAGGAAGATGCGGCATGAGGTTGCAAAGATTTGTTCGTCTCGGTTGGCTGATAATCTGCACTTTGAGTCTATTAGTTTCAGCTGGTGATGCATGTGTTGTACGATCTGTGATCAATGAAGTAAAATATATATAAAGCCATCCTCTGAGGGCTTGATGGCTTAGTGTAACTTTTTTGCTCCACACTGCTTATTCATCAGAAAGCAATTTGTGCTATTCCGTCAGTTTAATTTGAAAAGTACTTCGAAAATGATTTTGATATGTTGTAAACTGTTGAATGAATAATCAAAAAGGCAGTTTCAGGTTAGCAGATTACTCAAAATGGACTCCGTGTACTTACAATATTTTATGTCAATTATTTTTTTTATCTTAACCACGAGATATCTTGGGGAGGGTTCGTAAAAGATACCTTACCATAACTCAAATTAGAAGTTCCCGCTCGAATCAGGAGGTACAAATTCTCCCAACAAAAGCGACTTCCCTGCGGTTCGAACTAGGGAGTAAACACAGTCAAACCACTTAAAGGAACTCCATTGCTAGTGGAACCAACACTTTATTAGTTATTTTATGTCAATTATGAGACAAGCAAGAAATATTTACATCTTCCGTTAACAATATGATATTAATTTATTTATTACTAAATTTTGATAACAAGATTTTAATTATAGACATGTTGTCTATAAACCTAGTATATTAGATAATGGGTTCGTTTGGGGAAGGTGCGCTTATACACCTGACCATTATTTTCAAAGAAAGTTCTGAGTCGTGTGTTGCTTTTGCTGCAGAAATATTGTTTGATGCAAAAGACTTGTTCGTATGGTTTGGGTAGCCGAATTCTGCACTTTCAGTCCCTTGGCTGACGCATTAATTGTCAGCTAGCAATTGGTATTGTACAGTTCAATCTTTAATCAATCTTACAATACACAAAAGTTATTCTCTTAAGCTTTTAGTTTGGTGTATTGTGACTTTCAGGTCAGAATATTTTTTAAATAAAAGTTTATAGTTTTTGGGTTTCTAAAAGGTAATATCTGATTTTTGAGCTGATTTTTTTTTTCTCAAACATGTAGATATTAATGATACTAGACCGAAAAAAAAAATGGGAGTCAATTTCGAGGCCCAAAATAATTTTTATGAAATTCTTAATATTTCTTCAAAAAATAAACAAAATCCCAGAAAAAATATAAAATTTTGGAATGATGTGAAATTCTTTGAGATGCCTAATTTTGGCGGAAGAAAATCATATTGGTTTGGAAGAAAAACTCAAATTTTCTTCCTTAACCCAGAACTGAAGGCTATATAGCACATAATTTTGGGTCTTTAAAGGGCAATTTCAGAATTTTGAGTTGATTTTTCTTAAGCACATAAATATTAGTGAAACTAGACCATAAGAAAAAAAAAAATAGAAGTCGATCTCAAGGCCTGAAATAATTTTTACGAAATTTTGTTTTTTTTTTTTGAAGAATCAAACAAAATCCTAAAAAATTAAGAGAAATTTTTAAAATGATATGTAACTCCTTGGAAGAGAACATTTAGCCTGAAGAGGGTTTTGATGGAAGAAAATCGAACTGGTTTTTGGAAAAAAAAAACTCAAATTTTCTTCTAGGCCCATTTTAGTTCCTGATTCAAAGGTTGTAGCACACAGTTTTAGGTATTTAGAGGGCAACTTTAGAATCCAAGCTAATTGTTCACACATAAATAGACATTGGTGAAACTAGGAAAAAAAAAAAAGAGGGCCTATTTTGAGGTTGGAAGTAATTTTTACAGTTTTTTTTTATTGAAGAAAATCCTAAAAAAATAAAGAAAACGTTTTAAAACGATGTGGAACAATTTGAGAGGACTCTTTTTAGGGCACACTTATGGTACCACAATGGTACCATACCACTGCTGGTACCAGCCATTGGATCCAGCCCACAATGGACTCAATGTTGGATCTAATGGCTGGTACCAGCAGTGGTATGATACCACTATAATACTATAGACGGATTCTTCTTTATGACCACATAGGGTTTTGATGGTAGAAAATCGAATTATTCTTTTAGGGGAGACCAAAATTTTCCTTTTGGACCTATTTTGATCCTAGGACTAAAGGCCGTAGCACACACTTTTGGGCCTCCAAAAGGTGATTTCAAAATTTCAAGCCGATTTTATGCACGCACTTAGATATTAGTGAAATTAAATCATAGGAAAAAAAATTTCAGTATATTTTTGAAAAATCAAAGAAAATCACAAAAAAATTTAGGAGAAGTTTTCAAAATGATGTGAGTGTCTTCTGGAGGCCTTTTTTCTTGGTTGCCAAAGAGGTTTTTGGTAGAAAAAAAATGAGCTGCTTTGCGAAGAAAAACACAATTTTCTTTCTGAACCCATTTTAGGCACAAAACTAAAGGTTATAACATATGCTTTTGGGCCTCTAAAGGGTGATTTTAAATTTTTGAGCTGATATTTTGCATATACATAGATATTAATGAAACTATAGAATATGAAAAACATGAGTTGGTTTTGAGATCTGAAATAATTAAATTTTCATTTTTTTAAACAAAAATTAAAGAGAATCCCAAATAGGTTTAAAGGACTTTTCGGAACAATGTGATATTTATTATTTGAGAGGCCTCTTCATGGCCTGAAAAGGATTTTTGGAAGAAAACTAAATTAGTTTTTGAAGAATGACCCAAGTTTTCTTCAAAATTTATTTTGGGTCTAGAACCAAAGACTATACCACATGATTTTGGGCAACTAAAGGTTGATTTTGAAATTCTGAACTCATTTTTTGCACGCATTTAGATATTAAGGAAACGATATAATAAAAAGAAAAATAAGAATCAATCTTGATGTCTGTAATAATTTCACAAAATTTTTGGTACTTTTTTTCTAAATCAAATATTTCAAAAAAAAATTAGGAGAACTTTTTAAAATAATGTAAGTCTTTGGGAGACCTATTTTGACCTAAAGAGAGTTTCCATAGATAAAGTTCGATTTGATTTTTAATAAAAACATAAATTTTCTTCTCATGCCAATTTTCGACCCAAAACTAAAGGCTTGGCCTTCAAAGTTGATATTTTGACAAAATGGTTAGCATAAATAAATTTTGCATCCAACAATAATGAGGTAAAATAATCTTTAACTTCCTAACCACAATATTAAGCAAGACTTATCTATTTATTGTCTAGTGTGGACACTTGACACTATTGAGAACAAATTTCCTTAAATTTCATGATAATTTTTTCGATAATTATTTTTCAATGGGGCCAATTTTGGATTGAAAATTTTATAATGAATTAATTTTAAAAATTTTGTTTTGTAGTAAGGGCAAAATAATATTTTCCAACTTAATTAAAATATTAACAAAATGACCTATTAATCTCTTAAATCTTACGCGCACAAGGCCACCACTCTTTCCCAAACAAACAAAACCCTCTTAATAACCTCGCCTCTCACACCCTTGATCAAACAACCCTCTTTTACTCCATCAAAATTCTTCTGCTTTCTTTGTCTCATTTCATCAATTAGAAGGTATAATTACAAGTTCAAAGATTTAGAGATAAAATTATTTGCGTAAATTAAGGTTTTTTTTTGGTTCCTTGATTCAATAGTATTAAGGGAAAAAGACAGAGAGTCCCCTAACATTTGAGAAAAGCAACATAAAACCATTTAAAGGTTCGAACAAGACATATAACCTCCATTTTTATTATTAAATTCTATTTGTTTTAATAGTAAATTTATTCTAATTTATAATTACTATTATGTCCCTATAAAGAATAATTCAATATATTGACTTAAAACATATCATAGGTGTACTGAAATTAATAATTTTTTATTTGAAGCTTAAAATTAAAAATAATTATGTTTTGCCCAAATTATTCACTTAAATTATGAACATACCTTTCTCAATGATAAATTTGATTTTAATTTTTCCTATTAATCATCATTTTTTTATCATCCTATCATTGGGAATGGTATATTAATAATTTAGAGTGAATAGTTTAGGCAAAAAGTAATTACAACTCAATTTTAAGTTTTAAATCAAAAGTTGTTGATTTTATTATACATGTTATCAATGACATATCTTAAGTCAATGTATTGGATTATTTATTATAGGGATATAATAGTAATTGTAAATTAAAAAATAAATTTACTATTAAAACAAATGGAATTTAATAATCAAAATAGGGTTATATGTTTTTTTTTTAAAAAAACGTTAAGGGGTTTTATGTCCCTTTTCCCAAACTTTAAGGGATTCATTGTCCTTTTACCCAGTATTAATAATGAAACTATTATTTTAAAGTTTTCAAATTGTGAGAACACATCAAGAACAATTATAAGAATATTAAGCTTAGAAAATTTTATCCGCAATAAATTAATTTTCTAGACGGCCTTGATAGTAAGGATTAACAAATCACTTCAAATGCCTTATGCCTAAGATACTTTCTCATGTAAATTTATGTAATTTTGTAATACAAATAGCCAAAGTTGCCGTGGCACTTTTGGTGATAAAGATGTATAGCCAAAGGCAAATCAACCACTAGCATTCAACAAAAAATTACTCCAATCTAGACAACCATATTCAGAAAGAGTGTGAATTCAATTACTTGTTTTTTCACACAGCTAAATCAATAAAAAATATATATCATATAATCTTATACATGTAGTATACCAGAGCGTTTTTACAATATAATCAATGTCTGGTACATCGTCATCCATTCTGTATTTAAAATCTGAAATTTTTTATTACATCCTTAAATTTTTGTTTCTGACCCATGTTTCTATACATGTATAAATATATAATCAATGGAGGGTCAAAATAAAAATAAAAATTAAGACTTTAAGAGTGTAATTTCAAAATCTACAACAAATTGTCTGACACCTGATCTGGAAGTAACGCTAAAGCCCAAAGCGATAGTATTCACCGTATTGGCACGTTGCTAAAATAAAATTAAAAAAAGATTATTATTGCTTAGTCAAATTCGAAGGAAGCGTGATCTCTATTTTCATTGATTTTTTTTTAAATTCCAATATCTTGTTCTTGTTTGGAGATAATTGACATATAATTTGGCTTTCAGAGCTATTTTATTAACTTATTAGTTAAATATAATTTGGCTTTCAAAGCTATTTTATTAACTTATTAGTTAAATCGTTGCTGTATATATATAGTTATATACATATAGTTATATGATTAAGAAATCTTTTCACTAAAGAAAGGGATTTTGCTCCTGCTTCTTGTGAAGTAAAATGGAGAGCATTAAATCAGCTATAAAGCTGTTAGTGATGGTGATCTTTCTTGGGTACACACTGCTGTGGATCATGATGCCCACAAACAAGTTTTACTTAAACTGGTTGCCTCAAATCCAATCAAAAACAAACTCCACTTATTTTGGAGATCAAGGTTTGTGATAACAATCAAATTCTTTACTTCTATTGTCTTGTTATCTGAAAAATGTGTTTAGGTTCTTTTGTATCAAGAAGCTATCAAGTATACGGGAGTGAATATTTTTTAAATATTAATTATAAAATAAAAATTGGTGTTTATTAAATACTTTATTTAATATGCATTGTAAACTTATTAAATAGAAGTAACGAATAAATCAAAGAATACTTTATTTTAAAGTATCACAGTTATCAATATTTCCAACATATCACTATTTTGAATAAATTAAAGAATCTAACACATGTTTCTATTGGAATAGGTGTGTATATGTTAATTTACTCATTTCCCATTCTCTTCATTGCTGCCTTGAGCTGTTTATACCTTCATCTTGGTAACGATTGCAATGATAACAATGTTAAAAGGTAGTAACCTCTCTATTAATTACTCCTAGCTTTTCTTTCGTACAGTTTGACTTATAATAATTAAGTAACGAATGGTCCCTCTGAAGCAGCAGTGAGGTGAAGAATATTTCCCGTTTTGCCACGTGGCGACGACCAGTGCTTGTAAAAGGCCCTCTTGGGATTGTTTCTTGGACAGAGCTGTCATTTGCAATAATGTTCGTTGCACTGCTTGTTTGGTCTTTCTCCTCTTACTTGCACGGAATGTTTGCACAAATTAGCCAACAGGCGCCCGCACATGATGGAGAGCAAGCGTAAGACTAACACATTTTGCTTTTCTGATTCACTTTGAATGATACAATAATTCAAACTAATTTGGTTTGAGCGATTTGGCAGGTGGGTAGCTAAATTGGAAATGTCAGGCCTAACGCTAGGCCTTGTTGGGAACATTTGCCTAGCCTTTCTCTTCTTTCCTGTGACTAGAGGATCATCAATCTTGCAGCTCATTGGCCTCACCTCCGAGGCCAGCATCAAATATCATATTTGGCTCGGGCACATTGCCATGACCATCTTTACTGCACATGGTTTATGTTACATCATCTTCTGGGCCAAGACAGACCAAATCTCTCAGGTAACAAAATTTTGTTCCAATTTTTTCACATTCTCTTCTCAGTTGGGTCCAAATTACTTATTACCTTTTTGCTGAATGTTAGATGCTCGGATGGGACAAGGTAGCTGTGTCAAATGTGGCTGGAGAAATAGGTTTGCTTGCTGGATTAGCCATGTGGATAACAAGTATCCCACGTATTAGGCGAAAGATTTTTGAGCTCTTCTTCTACACTCATCATCTCTACATTCTTTTTGTTGTGTTCTTTGTGCTTCATGTGGGGTTCTCCTATTCTTGCATCATGCTTCCCGGCTTCTATCTCTTCTTGATTGATCGATATTTGAGATTCCTGCAATCCCAACAAAGAATTCGTTTGGTTTCAGCCCGCATTTTACCCTGTGATACTGTTGAATTGAACTTCTTCAAGAGCCCAGGTCAAGCCTATTCGACCGACGACTTGATATGGTGCCTATCGTTGATTCTGGTGCAGAAAAGTCCTCAATTTACTGATATTCTGTACATTGATGTTCTGGTGCAGGGTTAAGCTACAATCCGACCAGCATTTTATTTGTAAATGTGCCTGTGATTTCCAAGTTTCAATGGCACCCTTTTACAATTACTTCTAGCAGCAATGTGGATCCTGACAAGCTAAGTGTTGTCATCAAAAGTGAAGGAAGTTGGTCTCGCAAGTTGTTTCAAAAGCTTTCTTCTCCCTCGCCTCTCGACCGCCTTGAGGTCTCCATTGAAGGACCCTATGGACCTGCCTCAACCCATTTTACAGGGTTTGTATTTATATATGTATATACATATATTCAGCCAACAGTACAAGAAAATTTAAAAAATTTTGTTGTGAAAATACATAATTTGATTAACATGAAGCTATTCTGCAGGCACGACATGCTAGTGATGATAAGTGGAGGAAGTGGCATTACTCCTTTCATCTCCATCATCCGCGAGCTGCTCTCTTTGGCCACTAATTCAACCGGAAAAACTCCACGGATTCTCCTTATATCTGCTTTCAAGAAATCTCAGGATCTTGCCATGCTAGACCTCATTCTCCCAGTTCTAGGCACAACCCTGGACATTTCTCCTTTGGAAGTGCAAATTGAAGCCTATGTAACAAGGGAGAAAAAATCCGCAGAAAACAACCGCCAACTTGTTCAAACCCTATGGTTCAAGCCCAAAGCAGAAGACTCCCCAGTTTCTGCAATTTTAGGCCCCAAAAGCTGGCTCTGGCTCGCCGCAATAGTTTCATCTTCATTTATCATATTTCTAGTGCTCATTGGCTTTCTTACCCGATACTATATTTACCCAATTGACCATAATTCTAATACGATATACGCTACCTCATGGAGAGGCGGTCTAAACATGTTGCTCATTTGCGTCTCAATAGTCATTACAGCAACGGCAGCTTTTCTTTGGAACAAAAAGCGGCATACGAAGGAAATGACACGGATTCAAAACACCGAGAAACCAACACCAATTGCTTCCCCAGCCTCATGGTTTTACAATGCAGAGAGAGAGCTGGAGAGCCTTCCCCATCAGTCTTTTATTCAGGCCACCAGAGTTCATTACGGGGAAAGACCTAACCTGAAAAGTAAGCTTTCATTTTTATCTTCAATCTTACTAAATCATATTAAATTAGTTTGCTTCCTTAACAAGGGTGACTGGGAAATTCTTCTTGGCAGAGATACTAACGGAAATTGAAGCAACAAATGTTGGAGTTCTTGTTAGCGGGCCCAAAAAGATGAGACACGAAGTGGGGGAAATCTGTGCATCTAGTTTTGCAAACAATCTCCACTTCGAATCCATAGCCTTTAGCTGGTGAAATGCTAAAGAAGCTTGTAACACTTGCACACGGGCTTATTTGGTCAGATTGCAGGATTTTGCGCGTCTATGTAATTGATAATACAAAAGGGACTAGTACTGTTATTTTCATTGATAATATAACCCGAACACAAACATCACAAACTTTTTGCCAGTCGTCATATTTTAACGGCCACATTGAAATGGGACTTACAATGGACGGTAAGATGAAAATAAAAGGATAAACAGAACGACATAAAAGATGGACAAAACTAAGCCTATCTATTCAGATGGAAAATAAAAATTCTGACAAGGAGATGAAACGGGTTAAAGAAGGAAGCATCTCCTCAACAGCAAATAAAACCCTAATAGTTGAGGAGTCACCATACACTGTTTCTATTCAAAAAGAATTGAGGCTGCAATGCGGAGAGCACTCTGCCAGTCTACGATTCATTAGCTACAAATGAATCCTCTGGGTTGTTATTATACCTCAACCGCCGCATAACTCCATCACCATCATTATCATATCGCCTCACTCGATGAATAACCTCATATCGGTTCCCCGGCTTTCTTCTGTCATCAAGATCAGCACCTTCATACTTATATCCCCTACCAGCACCACTGCCCATATCTGGAAATCTTCTGGGAGGTATCATGGGTCTAAAGGGACGTGTCGAATCAAACCTATGGCTCTGACGGAACATCCTAACCGGTGATTTCCTATCCCTGAAATTATCTAAACCAGAGATCCGGTCATCAAACCTGGGAGGATTGCGCTGTGGCGACATCCGATTTCTTGGTGGGGACATGAACCCTTCTTCGTATTCAACTTCAAAACGCTTCTTAAAAGGCGCCCTCACCCTATTTATTCTGCTAGACCTAAAATCTGGCGACCTGCTGCGGCGTCTGGACCCCTCATTTCGATCCCTCATTGAAAACCATGAACTAGGCGACCGGCTTCTGGATCTCGACCTGGGTTTCTTATAAGGTTGAGCATAATGGGGTCTCTCCCCACCAAGTGGAGAAATACTTCTCTCTCTCCTGCCCATCCGGTGTGGCATATGATCATCAGCAGGATAGTTGGGCATTGGCCTGCGATAGTCCTCCCTGAAGCCTCTACTGATGCCTTCTGGATATCTCCTAAACCTACTCCTATCAGGACCAATATCATCTCTAATAGGAGCCGTTCCAGTATAAATATCATCTCTGCAGCCCAGGGGTCTGCGATTAATGGACCGATAGACACTGTTTGAGGAAGAGCTCATATATTGCCTCCGTACACGGCTGTCAAACCCTTCAACTCCAGATGCTTCAAACATTGTTCGGTCTGAGGCCATTAAAAATCCACGGCTCTCAACAACACTTCTTGGCCGAGGGCGCCCAGATCCGTAAGGGCCATGGCAAGGAGGAGACTGACGGGTATTGACAATATGGCCACCTCCTGGGCTTCTACGACGCATATGCAAAGAAAATCTATCCCGTCCCATGAATCTGCTGTTTGGATCAGATTCCCTTTCTGACCGAGCACATAAATCATCAAAATTATTGGATCTGAAACAAAAGACTAGTTAGCAACCAGCCGAAGAGAAAATTGAATGTATATCAGGAAAAATTAATTGGAACCATATAATTACCCGCATCTCTGTAGAACATTAGAAGATAAAGATCCTTGAGTGCGAGACAAAAAGTCCCTTCTGGATGCCCTTGCTCCAACCATTGTATAAGTGAAATCTTTACCACTGGACTCTTCACAATCAGCAGCATCTTTCTTTATTTTGTTGCCATGAGCTGCTTCTGAAATTCTGGCCTCAGAGCTCATCAAAGAATCTCCAAAAGCATCACCTACAGCACCTTGTTCAGATTTTTCAGTCACCTCACCCGATCCTAGACTAGACCCACTCTCAAATTTTCTTTTATTGTCATTATCTTCAGCTTCAAAAATACATAATCTTTCTCCATCACATTCAGACTCGTAGTCTACTTGCTCAATTTCTTCACCCTCACAATCATTTTCCTCCCAGCAATGTGCATCTGTTTCCCTCAATTCGCCGTCCTCAAACTGAGAATCATAACCATCCTGCAACTCCCTAGAGCTTTCCATGAGAACTGTGTGTACCTTGCCATCATGAGAAGTGTCCAACACACAAATGTCGTCACAGGATTCTTCAAAGTTGATCTTACATGAGCTGTTTGAAGGAGCACGACCTCCGGATTCCTCAATAGCAAGTCCCCACCCCATATCTAAGCTAGCAGTAACAATTCCAGAAGACATGTGCATCGGTTCTTCAGACCCAACATGCAGTGAAGCAGTCTCCCCTTTTGCTTCCTCAGCTACCGCAGTCTCGACCTCCTTAACAGATCCACTAGATGCTACATATTCATACTTGGGTGAAGGATGGTCAACACACACTTGCTCCGCTTTACTTGCAGGCTCTGCCATGACAAGATTGGTTGCTTTACTTGCAGGCTCTGCCATTACAGGATCAGCCACTTTAATTGCAGGCTCTGCCATGACAGGATCAGCTGCTTTACTTGCAGGCTCTACCATGACAGGATCAGCTTGTTCACAATTGTCCATGCTAATCCTCTCCTTGTCAGTATTTACGTCATTATGTAAGGAAGATGCTCTACCAGAATCTTCACCATTTTCATTTAGCGAGGTCCTGTCAGACTCACGAACAACCCTATCTAAAGCTGATACATGAGTAGAAGCAACATCATATTCATCCACCTGTGCACTTTCAGCAGGCACAACTTTTTCCTCTTGGACACTAGAAGCACAACATTCTGTCTTCTTCTCAATGTAACAGGGTAGTGATGAATCGCTTGCCACATTATTCTGGCACACAACACTAGCTATGTGTGAATTTAAGCTTACAACTTGAGTGGAGTCCTTCAGATCAGCATCACATTCATTAAGACCGCGATGAAGGCCAGAACTAGCTTCCATTTTATTGTCTTCTCTGTCTGATCCCTTAGCCAAGCCTCTCCCATCCGAAAACAATTGGGTCTCCTCATGTACTTCAGTTGAAATCTTATCATTTTTGAGAATTTTAGTTTCACCCTCTGTCTCAAAATCTTTCAAAATATGATGCTCTACACACCCAACAACCGAGGTACCTTCTACATCTTTTGTTTGAGAACCAACATTTACACCATCACAAGGTTCCTCCCATGCGTCCATGACTACATTTAAATCCCAATGTAGTCTTGAAGGTACAGACTTTTCTAAAGTTCTGTTTTCCTTTTCATTAGAAGAATTCTGCACAAAAGTAGCACTAGAATCTTGAACAGAAGAATCCTCTATTCCATCTGCATCTCTTGAGGGGCAATCAGCTGCCTCCATTACTGCAACAGCTTCTCCCATAAGCACTGTAGAACCATTGTCTTGCACAGATCCTTCCGCCGCTGGCTTTTCCTCTGGGCGGTCAACATCAGCATCAAAACTATTACCGCATGCAGCAGCTGCAAGTATCTCAATACCAGAGAAGTCTTCTCTATAACCAAGCTTCTCCTTCAATGAACCTGAAATTTTCTCATCAACAACACCATGACTAGGAGCCACCATAAGAAGAGACTTTCCATTTGAATTTGAACACGCCCCTTGACCTGAAGCATGTTCAACCACTTCAATGGATGATGGGGTCTGAGGCCGCGGAGGTGGTGGGGATGAGGACCGAAAGTTAAATTTCCTTTTCTTAATAGGCACGTGCTCTATTTCATCGCTGAAACGTCGTCCAAGAACAGCCACACCAAGCTGCCAGAGGAAGAAAGCAAACCGTGATCATGAAGCTGAATGCAAAGTTAAGAATCAAGTTAAAAAGCAACAAACAAAGCCACAATTATTACCTTCTCAGACTCCGAAACTGTTGTATCCTCTGCCCTTTTGCAACCATTTTTATCAGTTACCTCCGCACCCATAATCAAGTTTCTACCTCCTGGTTTTCTAGTACGCCTTTTTGCGCTCCTATTCCCTTTAGCTACTTTCTTCCAAGTGAGATTAGGATTTATGAAATTTGTAAGTTCCAGACCTGCTGTGCCCATCATCCTTTTAGGTACAGATCCTATCCCATCAACTAATGGTTCAACACAACAAGTCTTGCAGGTAGCCGTAGCTTCTTGCTTTCCAGGGAAATCCCCTAGAGCAAGTACACGATCACGTCTGAGAAAGGTAACATAAAACTTCAATTAATATACCAAAACATTTCAATTAAGGGAACACCGCTTGTATACTGAATGCAACACAACTAATAGTATTTAGTGAAGCAATTCTTTATTCTTTATTTCCTTTAAGGTGCTCAAGCTCCATCCCAGCCCAAGAAACATCAGAAATCAGAATAGCCCCGAAGAGTGAAGATCTGTATTCAATTACCAAACTGAGCTCAATATATAAATATCACCTGGCACCTAACTAATATGTGACTAATAGCACAAGTAGACAACGACCGATACAGGTGGCCCCTTACCCACGTCAAAGCAATCTTTTAAGCTTAAAAGTACAAGATGGAACAATAAGAACTCCCTCGGCAACTTACTTAAATTTAATTCCCCCAATCTTGACACTTACTTAAATTTAATTCCCCCAATCTTGACCGATAAATTTTTGATAGGGAAGGTTCTCCTCAGTGACTACCAGCTGGACTCAAGAATTCTCAGATCTGCAAACTACTACAACCTGTAATAATATAAAGTTCAGATAAGCTTAAAGTAGAAGACGATGTATAACATTAACAGCTAGTCCAGCTAATAGATAACATATTATCAAGCCCAAACGCTGATAAGAAATTATAAGACTGGCGGTATATGCCTCCATAAGCAAGGCAGATCATGATTTCCTCAATTCAATAAACAGGCTCCAACACTAGGAACCAGAGCACGAGGATATAATAACAGACATAAAAAGATTAAATATTCAGATGATGCTTTCTAATCACACGCTTCTAAGTTCTAAAATCAACATCTATGAATCTCTTGTTTCGAAATTCTCCTCGCAAAGTCCTCAGATCCATCAAAAGCTTTGAGATTTGGGAGATGCATATATCATCCGCAACCAATAGATCCAATCATGTAAACAAAAGATTAGGAGTTCAAATCTCCTATAAAGAAATTTTAGACAAAAATTCATCTGCGCCATTAGCATCCAGATTTTATTCAAGCCGAGGTCATCGATGAAGACACGAGATTAATGTAAAAGATTCCTCGGATTCGCCGATACAAGAACCCCTATACATAAAAATCGTCGCTTCGGCATGTGAACATTATCCTCTTCAGAGAGAAACCCTAACTTTAATCTTCGGCAGCCGATGAATTACAAAATCAAAGCCGATTTAGATCTTTTCAAGAGAGAAGCTTCTCCGCTGTTTTGAAGAAAAACAACCACAAACAAAATAAAAAAAAGCTTACGATTTTTTTTTATTATTATATACCTGCCGCTTCTTTAATCTCAAATCGCCGCCGAGTTTCACGATTCGAACGAAAAGCTTCGAGAGATTTAAACAAAATCTTTGAATCTCGCTAAAGAAGATTACGATCTTCTCCTTCTTCTTCCTCTTCGTCTTCTTCTTCTTCTTCTTTGGTCTTGTTATATATTACAAAGGCTTTCACAATATCGACGACTATTGACCGTCCGAATACGGGACATTTGATCGCAAATCCATCAAACGCTGCGCCTCCTCCTCAAGAACCAAATCTTCTGTGTGTTTGGATGAGACCTTCACAGCCCTATCACCACTATGTATTTATCATTGACTTTCTCCCGACGCTACCCTCGCTCATTTTGTCATTTTTCCAATATCGCCCTCGCCAGGGGCCTCTAATTTCGGGGCCTGCCAGAAATTGAGTACGGTACGTATTGGGGGAAAAGGAGAATTAATTAAATGTGCCTTTTTTTCTCGAAGTGTCGATTTTCTTGGCTAACAGGGGGAGAAAGTCAATAGTGAAAGAATAAATGAAAAACAAACAACATTTTTTAAAATAAAATTCCACAAAAGTTGAGTCTCAATTAGTGCCTTCACTGTTTACATATATATATATATATATATATACATAAGTTGAAATTTCTTCATAACTAATAATATTTTTACTGGCTGGACGGATTTGTGCTGCGTTGATTATGACTGAAAATTGTAGAACTCAAATTGTTTTGTGGCCGCAGAATTACTGATAGTCAACCGGTGAAGCAATTGGAGAGGGCAAAGGCAAATTATTGACTTTTGGAATTTATATCAAACACGACAAGTGTTGTTGAGGGTGCCTCCACTTACTGGTCCTTCAATGTTTCAATATCCCCATTAGCATATGTCACTCTCTGAGATGCGTTTGCTATGGCCTTTTCTAAACGGTGCTTCTTCGACTGAAGTTTTTTACCCAATAAAACAAATTCGTTGCTTACGTATGATTTGTAAGAATGTGAGTTTTTATTAAAAATTATAATATTATTTTGATAGATAAATTTTTTGAATTTTATGTTAAAAAAGGAATGAAATACAGTGTTAAGAGATTCCTCATTTGAATAAAATAAAAAATTAAATTAGAAAATAGACAAAAATTTCATATACTAAAAAAAAAAACACGCGCACGCTGCAATGAATCAATTTTCCACTAATTTTCTTTTAAGTTCATTTTTCCCTTTTTGGATTGGTGTTTACAAATTAAAGTAATTTTCCCATAAGTTAATCGATGTATACTTTTCATTTAAATCGATTATATGTTATAGAGTAATAATTGTAGATACACGTAAGTATACAAACAAAATTTTGTATATAAATTCTACTTATCCAATGAGACTTGTTGCTACTCGGCCAAGTGGTGAACCACTATCCTCATAAGCTAGAGAGAGGTGGTTCGAATCTCTATGGACTCAATATTTTTTAATTAAATATAATTATATGGAATTAATTTATATTTTTCTCCCTTACAAAATACGGGTGGAATAAATATTTTTTTTTGTGAGATTTATTTATCTGAGCCTAATATTTCATAGAAACTAATGTAATATTATAGTTCGAATTATATTATCTCATAATTCTTTAGTAATTTATATTAAAAATTTAAGAATATGGGTTTGAGTTTTAACATATGCTGGGATTCTATTCGCTTCTAACTTTAAAAGTAGTTTTTTTTTTCTCACTTGAATATGGGTGGATGGAGTAGAATTTTCAATATCGATTATTTGAGTAAATTTTTATTGTAAATATGAATCGATTGTAATATAAAAAGGAAAAGGGTCAAAAAAAAAAAAAAAGAAGGAAGAAGAAGGAAGGAGACATGTCTATTCTTCACTTGTCAAAAAAGTTTTTGCATCCCAAGGAAGGAATTATGCTTTGAGCGCAAAGTTGGATTTCAGGTAATTCCTAAAAAACAAGGCAAAGCAATGTGATTGTGAGACATTCTACGCATAATTTGATTCCTTTCTTTCCTCCACACCCAGTGACCTTGACGCCGCCATCACCGCCACCGCTGCCACCGCCACCGTGCCCCGGGCATCATGATGATGAGCGACCCCACTAACCCCAAAATAAAAAAATGAGGGGAAAAAAAGGTCAAAAGATTCTCTTTCCTCTTTGCCAATTGATATCAGCATCACCAACTGGACCCACTCAAAGGTGTACTCCACCTAATTTTATGTCCCTTAGCCCTTTGCTCTTCTAGTGTGTTTTTATTTTCCTTCTTTTTTCTTTATTTTATTTTAAATTTTTCTTGTTTTTCTTTAATTATCATTTCTACCCTACTAAAGAAAAAAAAATTCATGAAAAAGGGAAGCAAATTCATATGCTAATTCCATCCAATTCAGTTTCCCATTGTGAAAGTAAAGGATTAAATTCGATTTGAATTTGAATGAAGCACAAAACAAAAAACAAAAATAAACGATTATAACGTACAATTATAGTGAGGTAGGCGGACTCCACCAAAGAAAATGAAGAATTTGTAATTTAATAAGCAAAGAAAGTAATAAATAAAAAGGAAAGTTCATGAGAAATTTCCCAAGCTTCTCCTTTTTTCTGCAGACATGTCTGAGCACAAGATTAGACGCTCTACAATTCAAAATATTTTCCACAAAGGGTTGGGAAAAATATACCGCACAGGAAAGGGGAAAAAGGAGTATTAATTACCTACTGTACCAGTTGATGCAGGCCGTTTGTTTTTTTATTGGAAGTTTGAATTTTAATTATTTTTATATTTTAAAAAATTTTAATTTATATTTTTTTATAATTTATATATGGTCATAAGATATTTAGATATGAATGAAAAAATTTAAATATTTTGATTTTTACGTGAATGACAAAATATTTAAATGAAACTTTAATATTCTATTTTATTAGCACCTCTATTAAATACATTTATTTTCTCTATATAAATTATCCTTTTAATTTTTTTATTTATCCATTTGCTTTGTTCTAAGCATATTCAACTATCATTTTTTTTTGTTAATTAGAATTTTAAACATAATGAGACTTAAGTGAGTGTATTTTATAATAGATCCACCACTTTATACATATGTGTTAGATTTTTTTTTAATTTTTCTTTCTTTGTTAAAATTTACATTAGATTTTTTTTACTAATCAAATCATTTATTTAACAAATAAATATAAATATTATTAATATTTATGAGATTATAACATCAAAGTAACATATTTCAAATATTTTTTTTAAAAAAATAAATGACTCAACACTTATACTAAGATATTAAAAAAAAATAAAAACAAGCATGTCATTCACGTATATGAATTCAAATTTATTCAAATTCATTCATATTTTAAATGAAAATACAAACAAATCATTCAAATACACGCATTTACATCTATTCAAACTCATTAAGATTTTATATTTTAAAAAACACACACACTATCTTTTTTTTTTTTGATCGAACAATACCTTAATATTATAAGTAAACATATAAATATGATATTAGGACCGGTGAGTGTGCACAACCAAGGATCATTAAGGATGGTAAAATATCGGGTCGGGCTCGGACTTGGCCAAACCTGACCCGACCCGATCAATAAAAAACTAAAGCCCGACCCTAAAAAAAGACTACATATTTATAGTTAGGGTTGGGTTGGACCCGACCCGAATTTGCCCAAGCTCGACCCTACTAAAATTTAATTCTCAATTCCACAATTATTTCAATAATTTTCAATTTCAAAATCCATAATGAAAAATACATAATACAATTAAATTAAAAACACACAATGCAAATTTTCAATAATTCTAACCAAATCCATTCCATAACCCAACATAAAAAAAAAAGTCTTATACAATAATACCAAAATTTAATTCTCAATTCTACAATTAATCCACAATTATTTCAATCATTTCTAATTTCAAAATCCATAATGAAAAATACATAATACAATTATATTAAAAACACACAATGTAATTTTTCAACAATTCTAACCAAATCAATTCCACAATTGTTGTGATTTTTTTTGTAAATAGGATCGGACCGGGTTCGCTTAAAACTCGATCCTGACCTTAAATTTATTCGGACTTTAAAATTGTGACCCAAATCCGACCCAAAATCTAAAAATTCGAACCAAAACCCTAATAATTAAGGTTGAGTCAATCGAACTAAAAATCAAGTCGAGCTAAATTGCCAAGCCTAACCATTGTAAGTGCAACAATCAAGCCCAAAAGCTAGGTCATTGTTTATATTTTACATCAATCCACGTTAATTCAGAGAAGGGAAAACAAAGCCCCCAAGTCTATGACACAATTGTTTGAATTTAAAAGCTTTTCACTACATTTCTCATTGGAATATCAGTACATTAAAAAAGAAAATTCCTATTATCAACTTGGATCTTCTCCTAGGAATGGTCAATTAAAAAAAAAAAGAAAAAAAACGGAGTAAAGACTACTAAGCCTGACAGGAAAATATATTAAGCGAAAGAAAGAAGAAACAACAATGTTTAGTCCAAAGAAATAGAATATGTTCTTTGTTTTCAAACTCATTCAAGTTCATCAAGTTCCATAGCCAAATAAAGCCTACATAACGCAGAATTCTGAATTCTCTTCATGCGAAAAGAAGCATTTAAAGACTGCCGCCCCTCAGAGCAAGAACAAGATGAAGCACAGAACCACCCTCAATGTTGTAGTCGCGAGCTGTCTTGTCGTCTGCAAGCTGCTTACCAGCATAAATAAGCCTGCAACAAGTACGAAAAGATAAATTGAGTTATACAATGTTTAAATCGGAGGTAGCAACTTAATTGTATTCTTGTCAGTGCAGATAAAAAAAAAAACCAATTTTATAACTTTGCCAAGGGAAGGATAGAAACATGATTGCGACTCCTAGCAACACATATTATCAAAACATGAACCACTGAAATCCACACAAGTACACACTGCAAAAAAGTATCTTTTCGGTGGCAGCATTCTGATGCATGCCCTAGCTCTTAACTTGAGCTCATTCTTGAGCTTACTGGGTACTGCTCGTTAAAGTTATTATTTCACATGACAAGAGAATCAATGTGCAGCGAATACACAATGTAATCAGAAACCATTGAAGGGTTTTTTTCTCTCCCCCGCTCTTCTCACACCCCTCCCCCTTTCTTTCTCCTCTCTCTCCCTGAAAGGAATCACTGGAGTTAGCATCACTTGTCACTGAAAAACAAAAGAATAAGGAATTTAACTAGATACCTTTGCTGCACTGGAGGAATCCCTTCTTTTTCCTCCACCCTTTCCTTTATCCGTTCAATGGTATCAGTTGGCTCTATATCAATTTCAATTTCTTTTCCAGTGAGTGTCTTCACCTTGATCATAGTTCCTCCCCTGAGCCTCAGGACCAAGTGAAGTGTTGACTCCTTCTGAATGTTATAATCAGCAAGAGTACGGCCATCTTCCAATTGTTTCCCAGCAAAAATCAATCTCTGCTGATCCGGAGGAATGCCTTCCTTGTCCTGTAAAAGACATATTCAAGTGTTGATTAAACATAAATAGATTAACTCAAAAAATCAAAGCCCGTGCATAATGAAATCAGAATTTGGACTTATATCCAGAGTTTTTTTTCATTCTTCTTTCTAGTCAAACCCAATTTATAATCCCCCCTAACATAAGGCACATCATAAACTGATTATGAAATCAAACTGTAACAGACTAAATATATACTTCTACCCTGGACTACACTGAAAGATGCGATCACCACTACGGAGTTGCTCCTATGATTACTATTGTATGGTAGTTAAAACAAATTGTCTAGAATTCAATTCTGTAAACCAATTATTGTCAGTACCACAAAACTGAAAACTAATTTGTTTAGCTACAACAATCATGCTTATCAAGAATGGACAATATCATGAAAATTGCAAAATATTAATCAACACCTATCTCATAAAATAGCTAAATGAAGATATCCCTGAAATATCAAATCTTGAAACATCCCCAACATAATTTTTAGGGCACAATAAATGAAATTCATCAAAATTAAACCTAAAAAAAATGCTAGTACTAATTTAACCTCAAGATGGGACAAGATTTTTATGTTATCAATAATAAGAGATGCTCAATCACCAAAACAAATCACAAACACTATTTCTATCACAACCCCTAACCCTAACAGATTGTCACATAACCTAGTATCAAAAGGTCAATAACTTTCCCAAACAAACCTTGTCTTTCCATCAAAACAAACATACCCAGATAAATATTCACACCAAGAAACCATTGTTAACAACAAAAAAGACATCTTGAATCAAATAAAAGATTACCTGAATCTTAGCCTTAACATTATCGATGGTGTCACTGCTCTCAACCTCAAGAGTAATTGTCTTCCCAGTCAAAGTCTTCACAAAGATCTGCATACTGCTTTGATTTCTTTTCCCCCACTCTTCTTCTTTTAGAAAACAAGGTGAAGCTTTGAAGACAGAAAAAGAAAGAAACTCAGTGTCTTTATTTAAAAAGGCTATGCCGTGCCACCTCCAGAGCCAAATCTTTTCCCTGGAACCTGTAATAATATAGAATTCAGATCAGCAATGAAACCAGCTTAAACTAGAAGTTGATATATAATATTAGCAGCTAGTCCAGCTAATAAATTATAAATCTGCCAGCATATGCCTCCATAAGTGAGGCAGATCATTATTTCTTCAATTCAATAGGTGGGTTTCCAACACCAGGAACCAGGGCTTTATTGCATCAAAATAAACAAGAGAATATAACAGTAGACAAACAAGATGAAATATTCAGATGATTTGTTCTAATCACTGGCTTCTAAGTTCTAAAATTAACATCTATCTATGAACTGTTGCTTTGTAGACGTCCTTGCAAAGTCCTCAGAACCATCGAAAAAGCTTGAGTTGTGAGACAGCATATATCATCCGCAACCAATAAAATCCAATCACGTAAACACAAGAACACGAATTCAAATTGCCCATTAAGAAATTTATATTGAAATTCATCAATGCCATTGGCATCCATGTTATCTTTCATCGTATTCAAGGGGATGTCATCGATGAAGTCACGAAATTAGAGCAACGATTCCTCAGATTTGATAAACATACAAACGGTCGCTTCTGCTTGCAAAATTATTGTCTTCAGAAAACCTTGTAAACAAAGCGAACAAATAAAAAAGGCTACGATCTTTTATTATTATTATTATTTACCTGCCTCTTCTTTAACTCAAAATCGCCGCCGAGTTTCAAGATTTTCAACTCTGGGTAGAGTAAAACTACGATCTTCTCCTTTTTCTTAGTGTTTGTTCCTCCCCCTCCTCCTCCTTCGGCCTAGTTATTTCTAAAGGCTTTCATTCATCGACGATAACTGACCGTCCGGCCGGGCCTCCTGCTCCTCCAGAGCCTGATCTTCTCTTTGTTTGTCGACGCTACCCGTGTTTATTTTTGCCGTTTTGACAATAATGCCCTCGCTAGGAGTCTCCTATTTCGTGACTTGTACAAATCGAATACGGAAGAAGGTTTTGAAAAAGGGGAACAAAAAATAATGCCACGAGATTTCAATTATTCTGCGTCCTAAGTTTATCTATTAAATAATTAATTTTATAACTAATAAAATAATAAGCCGAGCCAATTGGAGATTTTAGCAAACTGCTAATATCGAACACGGCAATTTCCTTTGTTAGGACTCCTCCAATGTTTCAATATCTCTCATTAGCTTGTTACCATCTCTAAATTTCCACTAATTTTTCACCATCTAGCCTTTTTAACTTTTTGGAAATGGATAAATTATATTTATTCTAAAAAGACACCTCAACAACAAGCACAGTATAATAATTGTGAATCACTTCTCGATAAAATACAAATGCCATTCATATGAATCTAAATATTTGGTGCAATTAATTATAATTAAATCTATAGACCATAAGCCATGCTCAAAGCAAATAAGGAATTTCTTATTTTAATTTTAAAGAAAGTACTGAAGTAAAGGAAAGTTCATAAGAAATTTCCAAAACCTCTCTTTCTGAAGAGATATCTAGTACAAGATTAGTCTCTCTGACTCTACATTTCAATATATTATGGACAAACAATCAAAAAAATGAACAGATAACAAGGGAGGACAAATGCATGAAACTGAAAATGACAAAAATCCTATTTGATATCGAGATGTTGTAACTTTTAAGTTACCGCTGCTCTAAAAAAAAACTATAAATATATGTAGTAAATATAATTTTTAAATAATAATTTTAATTTTTACATATAAGTATAACATCAAATCAACTTAGCTCCAAAACTACAGCAATTAGTGTTACCAAACACTGTAGTGCTATATCTTAAAAGTTATAATTGCACAAACTTAATCTCAAATAAAACTACAGAATGTGAACCATATAAACTGATAAGTGCTTTTAAAGGTTCCGATAGGAACTGCAAGCAGCCGTCTATTTAAGAGGAATCTCCTATATTAATATCTAAATCAAATTGCTCCAGATAACTGACTGTGTGAGACTCTAATTACACTTACCTTCAATGAGAAAACAAAAATTGACAAGCATCCCATCTATAATAATCAATAAATTACACTGCACTCAATTTAATGAAAATTATGTACTGCTACTGTAATAAAAAGAAAAAAAGCCTTAACTTTTTAAGGCGGATACCTGTAGCAAAAAAAGTTTTATTATTCAGACGATTGAAGACAGCAAGATGAAAACTTAATAAGATTTTGCAAAAAGGGCAACTTCCTGAGCCGGATTGCCTGTCATGAAGCATGTTTTATTCCCCTGCGGCTGTTCAAAGGGGAAACACCTAATGGTTGCCCCTGTTTCTTCTTTCACTTTTAGTTCATCGGCATCACTGTACCAACAATTGGAGTTTTTTTATATTTTTAATGCAAGTTCTTAATCTCAGTAATATGATGTCACATATGGACAACCAAAGTCAAAATCATAGCAATGGATTTACCTCGCCGACCAAGGACCTCTTGCCCATTTACCCATGGATATTGCTTCTTTAAGTTCCTCATAAGAACTCACATCCACAATGTTACTGCAAAAGAAAATCAAAATAAAATGAAGCATAGAACAGGATGGAAACAACAGAGTCCCGCGAATAGGACTATCATTTGTCCATTATCTGATTATCTTTAGTTATCCAATAAAGATGCTACATGAGCCCTTGTTGAATTCTTCTACCTCGCCTCAACTAGATCAACATTTATTTTGCTCATCTAGTCAGAAAAAAGGATTCGCATTGTCATCTACCACTACTTGTCATATAATTAGACATTTTCACTGATTCAATAAAAAAAAGAAAAGAGAACATTATTGCAATAGGGGGTAGAGCTCAAACAATTTACACTTGATTTAACATTGCATTTAGCTTATAGAGATTTGTAAAAAACGATAGACTAAAAGAACGCACCTATCCCGAAATGATGTAGCCCTTTCCAGAAGAGCTGACTGGATCTCATCCAACTTGTCTTTCACATAAGCTTCTAAAATTGAAGGTTCCATAGATATTCCAAAAACTTTCCCTTGTTTTCCAGGGACATCTCTCCTAGATATGACCACACTTCCACTGCTAACATCACGAGGACCAATTTCGATCCTCAAGGGGATTCCCTGTAAGAAAATTCCATTACTGTGGCAATTCAAGCAAAACAATATCTTTGAGCACCATTTTATCTAAAAGAAAAGACATTAGACAACATATGTATCACAACTCTATCATATATGGCAACCAAACACTAGGTATAAGAGCATTGGGTAAGGTCTTACTAAACATGGGTACCATTACGATACAGTTGAGATTCCTTACCAAGATTTAGAGTTATGATTATTTACATATCCATCTATAACATGCATGACATAGTACTACAATATGTTTGATCTTCAAGAATTCAAAGAATACCTTCATTTCCCAGAAATTAAACTTCCAACCTGGGGTTCTTTGATCTGAGTCATCAAGTTTAACTCTAATCCCTGACTTCTGCAAAACTTCTTTTGCTGACAGTGCAGCACTGAGAACTCCTGTTTTCTCATCAGCCTTCTTCCAGATTGGTACAATCACCACCTGGAAGCAACCAATGCAAAAGATAAAGAAACAATTATTATAACCATCACGAGTAGGGAAATTAAAAGACATTATAATTATTATCTCCAGATCCAACAAAATACATTACTTCCATCATTTAAATTCAAAATTCTTGACATTATAATGTATCCATGAAGTCATGAAATCTAAACTTCAGTATGTTCGAAGAAATGTTAAGCAGTTCACCATTAGGCAATGACATAACTGAAATCCCAAAATTCAGTGGCAAATAATAGACAGATGACCACAGGTAATTCTTCTGTTTGTCCAACAATCAAATTTCTCCAAAACATGTAAATTTGGAATTGTTGCCTTCCAAGATTTGCTGTAGTTGGCTTTAGAGAGAGAGTGTGAGAGAGAGAAAACATGCAGGGTCAAAGAGTAATGATAAGTCTCATTTCCCCAAAAGTATCTACAGTTTAATTGAGATACATATTCACAGATGCCAAAACAGTTGGCAACTGTACTTATAAATTATAACACAAGTACAAGAACAAAAAGAATACCTGTATTGGCGCAATCCTTGGGGGAAGCATCAACCCGGTGTCATCTCCATGGGTCATGATGATACCACCAACAAACCGAGTACTGATGGCCCATGATGTCTGCCACACATGTTGTCTTTGTCCATTTTCATCAGTGAACTGTATAAGTGCACATTTTGTTAGTTTCTTGCTCTCACTGGTGGACATTAAATATATACATATAACAACTATAACGAACCAATGGAAAGAAACAACAATACAGCTTGGATTACAACAGGTATGAAAAAAGAACTATCTAGTAGCATGTATTTACCTGTGTTCCAAAGGCACGTGAGAAGTTCTGCCCAAGGTTGTGGCTTGTACCAGCCTGCAATGCCCTCTTATCACCCATCATAGCCTCTATGGTGTAGGTCCTTGAAGCACCAGCAAAAGTTTCCACTTTCGATTTTCGACCAGCAATAACGGGTATTGCAGTATGCTCATAAGCAAACCTTGTGTAAATATCAATCATCTGCATTGCCTGCACTCAAGCATCACGAAAACATCAAATGAGATATCAACCAATTGCAACAATAGGCATGGTCAAGGTGCAAGTGAACCACAAACCTCTTTTTCTGCCTCTTCTGGAGTGGCATGAGCAGTATGGCCCTCCTGCCATAGAAATTCAAGGGTTCTCACAAATGGTTTTGTGCGCATCTCCCATCGTGTGACATTTGCCCACTGGACCAAATTGTATGGAGAAAAGAATGCAGTGAGATATTACCACAAATAACTATGGATTATTTCAAGTGTCTGACATAGTAGTACCTGGTTAACCAGGAGAGGAAGATCACGATAACTATGAATCCACTGAGTAAACATGTGATTTACAATTGTTTCACTTGTAGGTCGAACCTGTTACAGCCTCAGGAAGTGCAACAATCAAAGCCAAAACTCAGGTCATAGTTTTAAACAAACATAAACCAGCAATTACATCAGCTCAGATATTAATTCAAACAAAATAAACAAACATGTTTATAATATCCAGACAGGGAAAAGTAAATCACAGTATTTTCTGAGGAATATATGTACCACAAGTTTTTCTTCTAGTTCCTTTCCACCTCCAATAGTTACAAAAGCCAATTCTGGAGTGAATCCTTCAACATGGCTGGCTTCTTTCTCGATGAAGGAGTATGGTATAAACTACAGCCATGAGTAAATAGCCAAATTTCACAAATCAGCCAACAACATTAATATGTAACAGGAATTTGACAAATTAGACACTTTAAGGGATGCAAGAAACATCATAATGCATATAAAAATAATCAGAAACCTCAACTCTTATTATCATCACAAAAAGAAAAGGGAAATTGGAATAAAAATAAAATAAAATAAAATAAATCTTCTCCAGTCTCTGGAGATCCAGTTGTTGGAAGATTCTTTGTGATTCTTTATTTTTCATGCATGGTAGGTCATCAGATTTTCCCCTTTCCCTAATGACATAAACTGTGATGCAACCAAATCATGAAGCAATATTTCTTAATTCACCATCATTAACAGACTTTAGACAACAGATCTCCAAGGATCAACAAGCAAAATTTGTTCAATATACTGAAAAATGCTACGAGCAAAGGCAAAGGACTCAGCGGAGGCTACGCTATCTTTCCAAAACAAATGAACTCAATACTCACAACTTTGTTTACAGCACAAACATCTACAGAACATCAAACCCATCTATCTTCTTTACATCTTACATATTTTAGCACTGAAAGTAACTCATACAGTAAAACCAATTAACATTATGAGCATAGAGTAGCTTCTGACGCATGTAATAACCACTTACTTCAAAATCCTTTTTCACACTTTCTCAGCTACCATACAGAGAATCTAGAACCATACCTGTGGGAAGTACATGTTACTGTGCCCTGTCTCCTTGAACTTTACATTCAAATAATCCTGCAAAATTATTTTCTTTAAATAAAAATATAATTCAAATGCAATTCATATTCTACTACAAAATGAGCGATCGAAATACCTGAATTGCCTCCCAAATAGCGTATCCGTAAGGCCTAATAACCATGGTCCCACGGACCGGACCGTAATCAGCAAGCTCCGCGTTGGAAATAACATCGAGGTACCAAGCATTGAAGTCCTGCGACCTTGGCGTGATGACTCGTTCCCGGTTGCCTCGGTCTTGACTCGCTCGGTTTTTCTCGATTTCCACGACTTTGTCATCGGTTTCCGGCGGACTAGACGCCGCGCTCTGAGCGGAGAATCCAGCAGTCAGAGTCAGCGGAGGCCGACGGCGGTGGTGACGCCGTAGAATCGCCGAAGACCGGCGGGAGATACAGGGTGAGGAGGAGAAGAGATTAGTGAGATGTAAGGAGGGGAGTCTTAAAGCTGATACCATTTCCTATTGTCGTTTCGAGTGAAATGATAACTACTAACAGTCGAGGATTTAGGAGATGAGGTTCTGGTTTCGGAATCTCTGGCGAGGTTATTTGCACCGTGCGTCGTAATAGTTACTCGGCATGTCCACGGTGGGTCAACATTTTGCTGTTGGGCCTAGTATCGTTTCTTTCTAACATGTGCCCAATGGGCTTTTACCTTTGGGCCTAGTATCATTGGCTGATGGACCGATAGCATTTTCAACTTCAACCTCAAAAAGCGAAGACAAACAAATGTAGGAAAAATAACTTTGAATTAAGAATACGACACACAATTTTTTTGGAGTTGTTCAGGGAATGAAATAGGGTGACCAAGATAAAGTTATTTACTCATACATTATCATATTCTCCTTCAGAGTAAAAACGAGCAAATGATTGATAATATCACCTCGACCAGGATGTTATTGATTACCTCGAGCAAGATAATATTGGTCACCTTAACCAAAATAATATATGGTGACCTCGAGCACATCATATCGACCAGGATATTATTGGTCACCTCGACCAAAATAATATGTGGTCACCTCGACCAGGATATTATTGGTCACCTCGATCAGAATAATATGTGGTCACCTTGAGTACATCACCTTGACCAGAATGTTATTGGTCACCTCGACTAGGATGTTATTGGTCACCTCGACCAGGAAGTTACTAGAAAGCACGATTCAGTTAAAATATTTTTTCCAAAATATTAAGGACCATATTCTTAGTGGGCTGAAAATTAATAGTTTTCTTAATAATTCTAGAAGAATGGATGAAAACTTCTATAGTTTCCAATAAAAACTCTAGGAAGGGAAAAGAAAGGGGAGATTTTTCTGGGGGACTCTCTCTGTCTCGAAACAACTGAACCCATTGGATATTTCTCGCTCTTTATCATTGAGAAATTTCTCTTTTCACCTGTGATTTCTTTAAAATTAATTATTTCAAATTCTTTTCCTTTAAATTTACTCAAAAACTTTTTGTTTAAAGCAATCATAGTTAAGCCACATGAATTGTGGTATGGATTTTTCCTAATAAGACCCGAATCGCTGACTTGAGCGTCAGAGGATTCTCGTCGGAAAAACTTGCAGCACCTCCTGACTGTTGGTTGTGTTCACAGACTCATAGGTTCTCTGATCCATCATCTGCTCATGGATTGTCTGCTCATAGGTTATCTACTTATGGATCGTTTACTCATGAGTTACCTGCTCATGGATCGTTTGCTCATGGCTCTCTGCTCATGGATTATTTTCTCATGATTTGTCTGCTCACAGAATATCTGCTCATAGAAAATCTGCTGATGGTGCTAGCTAATCATCAGCTTCCGACCAAAAAATTTAATGATGATGCATGGATCCAAGATCTAATCAACTCATCTGGATTTCGGCATCAACAAGAGTATTTTCAGATAACAGGAGCGTTTATTAAGTAATTATACTAGAATTGCCCATAAACAAGTATGAAATTTTATCACTAAATAAGTTTATTCTGAAAAAAGAAAAATTAAGTATTAGCAAGTACGATTGTGTATTAGCAAAAACATGTTAGTAGTTGCACTTCCAAAAGCCCCAACTCCTAAGTGCAACAATCATGATTAAAAGAAATTACACCATGTAATTGCTAAAATGACTAGTTTGGTTAGTTTGAAGTCGTTTCAGATAACATGAGCGTTTATTAAGTAATTATACTAGAATTGCTCATAAACAAGCATGAAATTTTATCACTAAATAAGTTTATTCTGAAAAAAGAAATATTAAGTATTAGCAAGTACGATTGTGTATTAGCAAAAACATGTTAGTAGTTGCGCTTCCAAAAGTCCCAGCTCCTAAGTGCAACAATCATGATTAAAAGAAATTATACCATGTAATTGCTGAAATGACTAGTTTGGTTGGTTTGAAGTCGTTTTAGATAATAGGAGCGTTTATTAAGTAATTATACTAGAATTGCTCATAAACAAGCATGAAATTTTATCACTAAATAAGTTTGTTCTGAAAAAAGAAATATTAAGTATTAGCAAGTATGATTGTGTATTTGCAAAAACATGTTAGTAGTTGCTCTTCCAAAAGTCCCAACTCCTAAGTGCAACAGTCATGATTAAAAGAAATTACACCATGTAATTGCTGAAATGACTAGTTTGGTTGGTTTGAAGTCGTTGTTCATATGATAACGACTACAGCATAGGCACAGAAACAAAACCAGAGTCGTCTGCGTGCCAAAATAAAGTTGAGCTAAGAGCAATGGTTGTCATCCCATCACAAAGTAAAAACAGCATGAGAACTAACAAATTTTGCAGCATAGTTGCTGCCACTTTATTGCCTTCTAACATAGTAAAGGATGTACTGAAGAAGCTCCCATGTCCAGAACCAACACTAATGTGGTATTAAGGTCACCCAGTAGCAAAAGAACTGCCGTCACCTATGGCAACTTCAAGCTTTGATCCCAACACAACAGTTATATCATGGTGCCATGATATAACCAAGCATTGATACCACTGTGGCAATCATGGTGATTCTATCAATCTGAAATTGGCCTCGTCATGATCCTTCCATAGCATATAATGATTTGGTGATTTTGGAGACGCACATCGAGGTGGGGAATCGAGATCACTGAACTGATCATATTTCCAAGGAGAGAGATCAAGCTGGTCCTCTGGCAGCTCTTCCAATTCCAAGTATCTTGGAGGACTCACAGGCTGAAACAGAAGGAAACAAAGCATGTATTCGGACAATCCTAGAGCTATAGAAATATAAAGCAATCAAGAAGAAACCAAAATGAAATGAAGACTTGCAAAAGAGGGAAAAAGATGCAAGCTGACCATCACTTTACTCAACTGTGGAGGCTCTGCCTGCTTCGGAAAACCTTGAAAACAAGCAAACAAATTCAGTGGCAAGGCTACAGCACACACAATAGACTTTTGAAATACCTCTAATCAACTTCATTTACCTCTATCCAGTCCCAGTCCCACTGTCCTCAAAAGTTCATCGATGTCCATAGCTTTAGTCTGGGCTTTGATGCATTCTTGATGATCGTGTAGATACCCTTCCTCTGCTATAGCACTGAGATCTTCCTCAGTCAAAACACTCAATTTCGCATTCATATTCTTCTTTGGTGCCTCATGCAGATGTGACTTCCCTGAATTTGAAATGTCAGAAAGTGCTTTTCTGCCACTGGTCTGCAGTTTCTCAGGTGCTCTGGAGAAACTTTTCTTTTTGCTTCCATCAATTTTGATTTTAGATTTAGAAGCACCAGTCACGTTGTCAGAGAAAACGTTGGAATTCTGCTTTTTCAGTGACTGGTTCGGAGTGGGATTCACAGAATTTGATAAATCACCAAGAGGCTTCCTTCCGCCAAGCCCCCCTTTCTTAGGCACTTTAGAGATAGTGCTCTTGCCCCCGGCAGAAGCTCCTATACAGATATTGAGATAATCAGATCAAGAGGATTCAACACAAAAGGCTTGAAAATCAATTGAATATTAAGCAGACATCATAACAAAATCCTTGATAATCGAAGAAAAGTCAATTAAGCATTAAACAGAAAAGAACAAGTGGAGTACCATTCAAGTGAGCATTCAAATTCTGATCACGGATCAAGCCACCAAGCTGTGAAGCCATTGACTATGTTTCTATGGAAATTCAGACGAACAATCTGCAGAGATGAAAACAGTTACATAACAAAACATAACAGAAGAACTTGTGAATAAAAACAGAATTGACAAAAGGAAAAAGAACCTAAGAAACAACAAATGGAACTCAAACCCTCAAGCAAAACAACAGACGAGGGGAATTCACAAAATGCAAAGTAGTTTTACATACAATCAACTCTCTCTCTCTCTCTCTCTCTAAATTCCCTCTGAAGAAAAAATTAACAAAGGCAGCCCACATACATGTCCATAGATTGCAGAAATCCTGTACTAATTGCAAAAATTAAATTAAATAAAAATCTAATCGTTTTGTTCCCCAAAAAATACTTGCTAATAACATCATTTCTTGCTTTAATGCATCTCATTTCAAACAGCATTACATGGCTGCATAATCAAGACTGTTTATTGTCTACTCGCTGGTCCCTGGAAAGAGATTTCCAAAATGACCCACAAATTTCTTTTGTTATATAACAAACCCTAGTTTGTTTCACGAGAGTTAACCTAAAAAAGAAAAAAAGAAAGAAAAGGGACTTCAAATCAAAACCCATTGGTAATGTAAAGAGACTTTCTTGAACCTTAGGCCAACAGAATCTTCAAATTTACAGTTAATTTCTAAATCATAACTAATTTTTCCACAAAAATTGAAACCAGGAATAACTAAAAACAATAGAACTAGAAAATTGGGGATTGAATAGAAGAACACTCACCAGAAGGGGTTTTAACGGGCAAATCTTGATTTGATTGCTTCGATTCTCGATCGATGTTCTCGGCGTTTCCAGTAAAAGTTTCAGTCTTATTCACAAATTTCGAAAATGGTTCTTCGTTGCGTTTCGCTCGTCCTTATAGAGCGCAAATGGGGTTCCAACGGTAACATTATCTTTCTTTTACGTCAATGCCCCTCTGTTGAACACACAATCACGAGAATGCCATTCTCGTTTTCAGCCATAAACTTGGAATCTATTGCTTTGTAAATTGTTTTGTAACTTCAAAATAATAATAATAATAATAATAAGAGTAATAATAAAGAAATAAATTTGTGTATAACATAAAATTAGTTGAATTAAATATATTTTATCCTACATGATTTATTTATATTATTTTATATTTTTATCCAATTAATAAATTAATATCGCATCAGTTTGTATAAGATAAGTTTACATAAAAATTTGTGATTATATCATCACTCTAATAATAATAATCAGTGACGATAATCTCTTCTTCACTGTGAGAGTCAAAATTGAACTTGCAATTTTTTACATTACCATACCAAATTTTGTCAATCGATCCAATACCCACTACTCTGTTTTTCAATTAAAATAATACAAAGTTGAATAATAATAATAATAATTGTCAATTAATATTTGTATGTGAATAACAATTTTTTTTATATGTATTTTAAGTATGAAGTTGAGAGTTGAAACAATCATCGCAAACAGTAATGGGACACGTACCACGTTGACTCAATGGCCTGTAAGACTAACCAGAAAAAATAAAATAAAATTGATTTTGAGTTGGGTAAGGTCCAAATAACTAGATTTTTTTTTTATATATATATTCGTAAGTTGTGGTGTTTGATCATTGTAGTTACCCACACGTTAATCACCAACAACTATCTTGCTGCGGCAACTTTTGGTTGGTTCACATGAAAGAAAAAATTGGCAGAATCTTAGACTTAAAGGGTCTATAAAAAATATATATATATCAAAATTGGAGCCAGCTGGCCAGCAAGTCCACATTTTGCAAATTAAAAGGGTCATTAGTTAACTAATCTACTAGATTATTGCTTAAATATGGCGCGTAAACCTTTAGATTAAGAATTAATCAAATAACCACCTATCAATAAGTTCATATCTGGTTTAGAATTTTGATTTTTTTTTTCTTTTTGTGCCGTGACGCCCCTTATTAATTACATCGTTTTTTTGGGTTTTGATTCATAATAATAAGAATGCTCATTTCATGCTTTCCGCACCAAGCTTAATTCGATCGTGTGTGTATGAAGAAATCTAAAATTAGATTTTGACTAAACAAAAATATGTGTCTTGTTTTTCTCTTCTTAATTAATGAGATTCAGACGAAATCATGCGAGCTTTCATTTGAAACAAAGCGTATTATTCGTCGTCACATACTCGCAATGTGCAAAAAAAAAAAAAAAAAAAAGAAGGAAAGGCCGACATCACATTTATGAGCACAAATTGTAACTGACTGCGCAGGCCATGACTTCGTTTCCATTCTTAAATTCCTGTCCATAAACTTCATTTATTTATCCACGTGCAACAATAATATATATTTTTTTCCTAATATTTGTTCACACAAATAAGAACATTTTATCTTATAATTTTCACAAATTATCGTACACGTAATACATTTGAAAATGTAATAGTCGATTACAAGGAGTTTACTCACACCAAAGAATAAAAGTGAAAAATTACTCAACAAAAGTATGTCTACAAATGAATAAATTCTAAAATATATCTGCATACTTTAAATGAATAAATTCTAAAATATATATGCAGTATCATGTCACACATATAACAACAATAATGTCATGATATGTGTACATTTATTTTGAATCACTATCATGCAAGTAGAGAAATTCTAGAATAAATCTATAAATGAAGAAATTCTAGAATATATCTGCGGTACCATATCACACATACAACAAGCAATAATATCATGATATGTGTACATTTATTTTGAATCATTGTCATGTAAGTAATGATTATATTAAATTTAATTATGCATATCATACATACATTAATTGATTATATTACATCTGAGTTATTCTAAAATTTCTCCTACAAATGACATCTTGGCCAATGAATAATGGGCACACGAATAAATTAGAATTACATCAAATAGATCTTCTCATCTCTTTTTCATTACCCCATAACAATATAAACAGAAAGAAATAGTGAAAAAAAAGGCCCTAAACTTTATCATAATCTATGATCTTTTTAGTTACGACTTGAGGTTCTTATCTTGCTTTTAGGAGACATGGTTGGGTAAATCTCAATCTATTATTCCACCCATCAAATCCCAGCACTCCCTCCCCCTTTTTTGCTCATTATTGATCGATCTTTCTCCTTGTTGGATGAATAGTAAATTTTTTGAATCAATCTCTCTCACACCTCCGTGGTTGATAAACTCATTCAATTTTTAATTCACTTTTCCAGTCACTTTTGATAATGTATTATTGAAAATTTTAGGTAATTTAGATTATTATAACACTCTTTTTTCATTAGATTATTGTTGATTATATTGAGTATATGCACAATTAATAATTTTCTAATTCGAGATTTTAAAGTACATGAAAAGTTTAAAATAATTTTAAACTCGTGGAATTTTTAAAATTTAAAACTTGAATCGTTTAAACCGCACTGTTTATATATTTTATTCAATTTTTCCGTACTTTAAAATTTTAAATTGAGACATTTCTATATGCAGAATATCCAACACTACTCTCAAAGGCTTGCATTTGTACATTATCTATTTATTAGTTGCAGGTTTCTCACAATAACTCTTTGCCATACGCAATTATGATGAACCAGTTTCCATCTCCATCCTTATTGTTATTGTGCATTTATGTTTCTTTTACACCCTTTGCCCTAACACTTTAATATTTTTCTTGAGTAAAATATGCAAAGGATGTGGATACTGCATTGACAATGGAGTAAATATGCCAAAACTTACAAAGAAAGTGATGGTATTAATATATTTCTCTTTTCATTAGTCGGTAAGCATATTGATGTTGGAAAAAGATTGAAGAAGAAGGCAGTGTTTTGTGCCAATAAGATTTGCTAAATTTTAGACAGATCAAATTAATTATGATGGAAAAGACTAGTTGAGGCTATTAGCATCTTAGCTAAAAAGAGCTCCTTTTCTTTTTTTTTATTTTTTATTTTTCCCCCTCCTTTATACTGTTTTAGATTTTAGATCAAGAAGGTAGGCCAAGGGTTTAGAGTTTTGAGGGCGCATTATGAAATAATTTTCTATGCATTTTAGGTTTAAAAAACACAAGAAATAGTTACATGTTAACCTCACTGAAAATGTCTTATCCAAAAAATGTTCTTGTCATGCAGCAAGCCTGTATGTTAAAACATAATTATATTTTTTTAGCCTCGAAGAATTTATTTATTTTAGTTGTCCCCCCCCCCCCCACCAAAAAAAAAATAATACTTAACTCTTAACAATATTCTAATCGTCAATTGAATATCGTAATAGACTAAATAAATGATTTAACAAGTTATAAAATTAATCATCTAATTCTAATGGATTAATGGCAGCACTACAATATTTGGGAAGAAAATATTGAAATGCTACATTTGGAAAGTGCATTTTAATTTAAAAATCGAAATATTGACATATTTAATGTTTATTCTGTTCAATGTTGGCTTTGCAATAAATAAGCTGAGATAAGCACCCACCAATTTGTGTGGGCTGGAAAGTGAAAACACATACATCCGATGTGATTCGAAAACATTTATTTGTTTGGTGAACGAAATTAACCAACATCTGAACATGCACGCGCGAAACCCCAATCCCATCCATCCCCTCCGTCGCTGCCACGAGCCAGTAGAATACCCACACGCGTGTGTATCAGGAGAATTAAATCACCGAAACGAACGCCGCATACAATAACAAAGGAAATAATCTGATCAGTGGAGCCCTCTGTTGTTGGCAAATGTGTGTGCGCATACCATGACATTACCAAACAATACTTCATTGACAGACAAATCGCACTCGCGCACATACATACGTGCAAATAGTTCTAATAACTAAA
Source organism: Citrus glauca (assembly GCA_029633175.1). Classification (NCBI taxonomy): domain Eukaryota; kingdom Viridiplantae; phylum Streptophyta; class Magnoliopsida; order Sapindales; family Rutaceae; genus Citrus; species Citrus glauca. The sequence goes on from JAQOOD010000009.1 coordinate 7,196,256, forward strand.
AAAAAAAATTAAATGTAAAAAAAAAAAGAAGAAAAAAGTCCCTCAAATACAAAACGCTACTCTTTTATTATTATTTCCTTTAGTGGGCCTCTTTTTTTCCTTTCCCTTTCCATTTTCTCAGGAAAACGTTCGAAAATATAATAACAATTAATAATATTAAATTAAAAAGAGAGAGAGAGAGAGTGAATTCAACGCCAGGCTGATACAACGGTGAGAGTTCGACCCATCCAGTCAAAGCAAATGCCGCCGTTTTCTTCTTTGACGGTGAACCCCGAGTTCACTCGGTTCCCGGAACTCAGTCGAGTCCGCATTGACTCAGCAATGATTTGACTCATTGGCTTCAACTCGAACCCAGCCATCCTCATACGGGCTCGCCACTTGCCAAACACCTCGCATCTCTCCACACGGTCCCTGCCTTCGCAAGCAACCGAGTTAGCCAATTTACGACTCAGCCCTTCCTCCACTTTGACTCGGTCCGAGTGGTCTCTCGGCACGGTCGACTCGATCGAGTCAAACAACGCTCCGTAATATGCACACGCCTCGTTGACGCGCGCCATGAACGGCGCCGTATTTGTGTTCGTTTCTTGCTCCACCAACGTTACCACACTCGGTGACAACCCCTTTACACGCCGGAGCAGCTCGTCCCTCGGATTCTCCGTTGACACGCTCTCGTCCGGCATTCGAAATAGCTTGAAAGCGAAATTCACAGCTAGTGTTTCATCCGGCTCGCAACCCAGTGAGTCGCGACTCAGATCATCGAATTTCAAACAGATTGCTACGTTGAAACGCAGACAAACTCCAACACGTTCCGCAGCTTGACTCAGCTTATCACGAACGGCGTTCAGTTTCTCTTCACTGGCAGTACCATCAGCCACGGCTGTGACTTTAACGATTGCGGGTTTCCCGTTTAGACGCGCGGATAGCGCGTGGAAGAGATGCATGTACTGTCCGCCTTGGCCGATATCGAAATCAATAACATGAATCTTTTTGCTGCCAATTGTATTACTTGTTGTTTGCTCCATTGTAGCTTCAAGAATGGCGAGATTAGCAGCCATGAAGCCCAGGCTGAAACAAGGGGACAAATCGTAAAGCAACTGAGTCGACTCGGCGTGTTCTTTGCCGAACAACTCAGCGACAGGCGGCGGGTTCTCGTGTGGGTTCACGCGCGACTTCAACGCTGAACACATATGCTCCATCAACCTCGTTTCCGAATTCCCTTTCGAATTCGTCGCCTGGCTCAGCCGCATCAAGATCTCCGAAGCGACGTCGTATTTTCCCTCCGAAACCGCCGTTGCTGCTTCGATAACCGTCTGTTTCGAACAGCTCGTAGCCGGCGAAGCCACCAATGACGATGAGCACGACGACGAGGAGGTAGTAGGTGATGGGGCGAGCGGACGTATCGACGAGACCGTCTGTTTCGGACTGAAAGTTATGAGATTTTGTATGGTTTCTGACCACTCGCTGTTTGTATTCGTTATAACTGACACGTCGTCGCCTTCCTCCTCATCGTCTAACAACTGTTTCTCCAGTTCCTGCAGACGATTCAGCATCTTCTTCTCTGATTCCTGTCCTTGAACCTGAACCCTGTTATTATAAGACGGTACCGTATTGTTGTTATCCACGTACGGTATCGTGTTGGAAACGAGTGCTACATGTTGCTGCTGCTGCTGCTGCTGCTGATGCTGATACAGCCTGGGTTGCTGCTGCTGCTGCTGTTGTTGAAGGAGCGGCAAGTTATAACGGTGAGACAACGGTAACGACTGCTGTAAATCTGGGGAGAGGACGTTATTGTTGTTGTTGTTGTTGATGTTGTTGATGTTGTTAGGGGAGAAATCTAAGGGAGAAATAGGAGACAAATTTTGATAAGTTCTGGGCTTAACGGAACGGAGAAAAAGGCTGTTCATGGCTGGGTTGATGTGATTTTGTTGGAATAATTGTTGCTGTTGCTGGTGGTGGTGATGGGTAATTTGGTACTCGTTGAAGGGTCGCTTGCCGATGAGGTTTCGGTTGGCGATCTGAGGCGACGACGTCGTTTGGTCCATGAAAATTCCCGGGAGCTGCGATGATCTATACGAGGGTTGGTGCGATAATTGGTTACCGTTCATGGTAATGGATCTACCACCGGCCGCAAGTCCCGAATACAAGTCCGGGCCGCCGCCGCCGCCGCCGCCCGGGAATCCAGACGACATTTTGTGTCTTTGATTGCTTCTTGATGAAGAAGAACTAATGAATGAATGAGAATGAATATAAGGTAGAGCGGGTATGAGGGGAAGAGAGAGATAGAGAGAGGTTACAAGCTTACAACTTGTGCTTAGCGATACATGGTCATTTCCTTTTTCTTTGTTCTAGTTGTGATCTTTTTTATTCTTTTTTAAATACGTGGGTGGTGAGTTTTGTGTGCTGGTGCGGGTGTATGTGTGCCTTTCGAGTTGAGCCGTTGGATTGCTTGTGAGTTTCGGTATTTTGCTGATATTTTCAAACTTTGAAACGCTGATTAGATTTTGCCGATGCAGAATCAGTTGCAATAAACATTTATAGCTTATCTTTGTCGGTTAAATTTACGTCCACATCTCATTTACGCGCGTGGAAATACCAACCAATCAGAATGTAGAGACTTACGAGGTATTCTTTGTCTAGTTTATTAATGATTTGTTTGGAATTATTATTAAGTAGTGGACTTTAAATTATTTAATAAATATTTATAATTATAGTATGAAATTTTATGTGATTTTAGCTCATTATTATTATTATTTTTAAATTACTTATTATCAAAATTATCATTTAAATCATATTTATAAGATATTTTAAAAACAACAATACTGTGATACTAAATAGAGATTGAATTTTGATCTATTGTTAAATAAATAATAATATAATAAGAATATATCCCAAATTAGTGGCTAAATGGTCAAAATATATTTCTCATTATTGGAGAATGGATTTGTATTTTTATTAAAAACTTATTCTCCTTCATAATATTTATAATATCGAGATAAAATATCATCCTTATTAACAAATATTTTTATATCACTATAACTTACAATATTTCTCTCACACAAATTACTATAAAATACATGAAATGATAAGAAAAATATTGTTATATGTCGCATAAGTTGAGAATCAAATTTTGTATCTTTGTTAATTTGGGTTATATCATTACTGAATAAATATATGTGTTACCTTTTATTTAAAATTTTAAAAAAAACTTACAAATATCTTCTATTAACATTAAATCTGGGGGATAATAGATAGTTAGTTAAACTATCATTTTTCTAGTGGAAGATAGCAAAAGCATTTTGATATTACGAATAAAAAAATGAAATAGATGCCAAAAAAAATGTGCGTGAATGTGCACTCTCTGAACAAGGACGTGGGAGAAGAATTTTAACTTGTGTCAATGAAACGCTCTTTTTTCGGCAGTGATCATCTGACGGGACAGTTACGAACTATTCTAAAAGGCTAACGACAAGAACCCCGGGGGAGTGCAATCCAGAAACGCTTCGTAAAGCGACGCTTAGTACACGTGTGAACAAAGCAACAAGCATTCACATAACTAACTATAACAGCTCCGTAATACGAGAAGTCCCGCAACTGGTTTCGCGGATTCGAAATTCCAGTACCCTGGGCTTTGTCCTAACTCCTAACAGAGACGACACCCGGTTGATCCCCTGGATTAACACGTGCACGTGTAGGTGGGTAGCGTACGCGTGTCGGTTTCCAACTTTATGCCTTACTACAGAATTTCAAACCAGAAAGTTGGCAGCGCTGGCCTTACCCTCGCCATTAACATATTCAGCTCCGACATACCGAACGAAAAATAAATAGAAGGGGTTGTACATAAGTGTCTGCTTAGAAAAATTAAATATCTTTGTTGCCCCAAGTTATAAAGTTCAAAATTCCTCAAGAGGAATTTCATTTTCACAGGACAACTTTGCCATTTGAAGGTAGAATCGTCATGTAAAAAATACGCATCATGGATTTGTAGCTACGAGTTTCATTTAATGGATTTTGGGGCCAACAATTTCTTTTATAATACATTATCCTAATTTGTGGCCATTAAATTTGTCTTGAGTCCTCCTAAATCACACGTGTAACGCCACAAGAGATTTTACCATCTACTTAGTCGATGGTTTCCTTTATACACTTTCACAAATCAGATTGATTATTATTTTGTATATTAACTGTAGGAGAATTTATGTTGAATATGCATGTGCCAAATGAAAGAAGGGGTGACAACTCTTCATTACGTGAGAAAAATGCAAAGAGGAGAATGAAGATTATTTTATAAATGCCTGCCATACATGAGAAAAATGTTTTGAGTTTTTATATCCTTCTCATTTGCGTCATGCATGAATATATTATTTGATCTTTTTTTTTAAAAAAAAAAAGAGAGCTGTTGATTGAATTATAATATTTTTGGGCAAATGTATCGAGTCATGCAGTCATGTAATTAAAGACCTTGATCTAGCTCACTCAAATTAAAAAAAAAAATTCTCAATTAAAATATCTTTAACTGCTACCATTAAAGATAATTAATTAACTTCTCTAAAAGCTCCACACGAAATATTAAAAAAAATGGTTGTTATTCTTATTTTTAAAATAGGTAAATAAAAATTGTTATTCTTATTGTTAAAATAAGTCAATTCATAATAGTCGGGAAAAATATAAGTGATTCTTGAAAAAAGTTAACTTTAAATTATGAATGAAAAGATGACAACCTTAGAAAAAAAAATCAAATTTGATATCGACCATCTTAATTTAAGTGTTAGGCTGATTTCTTTATTTCTTTTTCTCATTTTTTTTGAAAGGCCGTATAATATTTCATGAGTATCGTATCTCATAACTTAGGTAGCATCAAAGATGACCAAATTTTATTAATTTTTTTATTATTTGACAATATTACAAAACGTAGTATTCTTAAGATACAATAAGTAGACCCTACTCGACAAATAACTAAAATATATACTACTTTCAATAACATTGCTAATTTTTACTTTTGCTAATTTTTCTTTATGTTTTAATCTACGCGTAAAAGACATTTCTTTAGAAGATCGATGTGATATATTACTCGTACTACATTTAACAAAAAATTGCTAATTTTACAAGTATTTAATAAATTTCTTGAAGCATCCTAGTGTTGCCCATATTTACATTTTTAACCATCCCTTACCGCAACTAGTACGGCTGGAATCTTTTATGAAGTTGAAACAATTACTAATAATTTACTTGCACAATACACGGGATTAATTACATGCATGCAGCGTATTCAAGGCTCGATATAAAGGGCATTTAATTTATTGATTCATTGCTAGCCTTCAAATTTAAAGCTTAGTGTTTGCCGCATTAATTTTTTTTTTGGTTTTAAGATTAAATAGTAACGGGTTGGTTTGCTCTTGAAACAATGCGTATTATTTAATAGATTCTGACATTAATTTATTAAAAATGATGGTGAGATTTAATGGTTTAAAATTAATTAAATATCTCAAAATTCAGCAGAATTTAATTGACGGTAGGTTTCTACAATTTATAAGAATTAATAATATCAATATTTGTTAAAAAAAATTACATTAGTCTTGCACACGCAAACACATAAATATCCAATAAGTTAGTTATAATTTCATTAAATGATGATTTCTACATTGAGTATCACTTCTTCAAGCTATGGATATTCTCTTCACTAGGGTTTTATCCTTTTTGGTTCTTGCTTCCATTGAAATTAATTATTTTTTTTAATCAATTGATAATAATTTGAGAATGACTTTTAGGCTTTCCCTTTCCTCTCAAATGGCTTAAAAACTAAGCCATTTCTAACGACCTTACAACATATTTCTTTTAAACAAATGCCAATTTCCTCATTGGAGAGAGGGCATCTTAATTTCAATAAAATAACACCCCATTTGACAATAATTTTCCATTTTCGCGTCACAAACACTCCCGTTGAGTCTTACAGCTGAAGCAATTTTTGACCCCCCGATACGAAAAATCTGTAAGCATATACCACTTAAAAGATTGGAGTATCTCCACTCGCATTTGAAAGTTTAAAAGGTGGGTCAACTTTGCTTTTAGTAAAATGTATTAAATCAAAAGTGATTTGGGAAAGATATTTTCTTGGCCCCCCAACAAAATCTCTCATAAATGCACCAATTGTGAAATCCTTGAAACAAAAGTATTCACGGTCTAGCAATTCAGTTGTTGTTGGTTGCGTGTAGGCAAATATCATTTGAGAAAATTGGTTAGCAACTAAACCATCCAATCTACTTTCACCTCATTTTTTCTCCCTTTCTAATTGAATCTATGCCTCTCATCTACCTTCACGTGTCAAGCACATATCATTTGCCACTTGTATTTTCCACTTGTATTTTACCTAACTATTATATTTTCTAAATATGGGCTCTCCCGATCTAATTTCAGAAAGATTTACACTGGAGTTCTCATTCGGTGCATAATTTTATACGTTTTGATATGCATATTTTAAACTATCTAATTACTCTTGTTCAGTATTTGTTTCAATAAAATGCCGTACACAAATTAAGTTATACGTCATTAGTTAATTTTAAAATATGTGAATGTTTGTGTTTGCAAAATTCATCAAAAATCACCTTTGAAACAAATAACTATCGTCTCTCTTTGGGTTGTTAAAAAAAATCATCTTTTTTCTCGAACAAATATATAGTGAGTATAATAGATACTGAGGAATAACAATCTTTAAATAAAAAAACATATTGCGATAAATTACAGTTAGAAAAAGGAAACTATATATTACTTATATACATTGGTGGCTAAATCCAAAGGTACCAAACTATTTTGCATTATCTAGTATGTTGATTCTTCTCATGATACGCACCCACCACTCCACCTAATTAAAAGCTAATTATAAATACACAAGGGCAATTTGGTCATTTAATTATTCCACATTACTTCAATTGGAAAAGGCAAAAAAGAGTTGGCGGAGACTGCCTAACAGAAAAACGAATCAGTCCTAACTCGTGGAAACGAGGGGCATTACTGGAATTTAACTCCACGCGGGCCCTGCTGAGTTCCGGGTGTTTTGAGTTGAACCGGGGATAGCCGGTTTCTATTTTGGAATTTAGCTTACGCCAGGTGAGAGTGAAACTTTTTTAAAACGGAGGACGTTACGCGCTTTGGTGACGCGTGTACGCGCACACTGCCACACGAAATCCACACACCACGCAATGACACAAAAAAGCTGGCGGTAGAGTCAGAGCGGCTGACAGGTAATTGTGGATTACATGTTCTTAAGCAATTGATTAGCGATTTAATTATTTGTTTAAGTACTTTAAAAGTTATTAAATCCTCTTTGGCGGGACCACTTAATAGTTCATATTAACAAGAAATTGACTATGGCTCGGTGTTCTTTTGGTTTTTTTGCGAATGATGAAATAAAGACCCCTTAAACTAATTTTTCATCAATTTCAACGATTTAATTAAATTGCGCTTTGGATTTATGTAGCCAGATGATCATCTTGAATTGTTCTATTAAAGAATTATTATATTGTTAATTTCAAAAAAAAATGTTATATTGTTGTTTATTGTTCTATTAAACAACCATATACAATCAAATATCCGTTCTAAAATCCAAATGAAAGTTCGACTAACAAATTACATTAAAATATTTCGGAGAATTTACGCGATTTTATATATTTCAATGGGGACAAAAAAAACATTTATTTAGCTATTGTTTGGTTAATACATAACTAAAAAATTGTTTAATATGTTCATTTGTGTTCAATAATGTGGGCAATGTTATTCACTAAATCATTTCATAATTAAACCAAGTGTCGAATAAAATACTTATTCTTAATTTTGTGATTGGTTTCTTTTATGTCGTATTTAGAATTAATGTGCTTTTTTTTAAATTACAGCTGCTGAAAAAAAAAGTATAATTATAAAATAAAAGTTAAAAATATAAAGTAAATATAAACTTTAAATAATAATTTTGATAAAATTATTAAAGATATAAAAGATTTTTTATCAAACAAGTAAAAAATCATATTAATAGAACTTATAAGCTACAACAACTTATGTTTATAAAACACTTTAGTACTGTAACTTAAATGTTATAATTGGTCAACCTTAATTCTAAAAACACCCTTAAATTGGTTTAAAAAGAAGAATTGAAATGGAAAAAAAAAGTTGATCCCAATTTAATTGGTTCGATTCAATTCAAAATAATTTTATTGAGTCATGATAAGCTAAAAAATCACTAAATCAAACCCAAACATTGCCCGGTACATCCAAACATTTGCTCCATATATATATATTAGAAAAATGCAGATATAATAAACAATCTAGTATATGATTTTCAATGCAATAAATCACTTTACAATAAACTGAGAAGATTCCAAAGCTGGCAAAGAGTTGGGTTGGTGGGAAACTTGAGGACCACTAGCTCAAGATTGATAAAAATCTTATAGAGCATGGATTTTTTCTTTTTTCATTTGTGGATAATTTCATTATGGTCGCATGATGTATGATGCGCATGCAAAAGCAAATTTCAATTAATAGGGGGATTTATCTTTAGGACCCCCACTTTTTTTATTAGATGGTCCCAATTGAGCCCCCACTTTGGCAATTTGATTAGGTGAGCATCGACTTTGGTTTTTCTTTGGGTTCGAAATTAGTGACAAATTATTGGTGTGACCAACTTGATTGCATTTGTTAATTCGTTCTTGGGAAAAGGAGCTAAATTTAGGTAAGAAAATGAAGTTGTAAATAAGAAATATGAACAACTTCACATTTTTGTAAGCACAATTCGTTTCTAATGACTGATTAGAGGGATTGGAACTAAGTCATGATAATTTGACACCCTTAATTGTTTTTTTTTTCCCCATAGCATGTGATTTAAAGAACCAATTTGCCTAACAAGTACAAATATCATGAATAAACTTACTCACATATCTTATATTGACAACAGTTCATGTCAAATGAACGGTTGTTGAATCGAATTTTTCTTGTGAATTATATGTTAGAAAAAATATATTAACGACAATTTTAACAAGTTTTTTTTTAAGTAAAACGTGAATTCAGTTTTAGAGTTTATGTGGATTTCATGAGATCAATTTTAAGATTATGTAGATTTCAACAGAGATACCATGATAATGATTTTGAGATAATCTAACTTGAAAAATATAAATTAAAGAGCAACTAAGCATGCATGATTTAAATGCGACACCTTACCTTTCATGTTAGGGAAACTATCAAAATCTAAAGTTTATATAGTTTAGACAAACCAAACATTTTAATTATATAGAATGTTAAGGCATGGCGTAGGTTTATAACTTCAATCCTTTTTAATAAAACAAGGCACAGCCAATCTAGATTGATTATTGATTTGTTTTCCCTCGTTTCAATTGAAACTAAAAGGATAACTTGCTACGTACTCAATGCAACATTTATTCCACGAAATTAATGCACCATTTATTTCAATACAGTTTTTTTTTTTAAAAAAAAAAATTTCCCCCTAATGTAGATCGTTTGTCTATTTCCATATCAACTCGACCTAAAAAATTTGTAAAAACTGTAAGCTTATTAATTAGGACCACAATAAATAAACAAATGCATTAGTTCTTGGTGTTGTCAGAAAATTTTGGAGGCCTTGTTGCTGTTTGTGTTTGTTTGTAAGCTTACATAAATAAAATAATTAAAGCTTGGATGAATTCAATTGGAACGTAATCCATGGCGCCATAATGCTGTCAATTTTTGTCTGCATTGAAATCTTCTTCAATGTATTTCGATTAATTTATAAATAGATAATTAGATTTGCAAATGATTATCAACATTCTTGGTCCCGGCTGAAGCTCGTGATTCTTTTAATGATGAAAGGTCTTTTTTTTTTAAAAAAAAAAGCATTTTTTTTAGTCTTAATGTTTTATATTAATAAAGATAGATGCTCTTCATTTATAATGTTAATAGCGATAGGCTTTAATGGGTTTAAATTCTAAATTACCATATACTTTCAGTTAATGATGGGATTTTTTCATGGCTACATCCAATGATGCAAAAACATATAAATCAACAGAATCGTAGTACGGTACCATCTTTCATTTCAAAATCTTGAGTACTTATCTATTCCGACACATTTAAAGTTTACCTTTCATTTCTATTTTATTTTTTTAATCCTATTTATCTTTTTTTTTTTGAGCTCCAATCTCTTGGCTAATTTATTTATGGGAGATTGCCAATTTTTCTTAATGAAATCAGTATACTATTTTCGTAATACTCAATAGTCTTCCTGACACTATAATTTTATAGTATTACCCTTAGTTTCATAGACATTTTTATTCAAATTTATTATAAATTAGGTAAATCATAAAAATAAGAAATATAGATTTGGTGCGAATAAAAATTTGATAATAAGATATTTTTCTCATACTTGTTTGTTAATTTTAAACAACTTTTCTTGTAATGAATATATATTTTGTATTCTCAATATCAAATATCAAGCAAATGACCCTTATTAATCTCTTTCTTTCTTTATTTTTTTTTACATATTAGGAAAGTTATTAGATACTATAAAAATAATATCTAATAAATAATATATATGAATTTCAATAAGAATATCAAACTCTTATCTTCGGCTCCGTTTGGTACAACTTTTCAAGTAAAGTTTATTTAAGTAGAATTTTTACAAATAAAGCTTTTACCTAAAAAAATTTTATTTGTTTGGTTGTTAATAAGAACTTTTATTAAAAATCTATTAAATTACTTTAGTAGGCAAGTTTTTTTTAAAGTTATATTATGAAAAGAATAAAATAAAATTGTCAAATAAGTAGATGATACTTTAGATATTTTAATATTTAAAAAAAAATTCAACCTCTATTCCCAAAAGTCTAAAATTTAAAATTTTACTAGTGGAGACAAAATAGCTTATTTAAGCTCTAAAAGCTCCACTAAAAAACCAACAAAAAAAATTACGATATGAATTTATGAAATTAACTAATTACTTATAGTCATTAGATAAGTCATACCAAACAAACACTTAATTTTTATGAATTCACTTAACTTTATAATCAAATTAGTCTCGATTTTAAACTTTAAGGTCAATCTGTCTCTTTCAGATTTTTATTTATTCTCTATCAATAGTTATTTCACGTAAGAGATTTTTAATTAAGACTTATTTTCGTACGTGAGTCTTACCTACTAAGGAAAAGTCTATTAAGACGATACCACAACATGACCCAAACGATGAGAAGCCTAAATTCCAAAATAAATGAATATTAAATACAAAAATGGTGATGACTTTACTTTGTTTTTATTTTATTTTTTATTTATAAATGTTACCAAATTAATTTTTTCGAAAATGCATACATACCCGTTGCAATTTGCAAGCGCGTGGATTTTATTTTTTAGCTGTCATCTGAACAACTCTTGCTGTAGTTTAGTTTTGCCGTTAACTGTTCCGTCATCACTCACCAAAATGTTTTAACACAACATACTACTTGAAAATTGAAAGCCCCGTCGCAAATTGGTTATCAAATTTTCTCCCCCACTCCAACACCACACAATTAACACGAGTTCTGCAGCTTGCGTGGGTGGGTGTGATTGGTTTGATAGAATCTAAGAGAAAAATGGAGTTTCTCCCAAAACAATTTGGCAAAAGAAAACTTGTGGAAGAGATTTTTGTAATATATTTTTTTATCTCTTAAAAATTCACATTCTCCTTAATGTTGTGATCACATGAGGTGTTATTATTTGCAAATCAAGAATTTAATTTATAGGAAGGAACACATGAAGAAATGCATTTGCTCTAAGCCAAAAGGCTTCTTTTGTATAGTCTTCAACGGATTAGGATTCTCATGATATGATATTCTCCAGATTAAAAATATACGTGGGTGGTTGGTAGTTAATAAATAAAGACAATAAAGAAATTAAATCTTATCAATACACTACCATTTAAAGACATATGGCACACGATGTTTAAAAGTGCGTCAGAACTCGGATCAGGAGAGGATCTTTATCATCCTTCAACATGTGCTTTATTAAGTTAGGTATTGTGTTAACATCTAAGGTGACTCTTTTGACATACAGTAGAATCTCGATAAATCTATTAATATGATGATAAATTAGTAATTATTAACTTATAAAGATAATATCGTGTCCGTAATAGAAATTTTTATGAATATAAAGGTAGTATAATTAGAGAATGTAATAATTTTGTTAAGTTATATGATATGATTTCGATTTTGAGTGACAACCAAATTATTGCAAGTATAATAGGAAATGATAAAGAGGAAGAAGTTGAAGATTAGGTTTACTATAGAGCTCATCTTGTGAAAAGAAGCACTCACAACGATAGTGATATTGAATAATTTTCTTTTTCTAAAGCAACAATACCACAGTAGAATTTCTTTCAACGTTACAAACAAACAATTAGAGATCAAATTCAAGTCGAAATCAATTTCAAGAAAAGACAAGCAACACTTAAATTTATTTTACAAGAACTTCATAGACATATTATATGTATTTAGTCTCAAATTAGTTAATTATTAATTTATGTGTTAGTTGTTTCCTATAAGAAATGATTTTTTTTTGAAAATTCATTATATAATAAATTTATTGAACTATTACTTTATCAAGTTAGTCCTAAGTCATAAAAAAATTATTATTTAATTGAGGTCATCAATTTATTGAGTTTTAGTTTAATGAGATTCCGTTGTATTTTAAACTCATTGTATACAAGAAATACATGTTTGTTGGTCCTTTTTTATTTGTTTGAGCTATCTTAAAATAACTAAAAATTCTTATTAAAAAAAACTAAAAGTTCAACTCTCCAATGTTTTTCTAAATTAAAATGTAATTTAATTTATACATATAAATTTAGGATACTTAAAACTTTTCTTCTTCTTCTTCTTCTTCTATTTTTTTCACCTATCAAAAATCAACACAATTTCTCCAAGAAAAAATTATCAATAACTATCGAAATTCTTTATATTTCGAGGCAACACAGGTTTTAGTTAGCCCGCTGTCGCCGCTGAGGGACAAAATAATTCAAAGAAGTGAGTTGTCAAAATCAAATAAGTTACTGCAAAAGCCGTATTCAAAAAAAAAAAAGGGGGGGAAAAAACAAAAGACACCGTCCCTTGCCAAATTTTACTACTCTTTTGTTGCCTTTTTTTGTTTTGTTTATTATACGCAGCACACACTCTGATCGAGCGCCGTTATCAAAGCGGCCCCGATACGAAAAAAGCCCCATTCCTCGTTGGTGAATCGGAACCGTTAGATTTCTTTTTTTTTTTTAACTCCCTTCTGATTTCGACGTGCCTACGCTTCATCATATTATTGGCTTATAAACCGCCAATCAAAGATCAAATCAGACTGCTCTGCTTTCTGTCCAAAAGCAGAATCTATTATGCGATGATGATGATGATCATCAGTTGCAGTTTTTAATAATACTGTGAGCGGGCAAGATTTTTGTACTGCTGTAGAGCCCCTAAATTTTGCCGCGCTTTTTTTTTTTTTTGTTTTTCATTTCTTTCAAGATAATAAATTATATTGAATGAATCCTATGGTGTGGATCTAACGGCGTAAACCATGCCATCTACGTTGGAGCATCTCCAACTCAGCATTTGCCTAAAATTGAAATTAAATGTAAATTATTTTAAATTAATATCTATTATTAAAATAGATAGAAATTCGAGCAAGTAGTTTTTAAATTAATTTTATTTATTTTACCATCCAAATTTGAATGATGTAACATTTGTTTGAAATTTTATAAAACATTATTAGTAATTTAAATAATGATACATCATATATCATTACTACATAATCTGAAGTCAAATTTAACAATATTTGTCACTATTCATTACTTCAATATTATAGACCGAAATAAAAATAATAATAATTTAGGGTTTTTGAGAGTGATTTATTTATGTTTTAGAGTGAATAAATGATCCCAAAAGCACTTTTAATAATTAATTAATTGGTTGTCAAGAGAATTCGTTTGCCTGCACACTCGTGACTCGCATTCGGAGACACGTGAAACAGCACCAAAAAAAGGGCCGCAAAAAAATGAAAGAAGAGAATTTCGGATCAATCTAAATTCAGAGCACCGTCCTCAACAAAATTCAAGATTTAAAAATGGCTGCCCCCGCTTGGTGGGTCACGTTTTGGCAGCGCAAGCGAAGCGAGAACCCAACCAAAAAAAAAGAAAAAGAAAAAAAAAGTCGTTATATTTTTATCATGCTTATGCTTCTGTACATGATATGGGATCCCGCACTATGTTGTAAGAATAATATGGTACTATTATTATTTTTAATTATTAAATTTAATTAATATAATTGTACACTTATAAATTTAATGATTGATTGTAGTAATGATACGATATGATTTTACCCCATGACATGTTGCAATATAATTTTACCCCATGATATGATTGAATAGTTCACGCTCCAGGCATACCAGAATCCCATGCTTTTTCTCCCAGGACTTTTCTTCAAAGCCAAATCATTACTAGAATGGTCCATCAATCATCGTTTAAGCATATAAACGACACAAAACTAACCTTTTATCGTTTAAGCACATAAAGTCGTTATAAGTATGGACGTTACTATTTTGCAAAATTTAAACATTGTTTTTTTTCTTTAAATTAGGGACGGCTGAAATTAAAATTATTTATTATTTAACCCTCGTCTCTCGTGGGATTTCGAATTGGGGATGATTAGTTAAGGAAAGTTAGTCGAAAAAAATATAATTTTTAAAATTCAACACGTGTTCCAACAGTTGAACCATAAATTGGGCTGATAATCATTTTTTTATTTATTTGTTTTGTTGCCTTAGTAAATTCAGTGTTCTTCGAGCACTTTTTCGGTTTTTAGTATGAGAATTAAAGAGCCATGCATGCATTAAGGGAGAATAGTGTTAGTATTTTCGTGATTGAAACGCATTTATTTTCTTGATTCTTCTCTCTCTCTTTTAATTACAATATGCTTTGCATCGTTGATTATATTGTGTGGTTCAAATTGAATGACAGCAAAACTTTGATTTATCAGTTGGTGCCATGGCAATTCTACCTTATCCGTATATGTTTTTATGTCTCATTTTGTGGGGTGGAGGGTTGGTTCTAAAAATGAAATCTAGCAACAAAAGAGAAACCTATATTTCTCGATCTACCCTTCATAATGCATTGCTCCCCCATAGCTAATTATTTTGCACCTTCCTATAATTCTACCAAGTGATGTTCATCCCTCAACCACTTGCTTTTTGATTGTCAAATGTAGTGTCACTTACCATAAAAATTTTCATTAATTTGACTTTTTAAAGAAAGTTTGTTTTTCATACTAGAGTGTATCCCGATTGTAATAAAGTGCCTCTTAAAAAAAAAGATTAAGGTCCAGTTAGTTTGTTAATCATAGATTTTAGTAAAAAAAAAAATATATATGTGATTACTTTTATTCGCAATTTTTAAAGTTATCTTGTAAAAGAAATGGAATAAAATTGTTAGTGACTTAAAAATTAGGACTCTTTTGCCCTAATAGATAGGTCATCTAAAAGAGTATTAATTATTATTATGATTGTTATTATAAGTGATGTGACATTTATCAATTGAGTGATTTACATAAGTTTTAAAATTTACTTATTACACCATCCCATCAAATCTTGATATGAACTTATCATAATTAAGATCGAACTTAATCCGCGAGTAACATTTGTTTATCTTAGTAGTGTAATACTTTTTGGTGACAAAACTTGGATCAGGCTGAAAGCATAAAGAGTTGATCAGATGGATTCTGCGGCTGTATCAAATGGAGGAAAGCTCATTTTTTTCTTTATAAGGCCGGAGGCCCATATTGAAGGTTGAAACTTATTTGACGGGCCTTAACTTCAACATGGGCTTCAATCACAGTTAGAGCAGAATAATGCTAAATCTGCCCCAGCTCATTCCTCATCAATGATTCAACCGTCCAGTTTTTTTTTTTTTTTAATTATGATAAGGGCACAATTATAACATTTTCTGATAAGAGCTTAATGTAAGGGATCCCATCATTTCAGTTCAACTTGAATTCTAATGCTATATGTCACTCATTTATCGGATGATGTCGCACTTAAAATTAGTATTAGATGTTGGGATATCTAGCAATTGTTCTTAACTATTTCATGCGCAGAAAAAAACAACAACATCAATTTATCCATTCACCCATAGTAATTAAGCTTATCATTTTGGATATATATATGTTAGTCAGCAAAGTTGTTTCTTTTTTTTTTTCTTCAAATCCAAAGAATTCTTCTTACTTTATATGAAGGTCATCGATTCAGCGTAAAAAGGAAATGGTTGAAAGACCTATTTTTCTAATATTTTTCAATAAAATTTCCAATACCAATAAAAGGCTCAAATCTTTTTATCAACATGAGTATTTTGTATTAAATAAAAAAAGTCCAACATTTATTATTAATCATTCATTTTGAAAATATTTATATTCTAATGTAAAACATAGTAGTAGAAAAAGTACCATGCTATATCTGGGCTTCAAACTTTAGCTTTAACCATGTTAATGGTCCCAAATTATTGGTTTGGTTGATAGAGAATAAAAATAGATTCACCGACAAATCACGAAATGTTATAGTTCTTATATATGATTTGAAATTTATTCAGAAGTAATTCCGTTGGGGGGTCTATATTGATTCGTTATTTAGTCGGGTTTTTTTATCGGGGTTCTTTAGTAGTTTTTTAGTTTTTTAAGTAATTTTATGCATTTTCTTTCTTGTCTGTAATATGATATTTTTTGTATGCACAAATACTACTAATAAATGAATAAATTTCTAATTTTATTAATTCAATTAGAAATTAGAAATTAGAGTCACATTTTCTAATTTTACAGTTAATTTCATAGCAAAGAAAAAGGACAATAGAAAAGTTGTAGTTTTTCTACCTTTGGATCTTCATTTGGCTATTCACAAGTAATATAAGATTAAAAAAAAATTATCAATGGGTCTTTTTATTTCAAAATTATGTAAATAGCGGAGAGGCGGATGTAGCCAAGTGTATGAAGGTAATGGATTGTGAATCCACCATGCAGCGTTGTTATATACCTCATTTTTCTTTTATGCAGATACATTATTAAGTTATGCAATTTAATATAATTAGATTTGAATACTATTAGACAACATTAGATTTTAATACTATTAGACCGCATGACTTAATAGCGCATTTATATTTTTAAAAAAAAAAGAGCTCCCATATCTGAGAATGAATATACATACATATGGCAAAATAGTTGCAACAATTAGCAAGGTCAAGATATGTGCATGTGCATCGAAATATGTATCATCCTTTGAATTTGTACTTCGGAATTCAAGTCACAAATGGTGTATGTGTTGGCAATTTTATTCCCCTTGGTTATGATGCCTATGTACAATTTTTAATCACTCGTTTGTTTAATTTATCAGCAACAATCGCGTCTTTTTCATCGCAACAATGACAATTCCCCTCAATACATGAGGCTGCAAATGTTATAGTACACTTCTAGTGCCCCACAAAGACAAAAGTTGCTTCATAGCGTACTAGAATTTGATCTGATCAGCAGTGCTCATGGTCATGTAAAGTGGGAGCGGAGTTTGTGATGTCATCAAGATCAATAAGTTCAAAGGAAAATAAAACAGTTTGTGACTCTGAACAAAATCATTATGTGCCGTGAAAGACTTTTTTTTTTTTTTTTGAAAATGCAAACAATTTTTTTCGAGGTACTTCTGATGTGAGCCCTACAGCCCTTAATCGATCTTGGCATGTGTGTAATCGCGCGCGTTGTGTACTAGATCAAATCCTCCTACACACACTGATTAAAGTTTTTTCTAACAAATCCTAACTAATTGTCTGTTCGATATGGTTTATCTAATAATCATAAGTTATTTATTTAATGTTATAAGTTTTTTTTGTTTTTATTTTTGTTATTTTGCTATCTAGTTGTTTTTTAGTAGAGAGAGTTTTTAAATATTAAATAAATTATTTTGACTTTACTAGTACTAGTACAAACTCAAATTCTAAACTTTTGAGAGTAGTGGTTGAATTTTTTTTTAAATATTAAAATATCATTTACTTATTTAACAATTTTATTTCATTTATTTCATGACATAACTTTAAAAATACTTATCTATTAAATTAATTTTATAATTTTTAATAAAAAATTTATTGACAACTAAACAAATATTATTTTTTAAATCTCTACTTATAAAAACTCTACTTCAAATTTAATTGCTAGATTAATCATTTTTCGTGTTCCACATAATGCACACATCAATTCACAATATTAATGTTAATTAGTAGCGGTTAATGAAATATACGTTACACTGAATTTGCCCTTCGCCATCACTCACCCTAGAGATTTAGTTGAGGCCCTAAAGGAGCTCAAGTTCGCTAGTGAACAAGGCGAGTTACAATTAAAAAAATTAAATTAATTAATTATTTTTTTTATTAATTCTATTGATCGACCACTTACTTTTCTTTTATATAATTGAACATAATATTCATGAGGGAGTAACGGTATTATGATGGACCCGTCAGAAAGCAAATGAAGCTGTGTCGCTAGAGAAAATTCAACAAAATCACCCTTCTCTAAAGTCTTTCACCTAGTGCTTCTCTACGTTGCCTTAATTCTCCACATCTCATCTTCTATTGTTAATGGATAACTTGTTTCTTTTATATGTTTATTAATATTTTAGTAGCATTTCTAACTTTGTTAAAAAGAGGATGTTATCGTTAGAGAATTATTATTATTATTATTATTATTATTATTATTATTATTATTATTATTATTATTATTATTATAGCTGAGACTTTTCATTAATTATTATTTATTTTTTTTAATAATACTACATTGATTTATGCACATATTTTGCCATAATTTAAATTCTAATCTCAAAATGGACTCTAATCTCCTATTTATTTCTTAGAAAAAAGGGATATTAGAATAGGAAAAACAAAACAACAGAAATATAAAAAAAATGTAACATCGCTCCTTAGAAAAAGAAAAAAAAAATCTTAAAAGTTACTAATCATGCCTTGAGACTTCTTATAAAACTAGTTTTTACCAATTATAAGAAGGCTTGTAAGCTAACACAAGATTTTCTTTGGTTCATCTTCTACATAATTATAACACCGAGCTAAGTTCTCATAAAGTGACGAACTCCCACATATGCCTTTTCAAATTTCCAATCTTAAAAATATCGATTAACTTTTTAAGGGTAGATTTCTTTTAGAATATCAATGAGAGTGGAATTTTTGAATTAATACTTGGTATATCTCTAGATTATATCATAAGTGTTTGTATTTACAATCTTAATAGATTTTAAATTATGGGATCGGTTATGTTGGAGCTGTTCTAAGGCAGAACATTTTTTCATAACTACACGATCAAAAATACGACGTGTTTTTTACTATTTATTACTTTAAGTGTGTAATTATAATTCATACTCTATTTTATAACAGTTCTAACATAACCGAACCCATAATTAAGTTTGTTTTCACCACACCACATATGGGCTATCAAATGCCCGTAAAATTATTATTTCTAACGAGAGTAAGAACTTTGAAATAATAGGAAGTAGTTCAAATGCAGAAGGTGGCTGGGTTTCAAACGAAAATAAATTTTCTGCTCATAGTCCACGTCTAGTTGTAGTTTGGAGAAAAGAGCGATCTTTTGGGATAAAATGTGGGGTCTGAATAGCTTCAATCCATTACAATCCAACATTCAAGAGAAGCAGTACAAGCCCTAACATTTGACAGTTTCAGCCTTACCACTGCTTGCTTTTTGTTTAGGACTTGAGTGGACATCCTAACATTCCCGTTTGAGCTATTATTTATTTTTATAAAATATTTCAGTTTAATTTATAAAAATACAAACTCATGATAGTCTCATATATTCAAATTAATAATCTTCCCAATTAAATTTATTCTAACAAAACATATCTTTTATGTTTTTATTTGTAAAATACATGCAAATTTTAAAATCTTAATTACATTTTTTTAATATATAGTTTTTATGTTCATAATCTAAACTCTTCTAATTTTCTTAAAAACATATTTTTTAATTAAAATATAAATTATGAAATGGGGTGGGTGAAAAAAATTTATTAAAATTTAAAAGAATATGTTATTTTAAGTGTTTTAATTGAACTCCCATTCAAAATAAGAAATGAATTAATTTATGTTTAATTATTTAAATAATTTCAATTAAGAAAGGGTTTTATGGGACATCTCGAGGGTGTCAAAAACTCAAAAGGCCTAGTTTCAACTTTTAATGTTTACCCAAGATACTAGTGCACCGCGGTAACGAATAACAAGACCAAAGCAAAGAGGTCCAATGCTGTTCAGTCATCTCCCTCGTTGAGGAAACCGCTAAAATAACAAATAACAAATAACAAGTGCACCGCGGTAACGAATAACAAGACCAAAGCAAAGAGGTCCAATGCTGTTCAGTCATCTCCCTCGTTGAGGAAACCGCTAAAATAAGTTAAAAATGCCTTGTCAATGAAGAAAACGTAGCAAAGCTGGATTTTTCCACGAGCACTGCGAACTAAAGCTGACAAAACAGGTTGTCGGGTTGTGTCAGGTTCGTATTGTGTTAAACTAAACTTATTTAATAATCGTGTCAAAATATTAAGACCCAAATCTGATACGGAAAATAAACGAGTTATCTAATAACATGTTTAATATCTATATATTTAATAAATGTTACACACACATATCCACAGATACACCCCCTCCAAAAATTACACATTTACACAATTAAAATTTTTATTTATATATATGTAAATAATATTATATATGAACATAATATCAGTATACATGTGCACCAATATTTTGCACACTTACACTATTAAAATTTTATATTTATATAAAATTTTATAAATAAAATATTGTATATATAACTCATCTCCATCTCTATACATTTCTCAAGATCCGAAAAAGCTTCCACGGCCGGTTGACCAAAATGCCTACCTTTCCAATTTTTTTTATTTTTTATAAATTAACAGGTAATCAAATTGTGTCGAATTTTGTCCGTTTTACTGTAAACCGTTGGATGTTGGGCTACATCATTTGTAGACCTATTATCATTTGTAGTTCAAAATGCTACGGGCATGTTTGGTGACAGTAGTGTCCTGATATCTAGTTCCAAAACTAACAATATTTACTGGCAAATATGTGGAAAAGGATTGACCTTCGTAAAGGGTATGATAAAGTTCGAATCATCAACTTCAACAATGAGGCGTGAACAGCCCTGCTGCTAGGCTAACAAGCTGAGTATTTCATATGTCAGCTAAGCAAAGCCTTAATAAAATCCTAGACTAGAGATGTTTATAATATTAATATAATAATAATAATACCAACGGGAACTATTTTTTACTTTTTTTTCAAATTTCTAGAATAGAGAATGGAAATTTTTTTAAAGCAAAAATTAAAATACATGGCTTAATTCATGACACGCCCATACTAGACCGGGATCAGAAATTTCTTGGTAGCCAACTACTCTCTTTACCAAGGTGAAATGGAGGCTTATTGGTTAAATGTCTAAAATTTGAATTTTTTAATTTCAAACTTTTTTAAAATTGCTCGTCTATTTTCTTTAACTTATATTTGATTTTTCAGATATTTACATTTGAATTAAAAAAAGAGTAAATTTTTGTGACTTTTATCTAAATAAGAAAAGACATGAATAAGTAAATATTATATCCCAAAACAACTCTATTAAATATACTTATTTACTAAATTATAAAACTTAATTACATTTATTCATTTTAACTTATAAGGATATAAATGTTAAACACCATATTTAAGATTTTTTTTTATAAAAACAAATATAAATAAACGGGTAATCAAACAATACCAAATTTTGTCCGTTCTATTGTGAACCGTCGGATGTTGGGCTACATCATTTGTAGTTCAAAATGCTAAGGGCATGTTTGGTATTTTTTCTAAATTTGTATTTTTTGAGAATAAAAATAAAAATAAAAATGGTGTTTTGATTTTAAATTTAAGTATGCGTTTGGTGTCATTTTTTATATTATATATTTTAAAATTAAAAACAGTAATATGCATTTGGTAAACACGATTGACAATGATAAAAACAGAAAATATGCGTTTGTTAGTACCTTTTTCAAAAATAATTTCGACTAAGCATTTAAGTCGTGTTTATTGTTAGAAAATAATTGTTTAACTAATACATACACAAATATACCATAATAATTTAAACAAAATTATTATAAAAAATTACATGATGATAAATTTTAGTTTTAGCATTAATAAAAAAAATTACATCGTCATTGTTTTTACATTATAATTAAGATATATATTACAACACATGATTTAAACAAAATAATTATAAAAAATTACATGGTAGACATTATGCATTACGAGTGTAGTCATACCACATAGAAGCTGCAATCAGACTCTACAATTAGAGGGACACATGCTGCATTTTTTGCAATTTCCAGACCCCAATCAACTGCCTCAGCTTCTGCAGATTGCTACATTGCCATTAAAACTGGATTTCTTTACAGCAGCAGCTACAAATTCTCCCTTATGATTTCTGATGGCAATTCTCAGGCCAACATATTGATCTTTCCAACTTGGCTGAGAAAAAAAGCTAACACACCTAAATCATTTTCTTTTTTTAATAACACAAATTCATGTCAAAATGGTATTCATGGAGTGACAGAACAAACTGAACATGTGTATCGGCAACAAAACAGCAAACCATATTTTAAAAAAAAATTAATTCACATTTTAAAAAATAATTACCCATCGAATATAATTCACGGTATCAGTTTGCCAACATCCAATTAAACTGGACAATTTTCTTATGCTAACACCAACTTAATCAATCTCATGCCAACAAAATCATATTTACCAAATAGAAAATAATATTATTAAATATGAGAAAGAAGGGGAATGATACAAAAAATTACTAGCAAACACAAAGATTCTCAACATTCACCATTTTCCCAAGCAAATTAAAACCCAATGGATAGCAAATTCATACTAATTTACAAATTAAAAGAAAAAATCCGCAAATAAAATGTGTAATTTTGGTACATAGACATGATACGTGGACGAGTTTTGCTCATTCAACTTACCACACGCAAAAAGACAAACAATTGTAAATTTTTCTTGAAGAAATGGGTCTTTTTAATTATACTTGAGTTGATAGCTAAGAGTTGATAGGCAAGTAGGTGAGGACCATAATTTCAAATTTTGCCACGCAAGTAGGTTTTGAGAAGATTTATCACACTGTACTTTTTTACTTTAGGTTCTATTTCATAACGTAGCCGGATCTTAAATTTATCTATTTTTAATAAAATATATCTTATAATTCTATGAAATATAGTTTACAAGTTTGCACACACAAGATGCAAGATAGATCTACCGCCACACACCTAGAA
Source organism: Citrus glauca (assembly GCA_029633175.1). NCBI lineage: Eukaryota > Viridiplantae > Streptophyta > Magnoliopsida > Sapindales > Rutaceae > Citrus > Citrus glauca. Next base: position 7,219,647 of record JAQOOD010000009.1, read on the forward strand.
GATCAAATAAATAATAAAGTATAGTAGATTAGTTAATAAAATTTTGTACCCATAAAAATGGCTAGAGATAAATGAGTTACTACCGAGCACTAACCTCCTTTTTTTTTTTTAAATTTTAAAGGGAAAAAGAAATAGCACGGATGGTAAGTCGTGATGTCATTTATTACTCAATTACAAATTTTAATTCAATAAAATTGAGTAAAATCTGAAATTAATAAAATGCCATGCAGGAGGAGAGACATTTAATGTACGCAAGCAGAGCAATCAATCGAATAACAAGAAAGCGAAATCAACTGCATTCATAGGTAGAGAAAAAGAAGAGTGCAAAACTAAACTAAACAAACAACCCTTCACCCGAAGACCAAGTCATCAGGGCAAAAATATCTCTTATCTGCTATATATCGGTGTAAATCAACAGCACATCAGTACCCTACACGTGTAACATCATCGCCGGAAGAAGAATGGAGGAGCCACTGCTGAACGGCGGTGCAGTCATTGGATGTCCTACTGCTGCAGACTATGAGCCGGTGAAGAACTTCAAGGAAGCCAAATCAGTGTTTTGGACTGAGACAGTGAAGCTGTGGAAGATTGCTACCCCTATTGTGTTTAACATTTTGTGTAATTATGGCACCAATTCTTTCACTAACATTTTTGTTGGCCATATTGGTGAAATTGAGCTCTCTTCTGTTACCATTTCTCTTTCTGTTATTGGCACCTTCTCTTTTGGGTTCATGGTTAGTTCACGTCTCACTTTTCTTCTATATATTGGGTTTTTTTTTTTCCTTTTGTTTTGTTAAAAACTTACGTACTATTGGTCAGACGTAGCACTTATCATTCAGCTTTTGCTTTTAGGTCAAGCGATGACTTGATGTGACACGCTTTTTAAGTTCTGTTTTGAATCTTTAATCAATGTTTTGCACCACAGTGATTAAAGGAGCTATTGGGTGTGACTGTTGTGTTTCAATTTAATTTTGAAAGCATAACAAGTTTGATATATAATTCTGCTTTATAAATTTTGTATATGAATGCAAGTATCCTTTTTTCTGTATTGGTTTACTTCAAAATTGACCGCAATGGGATTTACCCCCGCTTTTTTTATCAAATATGAAATTGCTGTTATTCCTAACTAAAATTTTTACTAATTTTGTTTTGCAAAGTTGTATTGTAGCTTGGAATGGGGAGTGCTTTGGAAACACTCTGTGGTCAAGCTTTTGGAGCAGGGCAAGTTCACATGCTTGGTGTATACATGCAACGATCCTGGTTGATTTTGTCGGTAACATGTGTCTGTCTCTTGCCCATTTACTGCTTTGCATCTCCAATCCTAAAGCTTCTCGGGCAAGCAGAAGAGATAGCCGATCTTGCTGGACAATTCACAATTCTAACAATCCCCCAATTATTTTCTCTTGCCATCAATTTTCCTACTCAAAAGTTCCTTCAAGCTCAAAGCAAAGTCAGCGCATTTGCATGGATTGGATTTGTGGCTCTAGTAGTACACATTGTAATGCTTTATGTCTTCATTTATGTGTTCGATTGGGGCATGACTGGTGCAGCTATTGCATATGATATTTCATCCTGGATAATAGCAATTGGACAGGTTATATATGTGATAGGTTGGTGCAAGGAGACTTGGCACGGTTTGTCCAGGGCAGCATTCATTGAGATTTGGGCCTTTGTTAGGCTTTCCCTTGCCTCAGCTGTGATGCTTTGCCTGGAAATTTGGTATATGATGAGTATCATTATTCTCACTGGCCACCTTGATAATGCAATAGTTGCGGTTGGTTCACTTTCTATATGGTGAGTTCATGATAACTTGTACATGTCCTGTTATTGGGACTTCACAATTCTGATGCACTCTAAATTTGGACTTGGCATTTTAATTATTTCTTCAACTGTTATGTTTCAGCATGAACTTGAATGGTTGGGAAGCTATGCTGTTCATTGGCATTAATGCTGCAATAAGGTAAACAATAGGTTAAGTCATTCTGCTCTATTTGGAGTGCAAATTGCATTATGCACGGTATCTATTGTAATCAAAGGAACTGTTGGTTAAAAAATAAATGAGGAATTTTGGCACGACGATGAGATTCTAGTTGTCTTTTATAGTAGCGGTAATGCTTTCGGAGGTTCTGCTGCAGTTTGCTTATAATGTGAGGAGTTTCTCATGGTATGCATGTTGTGTTGATGTTATTTTTGAGTTTTTGACACTGCATTTCTCCATGTCAAATGCATTACTTTTGAATCACTTGGGACATATTTTAATGTGTTTCACATTTCCAGCGTGCGCGTCTCCAATGAGCTTGGATTAGGTCATCCAAGAGCAGCCAAATACTCTGTCTATGTGACAGTATTGCAGTCACTTCTCATCGGAGTCCTTTTTATGGTTATTATCTTAATAACCAAGGACTATTTTGCCATTATTTTCACCAGCAGTGCAGAGCTGCAACAAGCTGTGGCTAAGCTAGCATTCCTCCTTGGGATCACCATGGTCCTTAACAGTGTCCAGCCAGTAATCTCAGGTCTCAATTCAAACTTTTCAACAAAACTAGCCGCCTTCTTATTGTGCTCATTCCCTGGCTGATAACTTTTTCACATCGTTATCATAGGTGTTGCTATTGGTGGTGGTTGGCAAGCGATGGTGGCTTATATCAACATCGGTTCTTATTACATTTTTGGTCTCCCTCTTGGTTACCTCCTTGGTTACACAGCAAATCTGGGAGTGACGGTATGCATACATACATTATGACTCAATTTTTGAAGATGCAATCTGTTTGGCTGTGGTTCTTTTGTTAATAATTTTTGTTATTATAGGGAGTTTGGTCAGGCATGATTTGCGGGACTGCATTGCAAACATTGTTGCTGCTGATTGTACTTTATAGAACAAACTGGACCAAGGAGGTAACTAAACCCTCTTGGCTAGGCAAATTACTTAATGATTTGAGTCACTCAATATAAACAAAGTACCTTCATTTTGTAAGCCTCATAACTTTTCAGTCTTAATAAATTATACCAGACAAGCATGAGCCAGTTTAAATGACAATATGGCTGGTTTCACAGAGATCTATTGTATGTTGGGTAAGAATGATGAAACAAGATGGGAAAAAAAAGGATGAAAAAATGTGCTAGTAAAACTTTTTGATTTATTTCTCTGTTTAACAGTTACTTAAGACTGAATTAAAGTTATATCATTAAGTGTCAATTTCGAATGCAGGTGGAACAAACAACAGAGCGAATGCGGAAGTGGGGTGGGCAAAGCATTAGTAATGAGAAGATTGTTGATGGAGTATGAAGTTTCTCCACCAAAAGAGCGCCAATCTTCTTAGTCTCTGCGTGAATGTCTGTTTATTTAGAATTGTTTAACTTTTTAAATATATGTACTTATTTATCTATTTTCAGTGTTTACTGATGCTATGTACCGGAAACTCTTTCAATTTTCTTGGAGACTCAATTTTGAGATGAACTTTTTAGCACTTAAACCAAATGGGCTAAAATTTTCAAATGAAGCTAATTTATTGTATATTTCATCACAATGATAAAATTTTCGGTGTCAAAGACTTGAAGAAGCTTATTTGAAGTGATTTTCACTGATTGCGGCTCCATGTTTAGCTGTAAAACTGGAGATGTTATAATTTATATGAAAGAAATCTCACTTTCGGTGAAAGATTTTGGAATTTAGAATATGTAACTTATTTTCCTCTTAATCATGCTTCTAACTCTCAGGGTACCTTTTATATTCGTTATTGATCTCTTCTATTCTCTCTCTAACAGTAAAATTTGGTTAAAATTTAAATTGCTTTTAATTGAAAAAAAAATTGATACTACTCAAATAAATGTCAATGTTAAAAATATCTGATGTTTGCATCATTCCATGCGTGTAGAGAGATGTGCCTAACTGCTTGAGAAAGCACAACAAACATTAGTGAATGAGTAGTGTATACTCCAAGATAACCAAAGTACAAATCCCTCAGGCAAAGCAACACTAAAATCTTTCTGCTATTTTCAACAAATCAAACTCTAGTAATTTGATCACGACCGTACGCGAGTGCAACAACAGAAAATGGAGGTGCCAGCGCTGAACGGTGCTCTCCCTTATGAGGACTATGCGCCGGTAAAGAACTTGAAGGAAGCAAGGTCAGTGCTCTGGACTGAGACAGTGAAGATGTGGAAGATTGCAGGTCCAGTTGTGTTTAACTTATTATGTCTGTATGGAACCAACTCGTTTACTAATATATTTGTTGGGCATATTGGTGAAATTGAACTTTCTTCTGCTACCATTTCTCTCTCTGTCATCGGCACCTTCTCTTTTGGCCTCTTGGTTAGTTCACTCATCTTTCCATCTCCTAAAAATGGAATATTTCATTTGCTATGTTATGTTATGTTTTTTTTTTTTTTTATTCTGTTCTGTTGCGTTGTGCAAATTAGCTTGGCATGGGAAGCGCTCTGGAGACGCTTTGCGGTCAAGCTTTTGGAGCAGGGCATGTTCACATGCTTGGTGTTTATATGCAACGGTCTTGGTTAATCTTATGGGTAACCTGTATCTTTCTCTTGCCCATTTACCTCTTCTCTGCTCCAATCCTAAAGCTCCTGGGCCAAGACGATGAGATAGCCAAACTTGCTGGGAAATTCACTATCCTGACCATTCCTCAGTTATTTTCACTTGCCATCAGTTTCCCTACCCAAAAATTCCTTCAAGCTCAAAGCAAAGTTAGCGCTTTTGCGTTGATTGGATTTGTGGCTTTAATCCTACATACTGTGCTGCTTTATGTCTTCATTTATTCCTTTGGTTGGGGCATGGCTGGTGCAGCTATTGCATACGATATTTCATCCTGGATAATATCAATTGCACAGGTCATATATGTGATCGGTTGGTGCAAAGACGGGTGGCATGGGTTGACATGGGCGGCTTTCACTGATATTTGGGCTTTTGTTAGACTTTCGCTTGCTTCAGCTGTGATGCTTTGTCTGGAAATTTGGTATATTACAAGTATTATTATTCTCACTGGCCACCTTGACAATGCCATAATTGCAGTTGGTTCACTTTCAATTTGGTTAGTTCACAATAACTTGTCTCACAACACAAATTAACCTTATACACTGTACTTTCTGCGTATTTGTTCCTATTGTTGACTTCTGGATTTCACTCAGCATGTCGTTTTCCGTTTGAATGTATCAGTATGAACTTGAATGGATGGGTAATTATGTTGTTCGTCGGAATAAATTCTGCAATAAGGTAAACATTAGGCACATTTCTGCATTTCTTCATCTTTAAGTGCCATTATTCTTCAATGGTTTTAAGCTGGTTTCAATCTCTTGCACATTTTTCAGTGTCCGAGTCTCCAATGAGCTTGGAATGGGACGTCCAAGAGCAGCAAAATACTCGGTCTATGCGACAGTTTTTCAGTCCCTCCTCATCGGTCTCCTCTTCATGATTATCATCTTGCTAACCAAGGACTATTTCGCCATTATTTTCACCAGCAGCAAGGAACTGCAACGCGCTGTATCTAAAATAGCATTCCTCCTTGGCATCACCATGGTCCTTAACAGTGTCCAGCCCGTATTATCAGGTGCCAATTCAAATGGCTTCTTTAGTTTGGTCTTTCACTTTCGATAACATTTTCGTGTTTTCCCTGCATGTAGGTGTCGCTATTGGCGGCGGTTGGCAAGCATTGGTGGCTTATATCAACATTGGCTCTTATTATATTTTTGGTCTACCTCTTGGCTACCTCCTTGGTTACAGAGCAAAACTCGGAGTAACGGTATGCATACATACATTACTTTATGACTCAAATGTTTGGAACGTAGCCATGCAATTAATCTATGTGCTGCAATTATGTGTTGAAGTAATTTTCCTTGTTCTTGGTCAAGGGACTTTGGTCAGGCATGATATGTGGAACTGCATTACAAACATTGCTGCTGTTGATTGTGCTTTATAGAACCAATTGGAGTAGAGAGGTAAACAAACTCTCCTAAGCAAATTAATTACTGTGACAAAAATCTTACAGAAATTTCAAATGCAGGTGGAACAAACAACAGAGCGAATGCAGAAATGGGGTGGGCAAACATCATCCACGATTCCCTCGTGATATGAGTTTCTCTAAGAGAAAATTCACGTGGTTGATTGATGATTAATAGATAGAGATGTAAAAGGAATTTAAATTTTATAAAATTATATATTAGCACTTACAAAATCATGAGACAAGATTTTAAAGTCTAAAAAAACTTAGATCAAAAGAGAATTCTAATTTGTGGGGGGAAATCATTAGGGTGAACTTTCTCGGTTTTTTTTAAAAAAAAAACCATTGAAGTTGATTGTTCTTTTAAGATTTTATTTTTATTTATGTTTAGTGTTTTCTGATGCTGTGTACTGGAAAACAATTTAATTTTTTTTCAATATCTCAAATGTGAGCAAATAGACAAATATTAATATCGCGTCTTCATATATTAATATAATCATACTACATAAAAGCTCATAAATATAACAAAGGTGATAGTTGAGCTAACAGCTGTTATCAATAATTTTGTCCATTTAATCCGACATTATAAAATAGATAAAAGAAAGAAAGAAAAAAGCATTTTCTTTGTCTAAAAGCACTTTATCATGTGAAAATAGTTATGAAGTACCAATAGAAACTAACAAATTCCTTAGCAACAAGCAAGAATCCAAGATAAATCAAAGGCTGACCACATAAATCCCCAATTTTGTTGAAATTATTGGATGTTCAATGATATTAAAAGAAGAACTAGAACTTTTTCCTTGAACCTGCAGCATGAGAACAAGTAATCATCCTTCCCCCTTTTAAGAATTTCTGCTACTGGGCCATCAATCTTTACGCCGTCTTTTCTTGTTTGCGTTCATCACCTCTTTGCCTTTTACAGAGGGCAGATCTTTCGTATTAGATGCCAATGAAAAACTATTTAAATTGCTAACAGCACCTGATGGATTTGAAGATCCAGTGTTCTTGAAGAAGGGGATCTCAAACATTGCTTCATCAGTCTCTCCATACGGACTAGGAATATCTACCCCAGGAGGACCACACGCTTCTAATGCTAGCAGGAATTCTGGAGGCAGTCTTGCATTGTAGGATTCCTTCGGCAGAATAAAAGGATATGGAGCATCCAGTTGACCACAGTTCCCAAAAGATCCAGGTCCTAGTGGTTTGTTTACCACAGATGTGAAGGTTGGGGCATTGGCTGAAGGTGAAGTTACCTTCTCTTTCCCTTTGTAGGAAGCTCTGGGAAGATCCCCACTAGTACTAAATGATGGAATCGGTTGAGGCTTCTTGCTCACATCTTGTACATGCTTTCCAGATTTATCCTGGTTGAATGTCAGTGGAGCATGAAGTAATGCCTGCTGGGGCTGCGACTCAATTGAGGCTGGAGTGCCTCCTCTCTGTCAAGTGAAAGCACAAAATCTAGTCAATTACTCAAATATTCTCAGTAAGTCTTAAACATTTGCCGACCTCAACCTCATAAAGTGCAAAATCATGCATGTCAATTACCTTCAGTGGGTCCTCATTAAAACTGTGATGCTGTGGGCTATTGTTGCTCAAAGGTGTCTCCATGTATAGTTGCCATTGCAGTGACTGCATACATATACAACTGCCAGTGTCAGAAAATCAAAATAAATAAATGTGGGCGCATACACACAATGCATTTATGCATGACAGAACCTCTAGTTGATCCTTAGTGAGTCTGAGATGCTGCTGTGGCAGTTGAGAATGATGACTCCCAGGAGGATTCATGTTGCTTCGCAGGTTTTGCAATTGCTTGACAGGCATACACCAAACAATGTCAGAAACTAAAAAAAACAAGCAGTACTTGGATATGCATACGCGAAATCATTTTATATGAGCAATCGGAACCTTTAGTTGAGGGTCAAAAAATCCGGGATACTGCACAGGCTTACAAGAATGTTGGCTCCCTGATGGATCCTTGTTAGTATGCCCAGTGAATCCAGGATACTGCACTGGCATATGAGAATGTTGGTTCCCTGGTGGGAACTTGTTAGTTTGCCCAATGAATCCAGGATACTGCACTGACATATGAGAATGTTGGCTCCCTCGTGGATCCTTGTCAGTATGCCTAATGAATCCAGGATACTGCACTGGCATATGGGAATGTTGGCTCCCTTGTGGATCCTTGTTGGTTTGCCCAATGAATCTAGAATACTGCACTGGCGTTTGAGAATTTTGGCTACCTTGTGGATCCTTGTTAGTTTGCCCATTGAATCTGGGATACTGCACTGGCATATGAGAATGTTGACTCCCTGATAGGTCCTTGTTAGTTTGCTGCTTTTCCAGTGACTGCACGAGCATCCAACAAATGGAATGAAAGATTCAGACGAAAAAATGTTCAACACATACTAACAATTGTGTGTTCATATTCTAATATTAGAATATCTCAGCTTCTATATCCTTGCAGTGAAAGATTAGATTTTTCTTAGCCAAGAAATGTGGAAACATGATGAGAATGGCAGCATCAGCAAGTCCCCAACAGATCAGTAATGCAAATCATGGATATTTTTCAAAAGAATTAGTAGTTCAACATATGGTTTGCAAAATACATAGATAAATCTTATTGTATTAATAATGTGCTCTATGCCACAAATGCATTTTATTCTTCTGGTACATATTCTATCTCTCTCTCTTCTTTTTTTTTTTTCCTCCGTTGACACTTTCTGAATAAAATGTGCTATATAATTCTTCCCTGGTTTCATAGAAAACATCAATTCTTTTAAACAGATTTCACTTACGAAAAGGGGGAGGAAAAAAAAAGGCTTCACATTTTTCTTAACACCATGTACTATTACTGAATAACCATTGCGGTTCATTCAACAAATCCAACTTCCAAAATTTCCAGCAAATTGATATTTTCAAGCAACTTGTTCCGCTTAGACAATGATACATGAAATTATTTAATAACTTCTTACTCTTCAAAACTACAAAAATAAAACCAAGGTGAACATCGAAAAATGCTAAAAGTTCCATGAATACCACAGTATTATAACCAACCTGCTGATATGCCAAATTGCAATCAACATCTTGTTGTAATGGTGATGGTGAACCAGTAACAGATAAGAAAGCGGGAGATGCATATGAAAAAGGCAGAGGCTTGACGGCTGCTGGAACCCGGCCATAATTGGCAGAGAAAATTTCCTGTTCATTTGTCAAAGTTTTTAGATCTGAGAAAAGATTAGCAATAATTCTCAATACTCTTAAGAATTTTTTTTAAAAATAAAAACCGTTCCAAAATTTTTTTGCTCCCCTTTATGGTCTGTCTGGGTTAATCACCAACAGCCTGAAAAAAAGGAAATCCATATGCAAGAACAATTTATCAAGAGTTTTCCAGTCAAAGATAAAAGAACTCTTCTGATGGTCTTTTTCTTATACTTGCCCTAATTTAACATATCACATCAACAAAAGCACATCCATAGATGAATGCAACCTGTAAATCAATCATCCAGAGCTCTAACATGCAGGCAGCGGCTTGAAAAGTAATCAACTTATCAAATATGCTAACAGTAATCATTGTGAAACGTACAAAAATGATTTATCAAATGAAATGGCTACATATTTATTTTACCGATTCTGTGTGAAATAATTTGAATTACTAAGGGAATAGGAACTTATATATTTCATATCTGACCTCGTTGACTTGAGAATTCCTCATCTCAATCAATTTCACAACTTTAAAAGTTTGGATTATCTGACGACTTCCCCAAAGCTCCAACTACTCTAAAATGAGATGCAATGCAAGAAGCATCCAGTTATTATTTACCCCACTGTGTGCTTACCATTTGCCTAAGTTTCTATCCTTCTCTGTACATATGTAAGGCTATATACAATGACATGTTTAGTTAGAAACATGATGATTTCCTTGCGTCATGTTTATATATTTTGCTCACTGATTGGATGTTATGTATGTTAACCAATCTGTTTTCGCGTTGTCAAACCGCTTTTTTTGGTGTTTGCCAATAAGATTAGATTATCCATACATCAATCTGGGTTGGGCAAAATAAATACTAGATTTGTATCCAAGGTAAAAAGGAAATTACTAAATTTTCACTGGGGCTTAAATGTGCAGACTTGATAGTCTACACCGTTACGCTAAGGGACATATATGCACTATCTTAAGTGAGCCTTGTCGAACTAAGCCTATTAAATTCGAGATCATGCACATAAGCTGAAGCCAGATAAACTAGACAAGTACCTTCTACACTTCAGCTAAGTGCTATACCTATGAAGTTGGTTACAAAAATTTAAGTCTAGGAAAAGTAACCTGCTCGACAATGGATCTCCCAAAATGTCGCACTAGCCAATTTAATAGTTAAGATTCCTGTAGATTCTCCTCGTTTCATTTCTTAAACAAATAAATTTATACCCTTGTAAATAAATTTCTTTCATTCTTTTTCAAATTTATTTAAGCATAGCCTGACTGATAATTAAATCCCCTTCCCACCCATGTGAGCAGAGTTTGAACCCGAAACCACTTGTATCAACGCACGAGATTTTACCAAGTAGTACCCACTTGTAAACAACTTCTTGTTTTGGAATGTATGAACAATTTCAAGAGCATTCTAATAATTGACCCAGCTGTTACTAGCTCCAAAAAAATTTATAAAAGTTGCTGAGGGAGATTCATCTATTAAGTATGAAAATCCATTTCTTCCTTGATTCCTTATTTAAGTCTAATGAAACTCCACAACCATTCGTAACTTGAATTAAAAAGCAGAATGTTACAACAAACCGAAATCAACAGTTCAGTTAAATCATAAAAGTAACAGCAAATGAATCAAAAACATACCTAAGTGAGAAAACAAGTTGAAGTGTCAAGCCCACTTCAGATTTTGCAACAGAAACGGCTCCCTACATAATTATATATATATATGGAATTACACCAAAAAGAAAAGCTGTCGGACAATTAAAGAAAACCCATTAAATAAATTTCATAAACGAAAATGGGTATCCCTAAATCAATAAATAAAAGAATATACATAGAATTTTCGCGGGCTAAAGGGAGAACAAGGAGAAGCGAGTTTGAGAATCAGGAGGTGGAGGGAATTTATTTGTATTGGGAGGATTTGTCAATGTATTTTACAATTCTGTCTTAATTGATCTCAGAAAATACAAAAAATACCCCTGGAAAATGGCTAAAATAAAAATACTTTGCTTTCTTTGGCTTTATTAAAGAATTTATGAAAATAGCACAAAATTTGGAGATTTTGGACAATTATACCTTCCAAGGCCCAACATTTTTAACATAACCAACTCGGTTTTAATTATCATCACATTTGCAAATTAAAGAATTAAAGAAATAGAATTAGGAAGCTCGTTGTTGCTGTAATAAAGCTCTCACTATTGAATTAGGAAACCTAAAATCGTTCGGAAATATGTATAATTTCCTAATTCAGTTATGATAACTTCAGTTCTCTCTCTATATATAGCTAATAAGTATGCCTACCTTTTACACTATCTATGCAAAAATTTCGTACAACATTTTCTCCCCTTTAATTTTCGTAAAAACCCTAGGCATGTCTTCTTCTTAATTAGTATCAAGTCAACAAGCCTCAAGAGCTGATTTGGTATTCATCAACAATATAATGGGGATGCCGCAAAAACCCATTGGTGTCATTTCTCAGCCACAAAAGAAAGAGCCCGTTAAGAATCAACCAGAAATCAATTACAATATTGATAATGGGTCTAACAATATTTCTTCATCATCAGTAGTTGATGGTCATGATCATGATGATGGTGGTTTCTCCTCGGCCGGTTCAAGAATATTAATGTCGGTAATGAGTAGAAGTACTCCCAGTCAAGAACCAATATCCCGTTGCTCCAAATTCAATAAGAAGCGGAAGCATGTCCAACAAGTTCATCAAGAAACCAGTAAGAAAAGAACAAGAAAGCGAGATCACAGCATTGTTATTATTAATAATGATAACAGTAACGAGATTTCAACAAAACTGAGTTTGCGTGATGAAACTTGGCCTACCAAAGAAGACACCACGCAAGCTTACATTCCTGCAGAGGACATGATGAGAAATCAAATGCTGGCGTACAACATTGGGCTCATGAAACATTACAGGCCCGGAGAGGAAGAACACGAGTCTCGAAATGGGGTCTCAACAAAACTGGACCTCTTCACGTACCCATGGAGCATCACCAAGATACTTACTCGTAGTGACCTGGGGCATTTGTCGAGACTGTTAGTGCAAACACGTTTGGCCGAGAGATATGTGATGCCTTTTCTCGACGAGGCCAGCCGTAACGAAGTAATTGGGAATCCGGAAGGTCTTAGGGTCAGCGTGTGGGATTGTGATACGAATTCAATGCACCGTTTGGTGTTCAAGAAATGGGCAACTTCTAACAGCTATGTGCTCATCAATCACTGGAATGCAGACTTTGTGCGCAGACGAGAGTTGGCTGCTGGCGACGAAATTGGGATGTGCTGGGATTCTTTCTATTCCAGATTCAACTTCTCCGTTCTTAAGCGTGCCCCAGCCCCCACAATTATTGTTCAAGACCACGTTGACGTTGCTGCTTCATGATCATGATAATGAATAAATCACCATGAACTCAATGTTGTCCGATACTTGTAGGACTAGGACTAGGAGTGTGTGTCTGTGTATATATATAAATACTAATGAGTTTAGTTAAATGTTTAATTTCATGCATTTTTCAAATGTTCCGAAGTGTTATATTATTTTATGTGAGTGTATGAATGCTGACTTCGATTTACTTTTCCGGACTGGTTGCCGATTGAGAAGAAATAATATCAAAATTACGATCAACTTGTCAATTGAGAGGACAAGTCAACCTTCGTGAAATTTATTTAGAGTTCATTGATGTCAACTCAGAAGTAAACTTGAATTATTGAAATTGATCTCCATGTGCCTTGTTTAATTTGACATTTCCCTAGATTTTTCCTTTTAACCTGAGTTAAGATTTGTAAAATTGTACATATTAGCATGAGGGTAATTGTATTGACACAAGAAACAGTCAATCAACACTGTTTCTTTGGTACGATTTTCTCATCCATTTTTCTGATTTAGAATTCAACCTTTGTTTCTCCTCAATGAGAAGAATTCATATGTTGTCTCATGCTGCAATATACTAATGGGATGTTTTCTAAACAGGAAGATAGGGTGGACATAACTGCAAATTCAGTTCACCCAGGAGCAATTGTCGCCAACATTATCCGTCATAACAGTCTTTTCCGTAGCATGAACACTATATTGCATGGCGAGTCTTTTTTTTTTTTTTCCTTCTAGATCTTGCATGTATGTACAATTTTGATTGCTTCGGCCTGTATGAAGAAACACAATTAGTGAACTAATTGTATAGGATTTAACGGGTGAACCAATACAAATAATTGAGACAACACAACTTCTCCCAAAAAAAAAAAAAAAAGTCCGATTATTTATGTTAACTTCCGATTTCTTTTTGTTGGATGCAGCTCTTTCTGGCATTGCTGGTAAACGTTTGCTAAAAAATGTTCAGCAGGTAATCCTAAATTTTCAGAAACAAAGAAATAAGATCTGAGATTACTTCTTCCGATTCATTATTAATTCTTCGAAACAGAAACCGTGGATTCAAATGAAATATATACGACAGAAAATAAACTGCCCACCACTTTCTAGTATTTTTGAACAGGGCTCTCTAATTATTCCTATCTTTTTTATATGTTTGTTTATTTTGTTCTGGATACTTAGGGGGCAGCTACTACATGTTATGTGGCATTGCATCCACAAGTTAAAGGGAAGAGTGGCTTCTATTTCTCGGACAGTAAAGTCGCTCAACCAAGTTCACAAGCACTTAACGTTGAGGTAGCGCGGAAATTATGGGATTTCAGCTTGAATTTGATTAACAAATGTTCTGAAAACAAAAGCATGCATTAGCTTGAGATTGAATCTAAGACATTTCAGCTGGTGCTTGAGCTTTCTGTTATAGATTTTTTCGCTCTTGTATAACCGCAAAATGTAAACCATATCGTTGATAGAACTGGACTTGGCATAATTGCATGGTCAAATTCATTGCAAATAATACATGATGTTACTATGATGGTATTGTAATTGTACGTTCGTAATTTCCTATCCGAAATGAGAAAGGACACATGGACTCCATTGATTGGTCCATCCTATTCCTATAACTACACCCCATTCAACCGGGGCCCCCTTTGTTTTTTAATTTCAATACGTTTTTATCACCGCATGGAGTAAAGATTGACTATAAAATCAAATGAAAGTATTACGAACTAAAGATTCAAAAATATTTCTCTTCTCTCAGAATTTAACATATAAAATTATTTCTTGTAATCTAATTTTTTAAAAATCTCTCTACATGTAATAATTTTATGATGAATGATCAAGATTTATTTACTTTTATCTTAACATATTTTGTCTTCCCTAATTTTAAAAGACAAAGATGAGTTCTAATTAAACAACATCAATCATTATTCTAATGATTTTATAATATCACTTACTAAATGCTTTTTGGATTTTCTAATTGAATTAACATAGTAGAACAGGAAGAAATAGCCTAATAAATGTATTAGAAATGAAAAAAGGTCAAAAGAAAAAACAGCAAAATTTCACAATCAATAAACCATTGAACGATTTCCAAGATGATCAGCTGCAAGGCATGATACATATTTGATCAAGGATAAGAAGCAGCAATTGAGTTTACAGTTGGTGGGAGATTTACACACAAGAAACTATTCTTGTCATGGGCAGACCTAGTGCAGTCCCAGGAGGGGCTTCAGGAGCTTTGAAATTCATTTGAATACATTATAATTGATCCATTTAAAAAATTTAAAGTTCCTTCTAGACTTTCAAATTTTCCTTTGAAAATATCTTATATGTTTGGCTCATTTTTTAGTTTGTTATGTATGTACGAGACTTGAAAGGAGTGTTTAAGTGATGATTTAACTGATTGACATAATTGTCATCTTATAATTTTAAATTTTCAAAAATATCAAGACAAAAGTTACTGTTTTTAGCTTTTTAATTAGCCAACCGATTTCATCGTTCTTTCAAAAATAAAATTGCACTGTCTTTTTATCACATTCAAATAAAAAATGAAGGAAGTATTAATATTTTCAAATAAAAATGAAGGAAGTATTAAGATTTTCTTATATGAATTAAACACACTAGTTGAGATAGAGTTATTTGATCAGCTAAATTTCTTACTATTTGTGGTAATCTTTTTATTTTTTTGCCTCAAATAATTATTCTAATTTAAGTCATTGCATGAAAACAACAAAATCTGTTGTCTATTAGAAGAATGGATTTAGATTCTTTTATAATTTTTTTAATATTTTAAAGATTAAATGGTCAAGATTTATTTATATTTTTTCCATCAATAATTATTTTTTCTTCTAATATCTGTTGTCTTTTTGTTCTTCTAGCTTCTTCTTTTTAAATTATTTTTTCACAAGCTTTTTTCTCTAGACTCATAGAAAATCCATCAAACAGAAATTTTTTTTTATCGGAAACTTATTGTTGCTCTAATGAAACTCCCATTACGTAATTAGGAAACCTAAAATCAATGGGAAATTGAAAATTGAAATGTGTGTTATTTTCCTAATTCAATTCTGATGACCTCACATCAGTTCTCTCTATTTACGTATACGTTAAGTGCCTCTATTTTACATTCCATAAACCCACACAAAAATTTCATACAACATTTCTCTTCTTTAATTTTTGTACGTAAAAACCCTAGGCCTCAACAACCCTCAAGAATCAAAACCCTAGCCAATTTGATATTCATCAAGAATATAATGGGGATGCCGCAAAACCCGCTTGGTGCCAATTCTCCTTCAGGAAAGAAAGACCCCATAAAGAATCAAGAGAATAATAATGGGTCTAAAACCTCTTTGTCATCAATAGTTGATGATAGCTTCTCCTCCGGTTCCAGAATGGCGATGAGTGGAACTAGCAGTCAAGAGCCAATATCCTGTTGCTCCAAATTCAATAAGAAACGGAAGCATGTGCAACAAGTTCATCAAGAAAGCAGTAAGAAAAGAACAAGCAAGCTTACATTCCTGCAGAGGAGATTTCAAGTTCATTAATAATAATGATAACATAAAGGAGATTTCAACAAAACTGAGTTTACGTGATGAAACTTGGCCTACCAAAGAAGACGCCACTCAAGCTTACATTCCTGCAGAGGACATGATGAGAAATCAAATGCTGGCGTCCAACATTGGGCAAATAAAATATTATAGGCCCGGAGAGGAGAAACACGAGTCTCGAATTGGGGTCTCAACAAAACTGGACCTCTTCACGTACCCATGGAGCATCACCAAGATACTTACTCGTAGTGACCTGGGGCATTTGTCGAGGCTGTTAGTGCAAACACGTTTGGCCGAGAGATATGTGATGCCTTTTCTCGACGAGGCTAGTCGTAGTGAAGTAATTGGGAATCCGGAAGGTCTTAGGGTCAGCGTGTGGGATTGTGATACGAATTCAATGCACCGTTTGGTGTTCAAGAAATGGGCAACTTCTAAGAGCTATGTGCTTATCAATCACTGGACCTAAAGACTTCGTGCGCAGAAGAGAGTTGGCTGCTGGTGACGAAATTGGGATGTGCTGGGGTTCTTTCTATTCCAGATTCAACTTCTCTGTTCTTAAACGTGCCTCGACAATTATTATTCAAGAATACGCTGACGTCGATGCTGATCATGTTCATGATCATCATCAATTCATTCACTGACCTCAATAATGGTATTCATCATCATCAACGTAACTCAGTATTGTCTAGTACTTATAGGACCATGACTAGAGTGCATACATATATATAGATAAAGACTTATAAGAGCTTAGTTAAATGTTTAATTTTCTTGGTTTTTCAAAAGAATTGAGACCTAATTAATGGACACTAGTTATTGTACATCAGGTTATTTCAATTTTCATTTATTCTTTTTTTGGTTGGTCATGCAGTTAGTTTAATATTTGGTTATTTATTTATTTGATTTTCGATGTTTAGTTATCAAAATTATAGGTCCAATGTTTAGATATTATTATAAAAGTAAAGAAAATATTATGGAGTGTAATAAAATTATTATTAGGGATGTTATGAAATATTTTTTAAAATATACAGACTAAACTAATGCCAAACACAAAATTTAGAGATTAAATACATTTACCCAAATAATAAAAAAAAAACTTTTGTTCTGAAATACATAGCAAAGCTATTATATTAAATTGGATTTGTAAACCTTCGAATCCATGCTTATTTTCAGCAACTCAGTCTACCGTCGCAACTGCTAGCCATCTCCTTTTAATTAATGAACACTGCAATAATTAGGAACTTCTTTCCTTTCTTTTTTTTTTTTTTAAATAAATGACATAAATAAGTGTACGATGGAGAAGTTGGTTGAATAAAAGCATAAAAAATTTGTATATAATTGTTATTAACAACTTCAACTTTTCAATCAATTTCTTTATGTCATATCATTTTATATACACTTAATTATATCATGTGCTTATTATCACTCAAGTCATTAGATTGATAAGAGTAATGCTAGTGACATCAGTATTGTAAAAATAAGTGTAGACCGAAGAAATGAAAAAGAAATTCTTTAATGAAAATTTTGAAATCCAAATTTTTTTAATCAAAATAGCATTTCTTTTAAAATTCCAATAGATGGGTGTTACCGCGTTAGAGGTTGGTTTTTTACTAATTAAACCAACATGATGAGAAACTAATGTGGCTTATTACCCAATAATTAAGTTGGTACGTATCGCATTGCACTGCAAAAGCCGAAGGTGGTCCCTGATCTATTAATTTTGCCTTGGGATTTCGGACAGCGATTGGATAATTACCGTCTAAAAGTCGATTGGATAATTACCGTCTAAAAGGTATTAAATGTTAAAAAATTAGTGGGTGAAGTAGACACGTAGTTAAAATAAAATTAAAAGAAAATAAAGAATAAACATTATAGAAGACATCAGAAATTACGTGGTTCGATTTTTAGCGTACATCCACGGGCAAAGACAGACAGAAATATTTTACTAGTGAAAAGGAGTTACAAATATTATAGTATTTTAACTCATTTCTCAAAACCCCAATACACCCAAACTCTTTAAATCACTATTACAAGAGCTTATAAATTCAAGCTCATTAAACTCTCTCTCAACTAAATTGCTCTCTCAATGAAATTGATGTTAAAAGTCACGTGGTTGGCACCGGCCATCTAGATGGCCGGTGCCATCCACCATTCATTCAACACGGCACCACTAGTGCCGTGTTGACCAAATCTATTAAAAAAAAAGGGAGCCAAAATCGTGGCTATATAAAGAGGGTTTCTCACCCTCATTTTGCATCCAATTCTATCGGTCGAGAGCAATTTGAGAGCGTGTTGTGAGCTTGAATTTATAAGCTCTTGTTATTAGTGTTCTGAGAGTTTGAGTGTATTGAGGTTTTAGGAAGTGAGCTAAAATACCACAATACTTGTAACTCCTTTTCACTAGTAAAATATTTCCTTCTGTTTTCGCCCGTGGACGTAGGCTAAAAACCGAACCACGTAATTTCTAGTATCTTCTCTTTTACACTTGTTCTTTATTTTCTTACAATTTTACTTTAGCTGCGTGTCTGCTTCACCACCAATTTCCTAACAGTGGTATCAGAGCTATTGGTTGTATTTTTGAAGTCAGGTACTGTTCACGTAAGGGGTACTGACGTATACAATACTATTCACGTATACGTTACTATTCACGTGAACGGTGGGAGTGGTACTATTCGGGTATATGGTACTGTTAACGTATATGATAATGTTCACGTATACGGTTTTGTTCACAAGAAACGGTGGGAGCGGCCCAAGATTTGGCAGTGCAAAGCAGGGAATAATAGTGTGAGTAAAACAACTGTGTGGTTTTTTGTACATGTCTAGGAAAGTTCTGTCACAAAGGCGATAAGAGCTTAAGGAGTCTGGGTTTTAAGTGGGACCATTGTGACCCCTCCAGTCTTTCCTGGGAACTTTTCTGGTGTACATTCTCACACATACTCACAACTATTCAAGGTGGTACACTAGTTTGTGTGCGGTATTTATCAACAAAATGGCGACAAAGTATGAAATTGAGAAATTTAACAGAAATAATTTTTCGTTGTGAAAAATGAAGATGAAAGTTGTATTGAGAAAAAATAATTGCTTGGCAGCAATTGGAGAAAGGCTCATGGAAATAACTGATGACAAGTGGAACGAGGTAGATGGCAACGCTATTTCTGATCTACACTTGACACTTGCAGATGGAGTGTTATCTAGTGTGGCAGAAAAAAACACAGCGAAGGAAATATGAGATACTCTCACAAAATTGTACGAGGCCAAGTCACTACACAACAAAATCTTCTTGAAGAGAAAACTCTATACTCTTCGAATGGCGGAATCTACAATGGTGACCGACCATATCAACACCTTAAAGACTCTATTTTCTCAATTCACAACGTTGGGTCATAACATAGAGGAAAATGAACGTGCAGAGCTTCTACTTCAAAGTTTACCAGATTCGTATGATTAACTCATCATCAACCTGACGAACAATAATTCAGTGGACAGTCTAGTTTTCGACGATGTTGCAGCCTCCGTATTAAATAAGGAGAGCAGGCGGAAAAATAAGGAAAATAGACAAGTAAGTTCGCAGCAAACGGAGGCGCTATCGGTGACGAGAGGGAGATCAATGGAACGTGGCCCCAGTGGGAGTCAAAATCATAGTAGATCAAAATCCAGAAGTAAGAAGAATGTGAAATGCTACAAATGTGGCAAGAAATGACACGTCAAGAAAGAGTGTTGGAGTAAGAGAAAAGAGGGTAAAGAACCTGAGTCATCAAATACTCAGGGGTGTATAGCAAGTACCTCAGATGATGGCGAAATTCTCTACAGCGAGGCAACAACTGTTTCAGAAGGCAGAAAACGACTGTCTGATGTCTGGCTTATAGACTCAGGAGCTACCTGGTAAATGACCTCTCGGAGAGAATGGTTCCACACATATGAATGTATCTCAGGAGGATTTGTATATATGGGTAATGATCATGCCTTGGAGATCGCTGGTATTGATACTATCAAAATAAAAATGTTTGATGGTATAATTCGCACAATTGAGGAGGTAGGACATGTCAACGACCTGAAGAAAAATCTATTGTATTTGGGACAAATGGATAGTCAGGGGTACAAAACTCATGTGGAGAATGGAATTATGAAGATCGTTAAAGGCGCGCTTGTATTGATGAAGGCAGAAAAGATCGGTGCTAATTTATTCATGCTTAAAGGAGAAACACTACAGGAGCGTGATGTGTGTGTCGCATCAAATGGAGAAGAGTCAACGATGATGTGGCATATCAAACTTGGTCACATGTCGGAACAAGGTTTGAAAATTCTCTCTGAGCGAAAATTACTTCCGGGGCTCAAATCGGTAAGTTTACCATTTTGCGAGCATTGTGTTATTAGTAAGCAGCATAGATTAAAGTTTAGTAGATCTATTGCTAGAAGTAAATACATCCTAAACTTGATTCATTCTGATGTTTGGGAATCACCGGATATATCTATGGGAGGTGCAAAGTACATGGTGACTTTCATTGATGATTATTCCAGAAGATGTTGGGTGTATCCAATTAAAAAAAAAGTTAGATGTATTTCTAGTGTTTAAAGAATACAAAGCGCGGGTGGAACTTGAATCTAGTAAAAAGATCAAGTGCTTGAGAATAGATAATGATGGAGAGTATACAGACGGCGAGTTTCTTGCTTTCTGTAAGCAAGAAGGTATTCAGAGGCAGTTTACGGTGGCATACACTCCTCAACAAAATGGAGTGGCAGAGCGGATGAACAGAACTCTTACAGAAAGAATAAGAGCTATGTTGAGGACTGCTGGTCTACCCAATTTATTTTGGGCAGAACCAGCCAAAACTGCCTGTTATATAGTGGAGAGTATACAGACGGCGAGTTTCTTACTTTCTGTAAACAAGAAGGTATTCAGAGGCAGTTCACGGTGGCATACACTCCTCAACAAAATGGAGTGGCAGAGCGGATGAACAGAACTCTTACAGAAAGAATAAGAGCTATATTAAGGACTGCTGGTCTACCCAATTCATTTTGGGCAGAAGCAGCCAAAACTGCCTGTTATATAGTAAATTGGTCGCCATCTACAGCTATTGGGCTTAAGACAGCGATAGAGATGTGGACTGGAAAGCCAGCTGATTATTCCTACCTACATGCATTTGGATATCCTGTGTACGTGATGTACAACGCCCAAGAAAGAACAAAGTTGGATCCAAAATCTAGAAAATGTATCTTCTTGGGATATGCTGATAGAGTAAAAGGGTATCGTTTATGGGACCTCACTGCCCACAAGATCGTCATCAGCAAAGATGTTATCTTTATGGAATATCAACTGCAGAGGAAAGATGAGAATGATAGCACTGTAAAAGAAAAGTCAGAGACTGTACCGGTATATGTGGAAAATAACCCAGAAGATTCAGATTCTTCTGAAGCAGCACCAGAGCACAAGGAACAAGAACCAATCGAGTCTGAGACTCTAGAAGTTCGTCGGTCAACTCGTGAGAGACGACCGCCAACATGGCACTCGGAGTATGTGACAAAGATCAACATTGCATACTGTCTTCTAACAGAGGATGGAGAGCCTTCAACTTTCCATGAAGCTTTAAACAGCTCAGATGTTGCTTTGTGGATAACAGCAATGCAGAAAGAAATTGAAGCTCTACACAAGAATAAGACATGGGAACTTGTACCACTACCACGTAGAAGAAAAGCCATTGGAAACAAATGGGTCTACAAGATCAAACGTGACGGCAATGATCAAGTGGAGCGGTATTGTGCAAGATTGGTGGTGAAAGGATATGCTCATAAAGAAGGTATTGACTTCAACGAGATATTTTCTCCGGTGGTTCGACTCATAACAGTCAGAGTAGTCTTGGCGATGTGTGCTACATTTGACTTACATCTTGAGCAGTTGGATGTGAAAACTGCATTTCTTCATGTAGAACTTGAAGAAGAAATATATATGCTCCAACCAGAAGGTTTTGCAGAAACAGGAAAGAAGAACTTAGTTTGCAGGTTGAACAAATCTCTATACGGTTTCAAACAGGCGCCAAGGTGTTGGTATAAGAGATTTGATTCCTTCATTATGAGCTTTGGATACAACAGACTCAGTTCAGACCATTGTGCATATTACAAGAGGTTTGAGGATAATGATTTCATTATTTTACTGTTGTATGTGGATGACATGTTAGTAGCAGGCCCCAACAAAGATCGAATCCAAGAATTGAAGGCACAGTTGGCTAGAGAGTTTGAAATGAAGGACTTGGGACCAACAAATAAGATTCTAGGAATGCAAATTTACCGAGACAGAAATAACAGGAAGATTTGGCTTTCACAAAAGAATTACTTGAAGAAAATCTTGCGACGCTTCAACATGCAAAATTGTAAGTCAATTTCTACCCCATTTCCTGTTAATTTTAAATTATCCTCAAGTATGTGTCCTAGCAATGAAGCAGAGAGGAAGGAGATGTCTCGAGTACCGTATGCATCAGCAGTGAGAAGTTTAATGTTCGCTATGATATGTACAAGACCGGACATTGCACAAGCAGTGGGAGTAGTTAGTCGATACATGGCGAATCCTGGTGGAGAGCATTGGATAGCTGTGAAGAGGATTCTGAGATACATCAGAGGAACCTCAGATGTTGCATTATGTTATGGAGGATCAGAGTTTACTGTCAGGGGTTATGTGGATTCAGATTTTGCAGGAGACCTTGATAAAAGGAAATCCACTACTGGTTATGTGTTTACACTTACGGGAGCAGCTGTAAGCTGGGTTTCGAAACTGCAGACCGTTGTGGCTTTATCTACAACAGAAGCAGAGTACATGGCAACTACACAAGCTTGCAAGGAAGCTATTTGGATACAAAGGTTATTGGAGGAGCTCGGGCACAAACAACAGAAAATTCATGTGTTTTGTGACAGTCAGAGTGCCTTGCATATTGCAAGGAATCTAGCCTTTCATTCCAGGACAAAGCACATAGGAGTTAAGTATCACTTCGTACGAAAAGTAGTGGAAGACGGAAGTGTGGATTTACAGAAAATCCATACGAAGGAGAACCTAGCAGATGTTTTGACCAAGCCGGTAAATCCTGACAAGTTTGTCTGGAGTAGATCCTCTTGTGGCCTAGCAGAAACGTAGGTAACATGATTATGGCGAAGCAGAAATGAGGGTGTAGAGATTGATTGATTCTCAATCAAATCTCCAAGTGGGAGAATGTTAAAAGTCACGTGGTTGACACCGGCCATCTAGATGGCCGGTGCCATCCACCATCCATTCAATACGGCACCACTAGTGCCGTGTTGACCAAATCTATTAAAGAAAAAAAAAGGGAGCCAAAACCGTGGCTATATAAAGAGGGTTTCTCACCCTCATTTTGCATCCAATTCTATCGGTCGAGAGCAATTTTAGAGAGTTTTGTGAGCTTGAATTTATAAGCTCTTATTATTAGTGTTCTGAGAGTTTGGGTATATTGGGGTTTTGGGAAGTGAGCTAAAATACCACAATACTTGTAACTCCTTTTCACTAGTAAAATATTTCCTTCTGTTTTTGCCCGTGGATGTAGGCTAAAAGCCGAACCACGTAATTTCTGGTATCCTTTCTTTTACACTTGTTCTTTATTTTCTTAAAATTTTACTTTAGCTGCGTGTCTGCTTCACCACCAATTTCCTAACAATTGAATGCAAATGAATTAGGGAGCTCTCCCTTTTATAGCCAAAAAACGGCTATTAAAATAATATATATTTTTTATTTTTCTTTAGGCGGCACTTATTTTTATTCTTCTTTTTTCTTTGTCAAAGTTTTAAAGCCATGTGCTTCTTTCAGCTGCCAAATTCTTTATTCTTCTTTGTACAGCTGCCAAAGTCTTATAGATGCTGCAGCCAAAGTATTTTCACATTAAATGGATGTGTTATATTTTTCAACAACCATGCATAATCTAAACAAGAAACTGCCCTACATTCTAGATTGTCCGAATTAATGCCTGCTTAATTAAATAATCGATGTATTATTCGTTGTGTGGTCTGAATCTTCACGTATTGCAAGAGATGAATATGTGGGTGTCCAGGAGAAAAGGGCCGTCTGAATTCTCAGCTTCATCAACAGCTGAGGAAGTTACTCAAGGAATTGATGCCGCTGGCGTCACCGCAATTGTTACAGGTTACAATTTCTTCTTCTTCTTCTTATTTTTTTTTCCCCCTGATTGTTGTATAGTCTTTTGTGATTACGAATTTATCTCTGTGAGATTACAGGAGCATCTAGTGGCATCGGTGCTGAGACCACACGTGTCCTTGCACTGCGGGGTGTGCATGTAATTATGGCCGTCAGGAATATGGCTGCTGGTAGAGATGTCAAAGATGCAATTGTCATGCAAAACCCTGCCGCTAAAGTTGATGTCATGGAGTTGGATCTCAGTTCTTTGGCCTCTGTCAGGAAATTTGCATCGGATTTCACCGCCCGGGCTCTTCCACTAAATATACTTATGTAAGAAAAACAAGTATATACTTATGTAATACTTGTTTGAGATTTCTGTTCGAACTTTCAAAGGATCAAAGTAAATTTTAAAACTTACTAAAAGTTGAGTCTAGTATTTGATGATTTTTTTTAAATAAAAATCTCTGTACTATTTTTATTTACTTAAGCAATAAAATCAGTAAAAATTAATTTAAAGAGATTATTTCTATTTATTTTTAAAATATTTTGATATTATATTGTTGTTGTTATTTGATGGAAATCGTAGTTGTTTTTTTATCGTCAATTACTTTATGGCAATAGAATAATAAAAAATAAAGTAAAAATATTTTTCACTTATCAATTGTTTTGAGTTACCCAAAAAGAAAAAAAATAAAATACAAAAACTTTACGCAATCAATACTATATATTCATGTTTATATACGTGTAAGTAGTTTTAATTCAATCTTAAATTCGATAATTAACCTCAATGAATTTTATCTCTTGCGTTACAAGTAACAATGCAGGAATTTTCGGAACCCCATTCATGCTCTCCAAGGACAACATAGAACTACATTTTGCTACAAATTGTTAGAAAAAACAAACCGTGAGATGACAAGTTATATAAACAAAAACAAACCGTGAGAAGGGAGATGAAATAAGAACATAAAAAAAAAACGAAATAGAATAGAAACCGAGGCCTGCACAAACAGTTTCCTTAAAACAGATTTACCACCTCTACTCGAGTGCTTAAGGTTTACTGGTATCTGTCTCCCAGGATACAACGGTTATGAATTTCCGACCAAGCACAGGCTGAAAATTCCGGCGAACCACAACAGCGTACTCAATCGTAGAAAGGACGACGAAGAAGGAAGGAAAACTAGTGTGCTTTTTGCTCGTTTTTTTTTGCAAGTAGAAGAACAGAAGTGAAGGTGCCATTTTATACTCAAGGGAGGGTGTAACGGTTTGCATTTGAATTGAATTTCCGAATTCAATTGAATTTAAACAATTCAATTAAAATAATTGAATTCAAAACGTAACAGCCAACTTGAATTAAACAATTCAATTTTTTCAATTCATAACAGCAAGAATTAATTGTAAAGCTGTTACAAAACGTGTGAAAAATTGAATTAAAAGTATGATAGAATTTAAGTTATCTAAACTCAATAATAGACATTTTCATTAAAAAGGTACTTAACAAAAATAGACGAGATTACCAAATAAAAAAGTTTCAATATTCGTGAACATGTGATCGATAGTAATTAATTGTGATCTTGCTAAAATTCTTTTATGTCTACTGCAGCTATTCTCGGCTTTGTTGCTAAATATCTGTTCAAAAATGTTCAACAGGTACTTTGATATTTACAGAAAAAAGAAATTAAATTCGATATTATGTTGTTGGCTACAAATTTTCAAATTGGTTTGTTTTAAACAGACTAATAGTCATATACGTATTTGTTTATTTGTTCATTTTGATCTGGATATAACTTAGGGGGCAGCAACAACATGTTATGTAGCATTGCATCCACAAGTTAAAGGGAAGAATGGCCTCTATTTCTCAGAATGTAACATAGCTCAACAAGGCTCCCATGCTATTGACACGGAGATGGCAAGGAAATTGTGGGATTTCAGCTTGGATTTGATTAAGAAATGTTCTCAAAATTCACAGGGGCTTTAGGTGTTTATGTTTAAATAATATGGATGGATAATATTTTAAAGAATTGTAATAAAGCAGCAGAAGCTTTAACACATTTTATTTTTTGCTGTGAGAAGACTTTCGAAGTCATCTATTGTTATTTTCTGCTTAGTAAAAACTCGAAGCAGGAAAATCATTTTTAACGAGTATAATACTACTATTAAATATTCAAAAATATTATTTTTACTTTCAATGGGAGAATCATCTTTTACTTTTTCAATTACTAATACACATTTTTACTACAGAATGGAATAAAGATTGACTATAAAATCAAATTAAAGATTCAAAAATGTTTCTCCTCTTTCGAAATTGAACATATAAAATTATTTCTTAAAATAGTATATCCTCTTCTAATTTAATTTTTCCCTACTATTTTAAAAATGTCACGATGTGCAACAATTTTATAATGAATGGTTAAGATTTATTTACTTTTAACTTTTTTCATAATTTGATATACTATTATATTAATATATTTTGCCATCCTTAATTTTAGAAGACAAATAAAAGTTCTAATTAAGCAACTTTCAATTAGTATTCTAATGGTTTAATTTATAATATCACTTCTATATTCTTGATAGATCTTCTAAATCAAATTAACGTAGTGTTACAGGAAAAAATAGCCAAATAAATTATTAGAAATCAAATTTTGAAATAAGTCAAACGAAAAAACAGAAAAATTGCACAATCAATTAACAACCGAACGATTTCCGAGGTCAGTTTCAAGCCATACTAAATATTTGATGAAGGATAAGATGCAGCAAGTGAGTTTATGGTAGGTGGGAGATTTACACACAATAAACTATTCTTGTATGATAATTTTTTTCATATCTGTTTATTAATTTTTTGATTAATTTCAAGTTCCGATAAAAAAAAAAAAAATCTGTTAGATGGATTTTCTATTAGTTTGAAGAAGAGAGTTTGTCTAAAAAAATTATAAAAGAAGAAGAAGAAAAAGACGTATAAATATTAAGAGAAAAAAGTAATCACTTGTGGTTACGGAAAGAAAATTAAAAAAATCTTGACCACTGAATACAAAATTTCCATGCGTCATATGATCTTCAATGCACCGTTTGGTGTTCAAGAACTGGGCAACTTCTAACAGCTATGTGCTTATCAATCACTGGACTAAAGATTTTCTGCGCAGACGAGAGTTGGCTGCCGGTGACGAAATTGGGATGTGCTGGGATTCTTTCTATATATTCCAGATTCAACTTCTCTGTTCTTAAACGCGCCCCAACCATTATTGTTCAAGACCACGCTAATGTCGCTGCTGATCATGATCATCATCAATTCATTCGCTCGAATCAATAATGATATATATTCATAATGCATGAATCCATTTTTGTGCAATATGTTGATGCGGAATTCTGGTCGTGCTCTTCTAAGACCAAGTTTTCTGCTCGTTCAACTTTATCTCGACCAGAACTTCTCCTCGCCCAGTTGCTTTTATTAGTTTCCTGCGTTCACAGAACAAGTCAGAGTGCGCCGGGTGTTCTCCCGGCTTAAACCCTCCGACGCTCAAGTCAGATAAGAAGGTTTTTTGGGAAAAGATCGGCCGTAAATCTCTTGGCCTTAGGTTTTTTATCGGTTACGAATTATTTGTCTTTTTAGCCCTTTAGAGTGATAAAAAGTCCAACCCTTTTACCTTCGCGGGCTGCCTTTTTATAGGCCTCCCGAGGATCCTTCCTCTTTCTCCGTGACAGGCGGTTGGGTGTGTTTTCATCACTGCTGTGGCAGGTGGTCGCGTGTACTTCGATTACTACGGTAGCAGGTGATTGCGTGTATCTCCATTACTGCGGTGGTAGGTGGTTGTGTGTATCTCCATGACTGCGATAGTGGGTAGTTGCGTGTATCCTCCTGACTGCGGTGGTAGGTGGTTGCGTGCTCTGCGTGGCTTCAAGTCTCGGGTTGGTGAGCGCGCCACTTCAACTAGCGTTGACCGGGTCTTCTCGCCGCACGTTCTTGGGGAATGGTACCGCGCCTCCAACAACAAACTAGCTCCATGGATAGTATGTTTGGGCTGGAGCGGGACGGTTCTGCTCGAGCCACATGCTACGGGTTCCATTTCTCTCTGCTCGTCTTTGTCCAAGCAAGCCATACTTCCAGCTGCCTGCTCGTCTGGTCCTGCTCGTTCTTTCTAGTCTCGTTGGAATACCCCCAAGCACAGGTCCCCCAGTTTCTGGTGTTGGATAACAAAGTGAACCGACAGTAGAAACTCAACAATCTCGGCTTACGTTGGGTGGGAAAAGCTGCCAAGAGTCGTGTCGCATTTAATTGCGGGTGAAGCGACGTGGCGGAAATCAAGCCTTCCGTTTGAATTTCAAACCAAGAGTCGCAAGCCCTCGGGATTAGGGCCCATTTAAATACTGGCAGCCCAGACGTTTTCCCTCATTTGGAAATTTCAAAACACTTTTTTACCCAACGCGTTCACCGTTTTCTCTGTTTTCCGGCAAACAATTTTCGGCAAATACACATCCACCCTTGATTCCCTCCAGTCGAAACACTCATTTCGACTAGGACTTCCTCCTCGACGGCCGATTCTTCAAGTACTGCTTCTATTTCCTCGTTCTTCAATAGTTGTAGACACCTCTCTTTCTTTTTCTGTTGTCTGGGTATTAGTCGGTGGTGGTGCTAGGGTGGTAGGTTGAGAAATGTCGAAAGGTAAGGAGAAAGTCATCGAGATAGACGACGATGACGAGTTAGACTTCTTACCTAGTCTTTTCGCCGACGCCGCCTTCGACCCTAGGATCCCCTTAGAGCCTAGTAACCCTGATGTCGCGACTAGGGCTAGAAGGATGTCCCTAGAAACGACCTCCTTGAGCCGAAACAGCGATGAAGTGGGAACATCTGGCTCGTCAGGCACCTTAAGTGACGAGCAGAAGGGTGATTCGGGGGGGGGGAGCCTTTACCAGAGTCGTCTCAACCAGAAACTAGGAGTATGGCCTGGGGTAGGGCACAGTCGTACCATTACTCGATTGATCTGACCACTTGCACGACCACAGTAGATGAGCTTGAGGCTCTTCGGGATCAATACGGGATCCCTGATGCTATACCCCTTAGGGTCCCCGGGAAAAAGGACGCCCCTAGTCGGCTTCCTAAGGGCTATGTTACGTTGTTTCTGGAGAGCTTCAAACATGGGTTAAGGTGCCCCTTGCATCCATACTTTGCCCGGATATTTAGCGAGTTGCATCTATCACCTGGTCAGTTGAACCCCAACGGGTGGAGGGTGCTTTCTGGTTTGTTCGTCTTGTGGTATAGGTGTTGTAAACACGAGCACACCATTGACGATCTGCGTCACTTATATCAGTTAAAGAGCAGCCCCAAAGATCCCGGTTGGTACTATTTTCAATCTAGCTCTAAAGGCAGGAAACCCGTGATTGGGCTTCCGACGGGGGGTGGTGGGTCTTGGAAGAGCAAGTTCTTTTTCGCTGAGGGTCCTTGGGGTCAAGTTGCACGGGTTGACGGGAAGGACTACCGCGTCCCATCTCGATTCATGGTCCCAGGTTGCCTGCTCGCTTTAGACGTCTTTCCTCCATAGTAGTCATCACTTTCGTCGTTTTGATCTTAACTAATTGTCTGCTCGTTTTGCAGTTTCTTAGGGTGTTCACTTCCCTCTTGAGCCTGGGCCGCTGAAGCTAGTGGAGTCTGTGTTGGCTAAGTCCTGCTCCTACCGCGAGCTGTTAAGCCTCGAGAATCTGGTCGCATCTGGTCTGATAATCACCGAGCCTCCGATGGAAGATGTCATGATTGCCGCTTTGACCAGGAAGCGTACCCACTCTCAGACTTCCAAGAAGGGTGAAGACAAGGAGGCTCCTGCTGCGAAGCGAGCCCTCGCAGCAGAGCAGACCTCTCCTCTGAAAACCCTGCCACCTCCTCCTGCCGTTACTGTGGAGAGTAGACAAGCAGCCACTAAGCCAGGTTCCTCCTCTGCTTCGAAGAAGCCCACTCCCCACATTCCAGATCACCTGGTCTCATTCATGAACGACCTTTCCGTACATGTGAGCAAGAAGGATGTGGAGGAGTTTTCCAGATTGGCCCTGCCTGACCTAATGGGTGCCATGCAGTTCGGTGCTATCCATCTTAGCTGCATGCTCGCTTACTATCAGGCCAAGTCTAACCGGCAGGAGAAAAAGATGAAGGAAGAGAATAAGGCGGCAGTCGCCAGAGTTGACAAAGCCGAGAAGAAAGCGGGGGATCTGAACCTCAGAAATCTGAAGTTGCAGGAGAAGGAGGCTCTCGCTAAAGCTAAAGCCGCTACTCTCGACGATGAGTTGACCAGGGTGCAGGAAGAACTGTGAAGGCAGAAGGCCATGTATGAGGCTCAGCTCGAATCTCTTCGCGAATCTCACCGGATCCAGCTCGAGGACCTAGAGAATGAAGCGGAACTTCGATACAACCAGGGGCTTCGACATTCGTATCGCAGCATCATGGCAGTCCTTGAGAAGCGACATCCGGATCTCAACATGGATGGTTTTGCAAAAGCTGTTTCTCAGCATATGGACGAGGAGGAAGCTAAAGAGGAAGCCGAAGAGGCGGGACCAGTCGTGGTCGAGGAGATCCCCCCCCTTCGTGCTGACCCTGCTGTGGTTGGTGAGATGGGTGCTCCTCCAGATGCGACTGGTGGTACTCCACTTGCACTTGACGCAGACCAGCCCTCAGAGGAGACTGCTCGGCCTGCTAACCCACCCGTTGCTTAAATTTGGACTTGTTAGAGATTTTTTTTATGTTATATGTAGCAGCTCCGTTACTTAAGCTTAATGAAATATATTGTTGTTTACTTTCTCCTTCCGTTGTTTTTTCCATGCCTTAGTGAAAATTTCGTTTCCTGGATGTTTGCTCGACTTGTCAGGCCAAGAAAACCTGGGCGCGTTTATCGTCTGGTCTTGCCGTAAGGTTGGTTTTGAAACCTTGTGAGCTGTTGCGCGCCTTAGAAAAAATTTTTTGACGCTTGACTACGCTCGCCTTCGCGTGGTCGAGCGGATCCTGGCATGTTTGGCTTTGGCCTCGCCATAGAACAGGTTTTGAGATGCGAGCCTTTACACGCCTTGACAAATTTTTGAGGCACAGGATTCTGCTCGCCTTTACTTGGTCGAGTAGATCCTGGCATGCTTGGCTTCGACCTCGCCATAAAACAGGCTTTGAGACGTGAGCCTTTACACGCCTTATTAAATTCTTGAGGCATAGGATTTTGCTCGCCTTTGCTTGGTCGAGCAGATCCTGGCATGCTTGGCTTCGGCCTCGCCATAAAACAAGTTTTGAGATGTGAGCCTTTACACGCTTTATTAAATTCTTGAGGCATAGGATTTTGCTTGCCTTCGCTTGGTCGAGCAGATCCTGGCATGCTTGGCTTCGGCCTCACCATAAAACAGTCTTTGAGACGTGAGCCTTTACACGCTTTATTAAATTCTTGAGGCATAGGTTTTGGCTCGCCTTCGCTTGGTCGAGCAGATCCCGGCATGCTTGGCTTCGGCCTCGCCATAAAACAGGCTTTGAGACGTGAGCCTTTACACGCCTTATTAAATTCTTGAGGCATAGGATTTTGCTCGCCTTCGCTTGGTCGAGCAGATCCTGGCATGCTTGGCTTCGGCCTCGCCATAAAACAGGCTTTGAGACGTGAGCCTTTACACGCTTTAGCTAATTTTTCTAAATTTCGGATTCTGCTCGTCTTCGCTTGGTCGAGCAGATCCTGGCATGCTTGGCTTCGGCCTCGCCATAAAACAGGCTTTGAGACACGAGCCTTTACACGCCTTAGCGAACTTTGTGAGCAGCACGGCAGGCCAAATTTCCTCTTTCATTACATTCAGCTTACAGGGTATTGCTTGATGTAAAATAAATAAGGCATAAAACATGGAGCAACAATCACGAATGGAAATATGTGTTGGGGCTTACAAATCTTATTGAAAGTACTTCCTAAGGTGCACCGCGTTCCATGGTCGCTTCACCTCGTGGCCATCTGCTCGAACCAGCTTGTAGGCTCCAGGCCCAACCAGCTGCTTGACTCTGTACGGCCCCTCCCAATTTGGACCAAGTACCCCTTGAGTCGGATCTTTTGTATTTTGGTTCACTCTCCTCAATACCCAATCTCCAACTTTGAATTGCCGCAAATTCACCTTCTGGTTGTAATACCGAGCAACCCATTGCTGGTAAATGACTACCCGCTTCGATGCTTGTTCCCTTTTCTCATCTAGCAGGTCCATATTTAAGCACATCTGGTCGTCATTTTCTTGCTCGTTGAAATATTCTGTTCGATGCGTGGCCGTTCCTATCTCGGCTGGCACAACTGCCTCGTGCCCGAAGGCCAAGGCAAACGGAGTTTCCCCGGTTGCTGTCTTATGGGTTGTTCTGTATGCCCATAATACACCTAGCAGTTCATCAACCCAAGCTCCCTTTTTTGCTCCCAGTCTGGTTTTGATGAGCTTCTTGATCGTCTTATTGGCTGCTACTACTTGCCCATTGGACTGTGGATGAACAGGTGAACAATACTTCAACTCTATGACGAGGTCCTGGCAAAAATCCCTGAAGCTATGGTTGTCAAATTGTCTACCATTGTCCGTTAT
Organism: Citrus glauca; assembly: GCA_029633175.1. Lineage (NCBI taxonomy): Eukaryota > Viridiplantae > Streptophyta > Magnoliopsida > Sapindales > Rutaceae > Citrus > Citrus glauca. Next base: position 7,252,393 of record JAQOOD010000009.1, read on the forward strand.
CAAGGCATGAGGGATTCCATATCGACAGATTAGATTCCTCCACACAAAATCGGTTGTCTTTTTCTCCGTAATGCTGCTGAGGGCCTCTACTTTTATCCACTTTGTGAAGTAATCAATTGCAACTATTGCATGCGTCGCTGCTCCTCGCCCCTTCGGCATTGGGCCAATTAGATCTATTCCCCACTGGGCAAATGGCCAAGGGGATGCCATTGAAGTGAGCCTCTTTGGTGGCTGGTTGGAGAAACTTGCAAAACTTTGGCAACTTGTGTAGCTTGGTCTTCTCTTGCGCATCCCTATGCATCGTTGGCCAAAAATACCCCTGCCTCAAAACTTTGTAGGCCAGGGATCTCCCACCAAAATGGTTCCCGCAAATCCCTTCGTGTACTTCTCTCATCACGTAATCCGCATCATCCTCATTCAAGCACCGAAGGAAAGGGAGAGTATATCCTCGTCGGTATAACACCTCATCAATCAATGTGTACCTCGAGGCCTGGGCCCTGATCTTCCGAGCTTGCAGCTTGTCTGGGGGTAAAATCTCATCTCTGAGATATGCTATCAGGGGGTCCATCCACGAGCTCTCCTGCTCTAGTCTCAACACCTCCAGCTTCAGTTCAATGCTCAGACTGAATTTCACCTCTAGGGGGATTGACTTAGGCATTTTTGGGTCTGTTACCGCTGCCATCCGGGCTAAGATGTCTGCTCGGCTGTTTTGCTCTCTGGGAATCTGTACCACCTCTACTGCCTCAAATCTTCCCATCAGCTGCTTCACTATTCGGAGATACTGTTCCATCCTCTCCTCCCTCGGTTGGAATTTCTCACTGACGTGATTCGCGACCAATTGCGAGTCAGTTTTAATCCTCACTCTTCCCGCTTTCATGGCTTTAGCTAGCTCCAAACCTGCTATCAGAGCTTCATACTCAGCCTGGTTGTTTGTTGCTGCGAAATCTGACTTCACAGCATAAGAGACCTCTTCCCCTTCAGGTCCTTCTAGGACCACTCCGGCCCCTGATCCCTGCTCCCTCGATGAACCGTCGACAAACACCTGCCAGACTCGGGTTTTACCACTGTCCGATGCTTCATCGAACTGCTCCGAACAGGCCTCCGGCTCTACAAACTCTGCTATAATATCCGCCATCGCCTGTGCCTTAATTGCTGCTCGTGGTTTATAATCAATGTCGAACTCACTCAGCTCCATGGCCCACTTCACGAGCCTATTAGAGGAATCTGGTTTATGTAGAGTTTGACGTAATGGTTGGTTTGTTATTACTGAGATAGGGAAAGCCTGGAAGTACGGTCTTAGCTTGCGAGCAGCGACCACGAGAGAAAGAGCCCACTTCTCCAACTGCTGATATCTGGTCTCGGCGTCAAGTAGGGCCTTGCTAGTATAATATATTGGGTATTGAATCCCATCTTCCTCCCTCACAATGACGGAGCTTGTGGCGCGGTTAGACACCGCCAAATACCATGACAACTTGTCCCCCTCTCTTGGTGTGGATAGCAGAAGTGCTCGCTGCAAGTACAGCTTTAAGTTCTGAAAGGCCTCCTCGCATTCTGGCGTCCACTCTGTTCTCTTCCCTTTCTTTATTACTTGGAAGAATGGCTGACATTTATCCGTGGCTTTGGAGATGAACCGGTTCAAGGCCGCGATCCTTCCCGTTAAGCTCTGCACTTCCTTGACGTTGCGAGGAGACTTCATCTGAATGATCGCTTGGATTTTCTCGGGATTCGCCTTGATTCCCCTGTGGCTTACCATGAACCCGAGGAATTTCTCAGATTCTACCCCAAAAGCACACTTCACCGGGTTGAGCTTCATTTTGTACTTCCTCAGAAGTGAAAAGGTCTCCTCAAGGTGCTGGACATGTTCTTCTGAGAGTTTAGACTTGGTGATCATGTCGTCTACATATACCTCCATTGTTCTCCCGATTAGTGGTTTGAAAATCTTGTTCACCAGCCTCTGGTACATAGCACCCGCATTTTTCAAACCGAACGGCATTACTTTGTAGCAGAACAACCCCTGGTTGGTAATAAATGCGGTGCTCTCCTCGTCCTGCCCGAACATTGGGATTTGATTATATCCCGAGAATGCATCCATGAAGCTGAGCAGGCCATGTCCGGCTGTAGAGTCTACGAGCTGGTCGATCTTTGGCAAAGGGAAGCTATCTTTCGGGCAGGCCTTGTTCAAGTCCGTGAAATCCACACACATCCTCCACCTGCTATTTGCCTTTTTTACCAACACTACGTTGGATATCCACTCGGGGTAAGTAATTTCCCGGACAAAACCTGCCTTTAGGAGCTTCTCAACCTCGCCATTTATGGCGTCATATCTTTCCTGATTGAAGCATCTCCTCTTCTGCCTTACTGTCTTCGCCCCTTTCTTTATTGCCAGTTTGTGGCACGCAATCTCTGGGTCAATCCCCGGCATGTCTTCGTGCGTCCATGCAAAGACATCTGCATAAGCCCGTAGACACTGCACCAACTCCCTCATTTGCTCCTCCTGTAGCCTTGACCCGATCTTGATTGTTCTGTCCGAATTCTCCAGTCCCAACCTTACCGTCGTCAACTCCTTTCCCGGCTCTTGTCTGCCTTTCCTGCTCTCCACTCAGTTATCGAGGGACGCTATTGGCATGGTTTCCCTTGCTGCCGAGGAGTAACAACTCCGCGCAGTTCTTTGGTCTCCTCGCACCACTCCTACGAGCTCATTTACCCGATACTTCAGGGCCAAGTAATGGTTGGACAGTACCGCTTTGGTCATCCTCAGAAATGGTCGGCCCATAATCATCTGGTAAGGGCCTTCCTCATCCACTACCACGAAGTCCAGCATCGTTGTCAGCTCTGTCAGAGCGTTCCCAATTGCGACCGGCAGCTCAACCGTGCCCAGAGAAACCAGCTTCCCTCCTCCAAACCCCTTTAGGGATGTGTTGGTATAGTCCAACTTCAGGTCTGTTAGCCCCATTTCCTCCAGAGTCGATTTGAACAACACATCTACCGAACTCCCTGTGTCTACCAATATCCTATCGAACCCCTTGCTCGCAACAGTGGCTTTGATGACCAGGGCATCCTCGTGAGGGTATAAAATCCCCTCTTCGTCCTTATCAGTCCACATGATCGGAACCTGCCGGACTTTCACCCGTTTCACCGTCAGGGTATTGAAGAACACCTCTTTGCTAGTCATGGCGTATCTCGCATAGTTCTTCCTTGCTCTGTTAGAATCTCTGACCAATGTTGGCCCCCCAGCTATCACCCTCACGTGAGGCTGCTCACGCCTCAAGCTTCTGCTACCCTGCTCTTCCTCATACGTCGAGGCCTCACTGGGGAAATCCCCATCTATAAATTCATCCAGGTAGCGATTTCTCACCAAATCCTCGACCTGGGTCTTGAGATATCTGCATCCCACGGTGGTATGCCCGTGAGTCTCATGGAACTTACAATAACGTCCCATATCTCTTCTGCTGGCTAACTTAATTATGGGAGCAGGGGGATGTAGCAATCCTCGATCCCTTATGGCCTCGTACACCTCGTCCAGGGAGACCTTCAAAGTGGTGTATTGCCCATAGTCCTGATTCCGGTCTATCCTATGCACGGCCCTTTCCTCATATGCACCACTCCGAGTCAGTGGTGGTGGCAGCACTTCTGGTCTGGTCTCTCTAGTGTTGTTTGGCTGGGGATGACGATTGCCATATGTTGCATCGTGTCGTCTCCAAGGTTCCCTCACTGGTGACCGAGGAGGTGGTGCTCTACCGCGCTGGTGCTGTGGTGGTCTCTGATGAGGTTGGTAAGTGGTAGCTCGGCCTGCTTCATTACAACTAGGTATCGGATGATCTTTCCTTCTCATCGGCCCACTTCCTGGTGACGCCCTCTTCTCTTTCCCCAATCCTTCCAGCTGGTCTATTCTGATCCGTGCAGCCTTCTCCTCTTCGATCTCCACATCTCGCTTGGCCTGCTCGTACGCGGCTGCGTAAGTCTTAATGAGCGAGCTCCTCAAGTTATAACACAGCCTTCCTATCCTCACCCCCTCTCTCAATCCTTTTAGCGCCTGAGGATGGTTGAAGGCGCCCAAATCCAGGACAGCTCGGTGATACCTTTTGATGAAGTCTCGCAAGGCTTCTTACTCCCCTTGCTTCACGCCCTTTAACTCCATCATATCATCTTCCGGTGCCATTGCTCCTCGAAACTGCTCCGCAAACTCCTGGCACATCTGCTCGAAAGTTCTGATACTCCCGCGAGGAAGCTTCCTGTACCACTCGCGTGCACGTCCCTCCAAAGATAACGGGAACACCCTCCACCTCTGGGCTGGAGATAGCCCATGTACCCCCGTCATGTCGTTGAAACATTCGACGTGTACCAATGGATCAGTACGCCCTGAGTATCGAAGGTCGGAGAGATGAAAGTCTTTCGGGATGGTTGCCCTCATGATCTCCGCCGAGAGAGGTGATTCTCCGTTCAACATGATTCTCCAACCAGGCGCTCTGCTCTTTCCCTGCATGTCATCGAGCACCTGCGCTAGCCTGCGCACTTCTTCTTCCAATTGCATTCCCCGACCAGGAACTCGGGCTATAACCTCATCCCGCTGCGGATCAATGTCGTGCATTGGTTGTCGGAGTTCTGTCTCCTCTGAATTCGCCATTCTGGCGTCCTCATTGAAGTTTGGTCCTCCTAGGGATTGGCCTTCCCTTCTATGAACATCTTCCCGCATAGAGCAGCAACCTCCCTCGCCGCCAAGTCTCCTGGTAATGTCATCCCTTCTCATAGCATCGTAGCCTGGTGCTGGTCCACCAGCTCTCACCCTCTCTTCCCGATTATCCCTCCGGTCATTACGCAACTCATCGAGAATGGATGCTAGGGCCTCCATCTGCCTTTCCATCCTCTCCATCCGGCCAAACACGGAATCACTCAGCGTTGCGTCTCCCCCTGGCGCATTACTCCCCCCAATCTCTATGGTTTTCTCCTCTTACTTTATCCCCGTCCCTGTTGCCAAGTAAGGCTTTTTAATCAAGGTCCCCACAGACGGCGCCAAAATATTGATGCGGAATTCTGGTCGTGCTCTTCTAAGACCAAGTTTTCTGCTCGTTCAACTTTATCTCGACCAGAACTTCTCCTCGCCCAGTTGCTTTTATTAGTTTCCTGCTTTCACAGAACAAGTCAGAGTGCGCCGGGTGTTCTCCCGGCGTAAACCCTCCGACGCTCAAGTCAGATATGAAGGTTTTTTGGGAAAAGATCGGTCATAAATCTCTTGGCCTTAGGTTTTTTATCGGTTACGAATTATTTGCCTTTTTAACCCCTTAGAGTGATAAAAAGTCCAACCCTTTTACCTTCGCGGGCTGCCTTTTTATAGGCCTCTCGAGGATCCTTCCTCTTTCTCCGTGACAGGCGGTTGGGTGTGTTTTCATCACTGCTGTGGCAGGTGGTCGCGTGTACCTCGATTACTGCGGTAGCAAGTGATTGCGTGTATCTCCATTACTGCGGTGGTAGGTGGTTGTGTGTATCTCCATGACTGCGATGGTGGGTGGTTGCGTGTATCCTCCTGACTGCGGTGGTAGGTGGTTGCGTGCTCTGCGTGGCTTCAAGTCTCGGGTTGGTGAGCGTGCCACTTCAACTAGCGTTGACCGGGTCTTCTCGCCGCACGTTCTTGGGGAATGGTATCGCGCCTCCAACAACAAACTAGCTTCATGGATAGTATGTTTGGGCTGAAGCGGGACGGTTCTGCTCCAGCCACATGCTACGGGTTCCATTTCTCTCTGCTCGTCATTGTCCAAGCAAGCCCTACTTCCAGCTGCCTGCTCGTCTGGTCCTGCTCGTTCTTTCTGGTCTCGTTGGAATACCCCCAAACACAATACATATCGGAATATATTAAAGTTGGGGCGCGCGCGCTGGATTTCTTGTTTTTTTCTCTAAATAATCTAGACCTAATAGAAATTATATATGTGTATATTACAAGTTACATCCAAGTTACATCATGTTACTTAAGTTGCATTATCTCCAATCAATTTTAAATACTGTGTATCAAAATTGACAACTCCATAGCAACCGGCTAACAATATCCAAACAAGTCAATATGAGTGACTACATAATCCACTTTTTTTTTAAGGATTCAATTTTAGAATTATGATAACAAAAGAATTAAGAATACTATTGGATCGTCCAACCTGTTGAGAAAAGATGGCATTGGCGGTTGATGTGTGATGCGTAAATTAGCAAGTGTACTAGTCGGCACAAGTAATATAATAAAGAATATAGTATCGTCCCACAAAAATTGTATATCCTATTAGCTACCTAAATTATTCTAACCCTAATTTATTTGAACAATCGAATAAGCGAATTAAAATAAAAATAAAATAAAATAACTAAAAATTAGATAAAGATGCAAGTAGTAACAAAAAAATACCAAGAGATTAAAATATTAGGACATCCGATTTCACCATAACCAATCCAATTTAATCCTCCATCTATGCTATTGAAGTTTATTACCCATGTTGACAGTGAATTTCCCTAGTATTTCAATATCTTTTCTCGAGTAATATCAAAAATACCTTCACATATTAACCAACTATATCTCCATGTGAATTTAAATATGCAAAGATTCATTGAGGTCTATGGAAATTCTTAGAAAAAATGTACGAATCAAGTTGGCATATCTTTGTCTTTCATTCAATTCATGTCATCCATTACACAGAGTAAAAATACATAAATCTCCTCTCGGTCTTATTATGCATCTTCAAATCATTTAAATATTGGCTAGATATTTAAAAGTTTTAAACGCTAGATATTTAAAAGTTTTAAACTAATAATGAACACTCAACCGTAGAATAATAAATTAAAAATAACATAGATTTATGAAATTAAATCTTCATAATTAGGTTATATGTAGCCCTAGTAAATAAATTAGTTCATGGGAATATAAAGAGAATTTATGAATTTAATTGGAAACATTCAAGCAATATAATCGAGAAAAGAGAAAGGAAAAACTCAAAAACTAATGCATCTTTCTCCTCCTCCAAATTTTTCTTACTACTCTTGCTTTGGCTCAAGACTTGCGACTGCCTTCCTGTCTCTTTAATTCTCCTGCAAGTATAGCTTTTATAGTGTTTTTATTGTGCGCCCTAAATCCTCACATGGTAAGGGGAAAAAAAAAATGCCTAGCCGCCACTTTTAAGCCCATGCACATGAATAGCCATTTAAAACAATACCAAAATATTTGCTTCCTTTATAGTGCGTTTACTTCATGAGAATGAGAATGTGGTGGAATGAGAATGAGCTGGGAATATTATCATTATTAAATTTTATTAACTTTATTATTTTAGTTATTATTAATTATTGTTATTATTAATAAAAATAATGATAATATTAATAAAAATAAAAATAATTAATAATAACTAAAATAATAAAGTTAATAAAATTTAATAATAATTATTATTATTAATGACATTTAAAATAATAAAATTATTTGTGATTTGAACAAGGGTAATTTAGGAAATATGAAAATATTAGAAGGATAGAAAAGTAATATGTTTCATTCTCATTCCCAACCCCCCATGAGAATGAGATTCTCATTCTTTATTCCCAAATTATGTGGGATCCAAACAATTTATTCTTATTTCCAAATTTAATTTTGTCAAGCAAACATAGTTTTGATTCTCATTCATCTATTCTCATTCCTTATTCCAAGAAGTAAAAACACCATTAATATTTTCTAAGCTTGCCATTTAAATTGTCAAATTCCCTCCACGTGACTAGCTTGAAATTAAAAGCCAATTGACCTTTTCTTCTCTTCCTTTATTCTTCACATGATTGCCTGGCTTAAATTCAATCTTCCTTAATTTGGCTTTTTATTTCTTTCCCTTTTGCTTCCATATTATTTCTATTATACTCCAATTTGTTTCATTTTTTCACTTCCTTTCACTTAAATATTTCCAATATTCCTACAATGACAAAATATAAAAATTAAGATAAAAATTAATATAATAAAATATAATTTAACATAAAATTAAGTTATGAAAGCATTATAATAATAGATAAATTATGAGCACATCAATGTGTATGGCCTGCACGCAATTATTAGAACATTTAATCCATTGAACTATAACAATGCCAAATTTTTGAAGATAATAAATTGTCATTGGGTGACCACATAATCCCATAATTTTGTTGAATTTTAATGATATGGCAAGGAAAGAAAATGTCATCTTTCATTGAATTTGTGACATTAGAGTAGCTACGGTGTGCGAAATGAGCTTGAATTTGTAATGCATGTTGTTCAAAAAAAAGAAAGAAAAGAAATATGAGCTTCAAAATTGTAAGTATTGCTAAATGATTTTAGGAAATAACAATGATACGTATAAGAAAAATAGTGTAAAAAATTGCACATATTAGAAAACAAAAGTATTAACCATAGACCAAAAAAAATCATATAAAACATATACATACATGTGTGCGCACGCATGTATGTATTTAATCATTTTTAATGAGGACATCCTTATTTTAACAAAGTGAAGATGTCCTCACTACAAAAAAAGTGTATATGAATATCAACAAATCTCTAAAAAAATATATTTAGTTTTATGCTCATTAATATTTATTAGATTTAAGATGAATCAATGTATTAAATTTATCGAAATTAAATATTTAAGAATTTTTAATATTTTCTCTCTCCATGTGGATCACAGTCCAAACCTTTTTCCCTAATATTTCCTCTCTCCCCTTGCCATGCTCCCTCTTCCTCTTCCTCTCTCTTCTCTTCTCCTATTGTCGTGCTCTCTTTCTCCCTCTCTCTTTTCTTCTCTTCTCTTGTTTTGCACTTGACCTAGCCTGGCCTTTTACTTGACCTTTTTGTTACTCTTTTTTCTTTGTAATGTCAAATTAAAAAACAAATGAATGGTCACAACCATCCAAATTAAAAGAGGACACATATTAACCATAAAAAAGAAAAATCAAATAAAAAACAAGATGAATAGAGGATCCAGTCCCCTTTGATTTCTTTCTTAATACACTCTTCCTCTTTGTTATACATAAAAACTTAGTAATATTGGAAAGGGAACAATAAATAAAATAAAATCTTGAATTCAAAATTAGTTCGTTTGAGGTCTTGAAGATTTGATCACATGGTCATGAATTCAATGAATATCACATAGGCAGAGCTTTTTCTTTCATTTTCAAAACCGAGAAGAGAGTTGTGAGATGAATTTGGAGAGATTAAAAAAAAAATTGTGACTAAGAGAAAAAAAGGTTAGAGATTAAAAAAAAGATAAGAAACGGGGAGGGGGGGGAGCACAACTAAGAGAGAAAGATTTGAAGTGGAGTCCACGTTGAGAAAGAAAATATTAAAAATTCTTAAATATTTAATTTTAATAAATCTTATCGATTAATTTATTTTAAATTTAATGAATATTAATAAGTGTAAAATTAAAAGTATTTATATGTATGGATTATGATCGGGAACCCCTCTTTTTCACACAAATTTTTATGAAAAATCTCAATCCTTAAATCATAATTAATCTAATGATTGAAATTAATGCTAATTTAAATGTATTTTTTTAAGAAAATTAAAAAAAATTGAGCCTACTAAAATTAAAAATATTATTCTTTGTAATTATTATTAACTTTTTTAATTCTACTTTCCTTGTTTCTCTTCTTATCTATGCCTCAAAGGTGTAAGGTGTTTCCAGTGGCAACAAATATAAAAGAAGAAATGAACACTGCTATATCATAAAAAAAATATTTTTTATTGGAAATAATAAAGAAATTTAAAGTAAATAGTAGAAGAAAAATTGATTTGCACGTTATAGAGGCTGAATAAAGATTAAAATGTGTCCCTATATGCATCAATAATTTTCTTTTTATTTCTTATGCAAATCTTAGCTGTAAAAAAATTACAGATTATAATTGGATTGGTAATCCTAAGTGATTGCCCTAATTTCATATTTACCTATTGATTTTAGGAAAAGATAACAAGCCCTCGTATTTAAGTGTGACTGTGTGAGTTATATTCGTGCTCTTTGTCATATACAAATAAGTAGAAATTATCGAGGAAGAAAAAGAAACAGATGAAGAAGAATTAGTGGAGAAGATTGTGTAGGAAAAAGAAGAAAAATATGGAGCATTGAAAAATAATAAGCGAGAAAAAAGAGGGAAAAAATGGAAATAATAATATTATTATTTGGTGGATCCAATTTTTATTTTTTTAAGAAATTTAAATTAATAGTAATTTCAAACCATTCTATTAATTATGATTAAGTGTTGAGAATTTGTGTAAAAATTTGTTTAAAAAGAGGGGCTCCCGATCTTGTCCCTATATATATGTGTGTGTGTGTGTGCGTACACTTAGGGGTCTTCAAAATTCAATCCGATCTACTCAACCTGCCTGATCTGTAAAAATCCAATTGGTGAAAATTCGATCCATGAATTGCTGGATTGGATTGGATTGAAAATTTAAAAATTTACAGGCGATGGATTGGATAGAAATTTATTTTTGTAAATCTGCAAATCCACAAAAAAAATATTTATTTAATAAAAAAATAAACATGTAAACATGACATTAGTACTTACTAATAAATAAATAAGTTTTAATATAATTACATTATATCTTATCGGATAATAATATAAAATAAAAATAATTAAATAAATAGATATGCCTTCCTAAACAATTAATTTTTATGTACTGATCTAAACAAATAAACTTTTTTCTTTTTTGTGTTAAATATTTTGAAACCTTGAATGTATTTTATAACTTTATCTAAACAATTAATTTATTTAAATCTTATTTAATCGGTAAGAAAATAATTTTTATATTAATTTTTTTATTTTGTTAGTTTATAGATAAGACATAATTAAAAATTTTTAACCTTCAAACCGATCCGCAAAATAGTGGATTGGATATAAATTGGCTCAAATTTGTATATGATCTACAGACGTATGAATTAAATTTACATCAAATTTCACTAATTCGTGAATTTAATTGAATTAATAATTTATAATTCATAAAATTATGAATTGAATATAAATTGATGTCCGATTTGTGAACACGCTCTGATGCCACTTGTCACGGGATGAGTATTTTGCGCAGCTAACCCATGCGGCACTTAGACAACTTCGCCGAATGTTGTTAAGTAAGCCTAGAGCTTCTTGAACTAGAGAAGAGAGCAATGAAGCCGAATAAGAAATTTGTATTGCACAAAGAGGGATTACAATGCTTGAGTTGCTTACAAAGCTTATTGTTGAGTTTTGTTGGATACAAATGCCTAATATTATCCCATATTTATAGGGGAGGCTTGCCAAGTTCTAGAGATTCTAGAGAATTCTATAATTTCCTAACTATTTACATATGTTAGAATTATATAAAAAATTTTAAAATATTTACAAGATCAAATGTGCTAGCGTCTGTCTACAGTTTTCTATCTTCAAGAAACCAATCCTCACAACTACAAATTGAGAGGTCCGACCCGGCCAAATCTAAAACCCAGCTCTAATGCCCATTTCTGAAGATTGAAAAAAAAAAAACGACGCCGTCTTAATTTTTTCAAAAACCTAAATGGACCGATCAAATCGAACCGGTTTCGGATCAGCAATTCTAAAACCCTAAGCCAAAACCAGAACCAAACCGCCAGAACCCCATCGTTTCATTCATTTTTCTCTCCCCTTGGCTTGGGGTAATTCCATTTTTCTGAAAACGGCACGATGCTCGCTCGGATGCTCCTTAAACCCTCACATTTCCGTTTATTAACCAATCTTTCTCCAAAATCCTATTTTTTCCCCCAAAACCCCGGCGTCCCTCCTCTTATCAGTTTCTCCCGATTCCTCTCCTCCAATAACAATAGCAACGACAACAATCAATCTAGCTCCAATGTTTGGAACCTTTCTCGCGAAATTGACGGAAAATTCGACCAGCTCTTCGGCGACACTGAGGCCAAAGACGTCGGTCAAGATGAGTTGTTCAATGCGGAGGAGAACCAGTCGTGGAGTTTTGGGGAGGGCGTGAAGGATGGCTCGTTCGAAATTGGAGAGAGTGCAGGGACAGTCGATGAAACTGGGAGGGAGAGTGGTGAGGCGGACGAGGAGAGCAAAGAGGAGCTCAGTGAAGAAGAGCTGAGGATGCTTCAGCTTGAGGAGAAACAACTTACAGCTGAACTCCAAGGCAAAACCCTTTCTTTTTTCTGATTTATAATCTATGTATTGGTATATAATTCATTTTCCATTTGGTTATATCTTGTTTGTGAGGGTGATTGAAGATATTAATGAAATGAAAATGATAAAAGTTCAATGATATTTAGTGTGTTAATTTATCAGCTCATTTTGAATGTTTGGAAAGTGATATCCTTTTCATTCTGTAAGTTTAGATAGAAATGGGTCTTCCTTTATGGAGTTAGCGCTGGAATTTCATGTTAGATGGTATGATTGACAATGTTTTTGCCTTAGGAGACATGGATGAACCAAGAGCGACTGTTGCCGTAATGATGGATGTTGTGAAATATTCAAAAGACCTTTAATAGCAGTGCATTTTTTGATGTTTTACTGTTGTACTCACCAAACATCAATGTATAATGTGGCTCTTTGAGAGTCACACTACGAAAAACCTGAGTATGCTAAATATTATGTTTGCACTTCATTGAAGATCTTGTTGTGAAATTTGCAGGCTCACCTTTTCTATTTTAGCTCTTTGTAAGTATTAATTTTCATTTGTGATGCTACGCATATTAATTTTCATTTGTGATGCTACGGATATTAATTTTCATTTATGATGCTATGCATATTTTATGAACTGTTTGAAATTTGGATTAGTTCTATTCTGCATAATTTCCAGGCAATTGGCGTCACTTTTCTTTTGTCATCTTTACGGCTTATCACTGAAGGTTGTATTGTTTTCATGTTTCTGCTCCTTGCAGGTCCCAGTCGTGCATTTGGTGACCTTATTGCGGCATCTGGTATCACAGATGCAATGCTAGAAAGTTTAATTGCGCTGAAGGACTTAGAAGGGGTTGAAGGTCTGCCCCCACTAAGTGAAATAGAGGAAATGCGTTATGAGAAAAATACAAGAAAATCTACCAGAGCTGAAATAGAACGCCAGAAACAGGAGGAAGTTGCTAAAGCTAGAGTGAGACAAGTAGATGAAAAAGGAAGGGCTTATGGAACAGGGAGAAGGAAATGCAGTATAGCTCGTGTTTGGATTCAACCTGGTGATGGAAAATTCATTGTTAATGATAAAGAATTTGACGTCTATTTCCCAATGCTTGATCATCGTGCTGCACTTCTTCGACCTTTCTCTGAGACAAAGACCTTGGGCCTTTGGGATGTCGATTGTACTGTGAAAGGGGGTGGCGTTTCAGGTGAGCTAAGGTGTTTCTAATTACTGAGCACTTAATTATCCATCTATTATATATGGTATCATCATGAATTTCAAGTTAAAAATAGTTGTCCCCTACCTTCCACTCCTTTTTTTTTTTCTTTTGTATCTATTTTGTTGACATTTCTTTGGTACGTCTGTGGACTATTTTAAGTTCTGTTGTTTATTGAAAATATGGTTCATTAAAGCAGGTATTTCATAATTTCAGTGTCTGATGGGCTATTGCTATGGGTAATGAGTTAGTTGTGTATTTCTATGGTTTTTGTTAATTTCAATGTTCATTTTGCAATCCAGCAATTGAGATACGGATATAGAATATTGCCATCTTCATCTGTTGCAGACCATACGGTTGCAGAGTTTTGAATTTATTCTATCTAGGATTTATTGTATTGTATTTATTTATTTATTTTATTTTTGGATAGGAAACAAAGAAACTAGTATTAGTAAGAACTTGAATTTATTGTAGCTAGTGGTCTGCTTTCTGGCATCCAAGAAGCCAAAAGATGAGATTTACAACTTGTAGTGAGTGTACTGGGTGGAGATGGTAATAAGAACTTGGCAAATTTGAGCTATTGCTGTTTGAGTGGTCTAAGCATGTCCTCAAATTTATTGTAGCTAGTGGTCTAAGCATGTACTTGTTAATGTATTTATGTTTTCAGTGATTAAATCCTTTTTACTTCTGATCTATCTTGAAGGTCTTATGGTGAAATTGTAGATTCAATCTTATTACATTGACTGAGAACTACATATAGTGCAAATTAGAAAGCTTATTTTTGACTTTTGAGTGAGCCTGTGCATTTTTGTCAGCATTTGATCCGTGATGGTGGCTGTCTAAGTTTCCTTTATTACTTTCTTTCTACTGTTCCTAACCTTGAGAAAATTGTTACTATCTGCCTGGTGACAGGTCAAGTTGGAGCTATTAGGCTCGGGATCAGCAGGGCATTGCAAAATTGGGAACCAGATCTACGTCCTGCACTCAGATCCGGTACAACCTTCAAAAGCATTCTCTTTCATATCTTTTACTTCAAATGCTACCTTCTACTAATATTAGAAATTTATGTTAATCGACATAGATAGAACTTCTTTACGTCATGTTAATGTTGTTATATTAACTAGTTGTTCATAATGTAACCCTAACTCCTTCCAGTGTCAAATCTCCAATTAGTTTCTTGATGAACATTTATATGTTTTATCGTGTACTTTTTTACTAAACCTACTCGTGTGTCTTAACAGCTGGGTTCTTGACGAGAGATTCACGTGTGGTTGAAAGGAAAAAACCAGGGAAGGCAAAAGCGAGAAAGAGCTTCCAATGGGTTAAGCGTTAATCGACAATTGGGGCTTCCATTTCAATGGCCCACGTTCTATGGAAGTTCAGTTTTGCCTCATTGCAATAACTTGTTGAGTCTTGAGAGTATCCAACCGGCTGGGCACGTCCATTCAACACGCCCTGCTTCTTGCTTTCTGTACGCTCACGGTCATGGAAAAGCTGTGAAGATTTTTGAGCAGTTTATTTGTTAAACAACACTGTTTCTAGTTTGTACCCTTATTTCATCTTTATGTGCAAATACAAGAGAGGAGCATTTGCTGAGCCCTGAATTTCGGTGTTGAGTACTGTGATGTCTTCGCTTTAAGGACGATCGTACAGTATTAGGATTGATTTTACCATTGCTTCTCTTGATTGTAACCAGACGGAAATTATTAGTTTGGATTCAAATGTGAAGATGTATAATGTTGGGGGAGAATAATGCAAAAAGATTGTTCAAATAATATTAACTTTATCAACCCTTTCGACTGACGGTGAAAGATCTTAACAGAAGCAGCCTTTTTATTTTTATTTTTTTTAATTATGATGTATCTTGGGGAGGGCAGGCACCTTAACAGAAGCAACCTTGTAAATAGAACATATGGATGACTAAATCAGCCAGCTGTCGTTAACAATTAATTATCCGTTATTCATCTTAAAACCGTTGATACTGTTCCCCGTTTAAGCATAATTCCCTCCTTCTGACCAATTTACCCTTCCCGTCAGAGCTGATGAGGTGACACGATGCCGCAGTGGAACCAAACCACTGTAGTCCCTACAGCCAGGCCGTTTTGATCATTATCAAAATGCAAATGGGCAAAGACAAAAATGTTAAACACTAAAGATGCATATAATACTACAAAATTCCAGCCGCGAATCCATACAAAGCGGAAATTACCATTTAACAAATGCGATCAAGCAGTGGGTAATTGATACATAATCCACGAATGTTTATTAAAAGGGAGACTTTGTATGCGATCAAGCAGTAGTAGTAGTAGTTGGTACATAATCACTGAAGGTTTATTGAAAGGGAAAACTTTATACTAACAACGCCATCGATCACGTTATATTATTATTTTTAACTAATGATTTCTCTTCCTACTGCCCTGGCGAACGCGGGATGGGATGCTTTGTTCGTTTCTGAAGAAATTATCAGGATCCGCCTTAGTTTTGACATCAACCAATCTTTTGAAATTGTTCTTGAAGTATTTGTTTCCCCAAACGCCGGCTTCTTCGACGCTTGTGTAATTGTCACCAAAGTTATTTCTTCCGATTTCCAGATCCTTGCAATTGAAATATGTAGCTCGGGGATTTTTGGTAACATAGGGAGCCATGTAATGGTACAGCTTTCTGTCCAACTCAATCACCCTGTGGGATTCTTCATCATCATACCATTCCGCATAGTACATGAGGTGGAATTTGTTGCTCCTGTGCGGGAATGCGGTTGCCGTCTCCGAGATCTCGTTGAATCTTCCGCCATAAGGAAATGAAATCACGTAAATGTTGTGCCCTCCTTCTTCATACAGAACCTCATACATCCCTTCCAAGGCTTCGACAGGAATAGGTTCCCTCACGTAGTCAGATTTTGCTTTCATGTAGTATTTGGCATAACTAAGCCTGTCAAGCAACAACTCCAAATTCAGATTCTCTTTTGCGTTGAATGCACGATGGTAGACGGTTGATTCAACCCAGCTCATTTCTTGGCAATCTTCTTTCCTCACACCAAGCTCAGGGAACCTCTCCTGCATCAGCGGAAGCAGCCTATCGACTCCACCCAGGTACTCGGCCGAGAATATGGCCACCATCGTTCTCTTTCCTTCCACCGATTTAAGCCCAGCACTGATTACTAATTCTTCCGGAAGCTTATACGCAATCTGCTGCCATTTGTGATGGATCTGTGTTGCATTCTGTTCCAAGGTTCTTACAACTGTGAATACAGTCACAGTTGACGGGACATCCACTAGGTTCACTTTCCAAGCCACAAGGATTCCGAAGCTAGCTACCCCACCTCCTCGAATGGCCCAAAAAAGATCTTCTCCCATTGATTTTCTATCAAGAATCCTGCCATTAACGTCCATCAAGTGAGCATCAATTACTTGATCAGCAGCAAGACCATATTTACGCATTAAGTAGCCAAACCCTCCACCACTTAAATGTCCACCAACCCCTACAGTGGGGCAAACTCCTGCCGGAAAGGCAAGAAGGTTGTTACTTTCCTCAGAAACTTTGTAATATAGTTCCCCAAGGGTGGCACCAGCTCCAACCCATGCTGTCTTCTCTTCTGCATCGACGTCGATTTGATTAAAGTTTATCAAATCAATCATCACAAATGGAACCTCAGAAACGTAAGAGAGACCCTCATGATCATGACCCCCACTTCGAACTATGGTTCGAAGGCCATGTTTTCGGGCACATTTGAGGACCGATTGAATTTGTGATACGTGAAATGGCGTCACAATGACTTGAGGTCTCCGGTACTCGGGCGATGCGAACAGAAGATTTTGTTTTAAATTATTCAATATCGATATATATGAAGAGTTTCTTTGGGTAAAAATTACTTTAGAAATGAAGGTGTTGTCAGAGTGTAGAGAGAGGCATTGAAGAAACTTCTGATTAGTGTCATGATGAACATGATCATCAGCTAAAGCTATCCCATGAAGAAATGATAACACAAGAACTAAAGTAGTAGTAGAAATATTAAATGGGAAAATTGATGTAGTGCTTTTAGTTTGAGGCTTCATTTTGGTAGATGTCTGATGATGTGTGAGTAGCCAAATGAATTCTATCCCTTAACTATATATCCTTTCAATCCAACAGCTCTCCTTGACCCAATAATTTTAATAGTGTGGTATGCGGTGTATGATTGTTGACAAATATTGTATGTTAATAGTTTTATATTCTAATCATGATTGATTATATATTATGATATATTACATCAATGCGCGAACAATTTCGCGACTGGCTGCATGTATATGTTCGGACGTAGAGTGGAATATTTGACGGTCCTATTGGGTGGGCTTCTTATATTTATTGTGAAATGCAGTATGACACCTGAAACAGTCGAAATAAACTAGTTGTTTAAAAAAATATAAAGTGACATTGCGATTTTATTCGGTACTTTATTAATGCCCACCTTCTACAATTGTTTGCTTTTTTTTTAATGTTAATATCAAATATTAGGCTCTAATTCCGACCGAAATAAGTCTATTAAGCACACCTTTAAGAGAGTATGAGAGTTCAATAAGAAATTTAATAAGTCAATTAAGTACAACTACATAAAAATATGAGAGCGCAGTAGGAAATTTAATAAATCAAGTAAGTACAATTATATGAGAGTATAAAAGTTCAGTAAAAAATTTAATAAATCAATTAAGTATAGATATATGAGAGCATGAGAACATGTGAGTATGAAAGTATGCAGCTTAGAAAGGAGCTTAATAAGTCAATTAAACATAGCTATATGAGAGTATAAGTTTAATAAGAAGCTTGATAAATCAATTAAATACAGTTATATAAGAGTTACAGAAGTTAATAATAAGTTTAATAAATCAATTGAACACAAATACATAAGAGTACGAGAGCTCTATAGGAAGTTTAATAAGTGAGTTAAGGCACAACTACATAAACAATAGCGAAATGGCCACGCAAGCAAATTGAGAAGAGTTGAAAGTGTATTGGAGTTGGGCGCAAAAGTGGTTGTGAGATTTTCATCATTGGCAAATGGGAGAGTCGTCAACGTAGTACATAATGCATAATTTTTAAAACTCCACCCGTTAGATCAAAGTGCTTCAAATCAAGCGGAGCTAACAGCTGAACCACATGCAGACAAATTAAGGAGTAACGTAACTCCTGAATGGACCCCGAATTTCTGTATATATTTACAATAAATCATCAACGAATCTGATAGGGATCCACCTTTTGCAATCATCTTTTGGGGAATCTATTTAATTTTTTTTTTTGGATGTTTACATTTATATTTAAAAAATAATAATTAAATCTTTTCGGCAACAGTCCAAGGGTTATTCAAGAAAAGGGTGCAATTCAGTCATTCTCACCCCGAAAGAAAAATAAAAAAAGGTGCCACATTAAAAAAAATCTCTTTCGTAGCATAACTTTGAAAAATACCAAATTTAAAAACCAAATGCATTTTAAGCGTTATCGCTGCTTCACAAAAGAACACAACTGCCCAAGAAAATTATAAATTGAGGGTTTGATCACTTAATTTTTTGTCAAGCTCTCTCCACAACAGACGCGAAAAGAAATAAAGAGAGAAAGAAAGAAGCAAATAATCATGTTGCTTCAAATTAATCCGCGATCAAGCTTTTCTTTGAAATACCATCCTTCGCAACACGCTGGTAAGCTTCTTTCTAATATTTTAAGAATGTCCAAAAAATTGACATTTAAGGTGAATTTTATTCTCTGTTTCTCACTCGCATGAGTTTGGTATTGATAGTTTTACTACGTGCACATCTATTCTTTGATAGTGAAATTACGTCGTATAAGTTTATGAGTCTAACTTATGCTCAAAGTATAATTGTGAACCTTATACATTTAATTCATTATTTATTTTCAATCAATATGGGATGATGTCTCTAGCTAACACCAGAGATAAAATCTGATGATAAAAATTTATTAGAGGCTTAAGTGATTAAAAAATAAATTAAGAGGAACCAAAGTTCTCATTCTATCTTTTTCTGTTTGTGTAAGATAATTAATATTTTGTCCACATTTAGGTTCAGTTAAAACATTCCAGACTCCACTGAAACATATAAATGGCCTGGCAAACAAAAATCAGAGCAAGAAGTACTCCGTCAGATGCTCCTCCGAAAGTTCATTTTTTTTAACCAATAAAATTGGACACCGCGAGGATTTAGTAATCAATAGAAATCATAAACCATTGAGCAAATCAACAGCTGCAGTGGCAGCACAAGATGGGTATTCATCAGAATCCGAGCTGGCCTCAACAAGCTTTATGCAAGTTTTGAACAAGAAGTGTGATGCATTCTATCGGCTCACTCGTCCCTACAGTTGCGTCAGCATTGTGAGTTGCTTGATTAATTTTAAGTATATGTGTAAAATTGATAGACAAATCAATCCAGCGCCCCCCCCTTTTTTTTTTAATGCTAATTTTTAAATTTATCAGATTGCGGCGTTATTATCCGTTTCTTTGCTTCCATTACAAAGTACTGCTGATTTCACTCCCAAGCTTATCATAGAAGCATTCAAGGTAAAATTTAAGTGGTTTATTCCTTGTCAAGTTTAATTTGGAATTTGGATGAGTTAATTTTTTTATTGATATTAATTTTCAGTGCATGGTGCCCGCGATAATGATGAACAATTATGCCAATGCCATAAACCAATTGGCAGATGTTCATATCGACAAGGTATTTATATATTTCACTCACCTGTATATTTTGCTTATTTCATGTATAAATTATATATGTTTTCCTAACAAATTTAGATTAAAATTGTCAAAAGGTTAACAAGCCTTATCTCCCCCTCGCTTGCGGAGACTTTTCAATGGGAGAAGGACTAGCAATTACCATAGCATCTCCATTAATGGTACAAAGTTAAAGCTTCACTCTTCGACATTGTTAATTATTATTTCAGTTTTAAAATTTATGTAAACCTTAATTACTAATTTATTTTTTATTAATTTTCAGGCTGTGGCTATGGGGATTATGCTTCGATCTCCACCACTAGTTATAGGCTTCATCATATGGTGTATAGTTGGAGGCGCTTATTCCATCGATGTAAAGCACCCAACTTGCTTCGATACATAATATAGTTATTTGTGAAAAAAAGAAAAAAAAAATCCAAATCGGAAACTTCAGTTAGAGATGAAGATCATGAAGTCAATTAATTGCTTCAGACAAATAACTGATTAATTGATGAAATTGATTAAGTTCATCATCTAATTAATTGTTCTTCGCAATCTCAAACTTTCATGTAGCTTCCTCCCCTTCTTCGATGGAAGGGAAATCCATTGATGGCTGCAGTGACCATCATCAGTATGAATGGACTTCTACTTCTTTTTCCTTTCTTCATACACTTCCAGGTATATACACTGTTAAGACTTATTTTGAATATTATTGTTAGACTCTTACCTAAAACGTCAAGCTATTGGGTCATGCGACTTTTTTGACATGTACACGTACAAATTCTCAAATTTGTCAATATATATGGTTTCATGCCAAAATTTGGTCATATATATTTTCAAACTAATTACGAAATGGATTTGATACATAAACACAGAAAATTGTGCTCGGTAATCCCGTAGCATTTACGAAACCAGTGTTGTTTACCGCTGCTTACATGGTGATCTGGAACGCTGCAATTGCATTTGTGAAGGTAACTAATTCAGAAATTGAATAAATAATTAACAGTATATGAATATTTCATGTCATGTCCATCAATAGCAACAACTTATGTGATAAATTTTATACTTACAACCTATTTGGTATGTCTTATCTAATGACCATAAATACTTATTTAATTATATAAGCTCTTTTCAATTTTTTTTTGTTGTTGTTTGGATTTTTTGAGTAGAGATTTTGAAAATTAAATGAGTTATTTTGCCTCTACTAGTAAAAACATAAAATTTGGGTTTTTACGAATAGTAGTTGAATTTTTTTAAATATTAAAATATCTAAAATATTCTTTACCTATTTCATAATCTTATTTTATTCATTTCAAAACATAACTTCAAATAACTTACATATTAAGATAATTTTACATTTTTTAATGAACGCTCTCATTGATAACCAAACAACCAAAAATTTTTTGATAAAAAATTTATTTGTAAAATCTCTTCTAATAAAAATTCTATTTAAATAAGCTCTTTTTGAAAATTTATACCAAACGAAGCCTTAATTATTTTTGGTTTTGGCCTTATAATATATAGGATATACCTGATGTGGAGGGTGACAAAGCATTTGGCCTTCGAACGCTCCCAATCATCCTAGGGAAAGAAAAAGTGAGTAATAATAATTTTCTTTACCAATGTATATATGATTTATTGGCTAACAATATTAATGATATGTTTCTTTAATTTCTGAAAGGTATTTTCGATTGCTGTTGATATGATGTTAATGGTTTATGGAGGTGCTGTACTAGTTGGAGCTTTTTCGCCTTCCGTGTTATGCAAACTTGTTACTGTAAGAATTTTAATCAGTAATTTCTACAACAAATTTAGCCTTGTTTTTATATATGCACTTGATCTTGAATGTGATCTGCGTAACTCATCATTTAATTTTTTTTAATGATATTTTCTTGTAGACGATAGGCCACTCCGCATTGGCTTTCGTTTTGTGGCGTCAGGCTAAAACTATTGATCTCTCCGATAATAAATCAGTGCAATCTTTTTATCTGTTCATTTGGAAGGTAAGTGATTCCTATTTCCATGTGTGAATACTTAATCAAAGAAAAATGCTAAAGAAATTGAAGGCTAGCTAACAAGATTTTGTTAGATTTTTCTGTTTAAATATCATCGCTCCTTTGTCAAGATTTTTCATTTACTTCCATAGTGACATTTTTTGCTGACGCATCTGCAGCTGTACTATGTTGAATTCTTATTTGTGCACTTCTTACGCTGAGAATAAGACCAAGTCCTCACAAAGAGGAACAAAGTGAGTAAAGAAAATGAAGAGTGCTCTGTGCTTCCTTGCAGCAATTGTTGTACTATGTTTTGTTGTCTGTTCGGCGTTAAATAAGTTGTAAGATTGTTAATTTTGTAATAATTATAAGGGTACAGTTATTTTGGTTATACTCTAACTTAGAGCATCCATTGCAGTCATTGGATTTAAAGTTAAAACAATTAATATTCATTGCAGCTTTAAATCCAATGGCTCTAACTTCTAACATCTCCAACATAGCAATTCCCTAATTATAATCAGTTGTTTTCTTATTGTGTGCCGAATAATGTCGAAAGATTTGGGTGGGGGGGGGGGGGTGGTTTTATCCTTGTTTTTTATTACTTCAATTCCTATTTTCCACCATTTTGTTTTATCTTTTATCTTTGTGAGTACAAAATACAGTAAAATCTCAATGAAATTATCACTTAATAAATTAATAATCTCAATTAAATAATATTATTTGTTAATTCTGACTTGAGGCCAACATATAAGACTAATAATTGAATATAAGACAAGACACTACAAAAAAAAAAAAATCATTTTTAGTTTCATATACAACTCACCTAATTTATGCTGATGGAGGCTCGCTTTCAACCATAAGATTCCTTTGATTGTTAAATGATAAGGACACTTCTGTTCTTATTGTTTTTCGCATGATAAAAATATACATCCCCTCAATCAGCAGTCACCCAAAGTTGTAAATTTTCAATAACACTCATTAATTGCGTCTCTCTTTTTGGCATAGGCTCTTCTGTCATATAGAATATGACAAATTTATAACCATTTGAGCAGGTTGCCGCATAACTTGCATGTATACTTGCGTATGCCAAAAAAATTAGTCCACTGAAGACGGCCCATTCTTAAGAGACGGTGAGTTAGAATGCCATCAAATTTGAGCCATTCAATCAAGACGTATCCTCAAAGTTGCAACTATTAGCTAATTGTTTGCACGCATATGATTTGCTTGTCAAATGATTGGAAGAAAATAACATCAACATATTCCTTCTAAGTTTCTAAAATCATTCAACATACCTTCACTTCCACAACAAGGCTGGCCTGATTTTGGACAAATTAAAGACAAAATATATACACATCGATCATCATATCTTGCAAACAGAAGCCAAGAGCATTCTAGTTTGTCCAAAAACTATATAAATTGCCTCGTTTGTTTTCATTTAATATCTTCCAAAATCCCAATACTTCATTCGGGGGGAAAGAAAAGCGTTTCCTTTGTTTCTCCAGAAGAGGTGAGCATGCATCCTACTCTCTCTTTTTCCCCACCTTCAACTTGCTTCTCAAGTCTCTTTAAATTCGTTCCTCAGGGGTGAAATATTTTGATTATGTTGTTTACAGGAAACTTTTTATTATTATTTTTTTTTGGTTATTGTATATGCCATAAGGTAAATAAATGAAGAAGAGAATTAGTGCACGCATCCGAAAGTGCCTTTCCCATGCAGGTTTGTTTACATGTTTTTAAGTTCTTTTTCTTTTTCTTTTATCGTATGGAACAAATGTTAGTAGTACTATCTCTTGAGAGTATAACTGATTAAACCAATAAGAAGCAGTAACAGGGTTGAAATTGGAGCCAAAAGTTAGCGGGGTTATGTTTTTAAGGGTCAAAGTTTAGCTAATAGAACTATGAAAATTTAGAAAATAACTTCGTTTATTTCAATAACTAAAAAAAAAAAAAGGAGCAGAACCTAGCTAGGACCAATGGTTGTTGAAACTTGAAAACAGTAGTTGAAATTGCACTAACTACTAAACCTAAAATACATCAAAATTTATTGCAGAATTTGCAGGTGACAAATAACTTTAGCTGGCAAAGCCAATGGCATATTATTTTCCTCCTCTATCCTTGTCAACATATGTGGGTGTGCGAAGTTCAAAGGACTAACGATATCCATATTCTAAAATTATTCGAATTTCAATACACTAAAAAAGTGAAAGATAGTCCACTATTTATAGTTCATATTTTTCTCATCTTTTAGTTCCATTAGCAATTCAAGTCACATGGTTGTCACCACATAATATCAAAAAGAGTCTTATTCCATAAATATCGAAATTTGATCGTAAATTTAATTAGTTTATCTTCTGGTATAATTAATACGGGGAAGAGGTAGTTTAATTACTAAGCCATCTAGAAGGGGACCTACGATAAAGTGGCCTCACTCGCATTCACGTCTCTCTTTCATACAATCGCCATAGGTCTCATTATCAAAATCAATTCCATGTGACCTATTTAAAGCCGATGCTTCAGTTTCATTTCTTTTGTATAAACATCATGGGCAAACTTTGTCTCTAACATCATGTTAATTTTATCAAAAGATGGATTATTAAAGTTATTGACGGGACAAGAGCCAAGGGCATCAGCTATCAAAAGATGAACTTATCAAGGAGAGTTGACGTCGATGCTAGGGAATCAATTAATTTAGTGCAAGATCTTAAAAAAAATTTAAAAATTGAGGTTAGAATATTAAATTTGTTATATATATATTAATAAAAATATTCTAATAAAAAATTTTAAAATACGGAAAAATTTTGAAAAACTCTTAAATATTGTTTTGGTGGATATAAACAGCATCGAGCGCAGATATTTCGAGCCAACGCACCGTTGTTGATGTACGAGAAGAATATGCTCATGCCTTCCGGACAGAATCATACAATGAGTTTTGGACACGTGTCCTTGCCTTATCAAACAAAGATTCAGCCAAATCTCTCCAAGTTAAGT
This sequence comes from Citrus glauca, assembly GCA_029633175.1. Lineage (NCBI taxonomy): Eukaryota > Viridiplantae > Streptophyta > Magnoliopsida > Sapindales > Rutaceae > Citrus > Citrus glauca. The sequence continues at coordinate 7,277,388 of JAQOOD010000009.1, forward strand.
CTACAACAGCGGCTCGACTCTCATCCTATCGACTCTTTGCCGAGCAACTCTTGGATCCTGATCAATCCGCGGTTATTCGGATCCTGGACTTGGTCAAATCACCCTCTCTAATATTTGATTATTTCACTGAGACCGCCAACGCTTCTCTATTCTTTGGGCCTTTATTAAAAGACATCGATAATGTTCGTATCAAGTATCGATCTTTTAAAGTCATTGTTAATTCACTTCAAAATGCTCATGCTTTGCCGATAAATTTCTTTTCGAGTGTGGTGATCCGACTAACCGAATTTTCTAATTTATCGAACCCGTTTGCTTTGGCTGCTCCGACTACTTGTCGATTTCGGGTTGTTCAAGCCGGATGCGGGAAGCTACTCAAGCAACTCGAGTCGAGTCGAGACAAGGCTCGAGCCAGGCTTCAGCTTATAAATATAACAAAACACGGCTCTGCTACATTCCTACTGGCTATCACAATTTCACTAACCGTAATACTCGCATCACACGCACTTGCATTGCTAGTGGCTGCGCCGGGTTTGACTGCGGCCTCGCTTGAGCCGGCTTCAACAAGGAGGTTAGTCAGGGTATCGACTCAGCTTGATGCAGCCGCAAAAGGGACTTATATATTGAACAGGGATTTGGATACCATAAGCCGGCTTGTGGCTCGGCTGAATGATGAGCTGGAGCACATGCGTTCGACGGTTAAGTTTTGGCTTGAGAGGGGAGAGGCTCGGCTCCAAGCAAGCGGTGAAGTGGCCCGCCAGCTACTGAAGAACGATGCCAGCTTTAGCCAACAGCTTGATGAGCTTGAAGAACATCTGTACTTGTGCTTTATGACCGTCAACAGAGCTAGAAACCTTGTAATGAAAGAGATTTTGGATCCGGGTCAATCCACGACCCGAGATCTAAATATGATGTAAAAATGGCTATTTTTTGAAAAAATGATTTTTTTTTCAACTTAAGAACGTGCAAGTTTGACAAACAATCAACCGATTAACTATTTCAAATGGCAAAAAAATATTTATTACAATCTCTAACACGCAGTGGTTCCCAAAAATGAGCCCTCAATGTTTTATGTTTAAAGTTTAATAAAGTTTTTTTTATATTAAACTATATGTTATTTGAATATTACATTAGGGTCTTAACTAATCTAAATTTGAGTCGGGTAAGACTATTAGGGTGTCAAAATTTTCTCAATAAGTATTTAATCCAACTACATTCTCAAACATCAAATCAAAAACTTTAGTTAAGATAAAACAGCTCGGTACCAATTGATCTACTCGCTTATAGGTTAAAATTCAATTAAGCTTCAATTGCCGGTCTATAGGACCCGCCAATCAATTCCCGGCAGTCAAGCCACTTCTTATACCGTCCATTTTCCATTTTTATTTAAGAGGACCAGCTGCTGCTGCTGCAGCTGCCCATTTGTTATTCACACCCAACGGTTTGCCAATTGCCATTATAGGTTAACAGATGAATAATTGCACGTTAGAATTTCGGCCAAAATTGGCCAAATAACCGATATCTTTTAACATGTATGTATTATAATTAGTCACGCGCTAAGAAAACTTGTTAATTTTTCTTTTTGTTAAATGTATACACTGCTCATCATATTCTTATATTCGAACAGCTGAAGAGAGCAAATTATACATATTTCCCATCGTGCATGCTGGCATTTTAAATTAAAGAATTAATTAAGCTCGATTATTATCAGCAAAAGTAAACTGTACCTTTTTTTCCCAACAATATGGAAATTAGTTAAAAACTTTAATAAAACACCGTCTCTTATAAGCCTCAAGATCCTCGTGGGCCGGCATGCAATGATGTGCCAAAAGTTTAATCTAGGTTCCGACAAAAATGGTTGACTGTTTTACTGAGCACAAATATTCGTGGACAACTCCTACCGAACAAGGCGGTTCATGATTCAAACTCATTAATTGAAAGCTACGACGACAATTTCAAAATCACGATCATGCTGCAAAGTTTTATACGTATAGCCGTGTCTTTTGAAGAAGATGAGCCTCAACAATAATATATATTCACAAGAAGATGAGGGTCTTCATTCTACCACTTGCTTGTGAAGCTTTCCTTTAATTTTATTTAGGATTTGCTAATTTTGCTTCACACGTACGTCTTAAATTTGTTAGTATCTCTTAAGTTCCATCAATATTTTACAGCTAATTAATTATATCCATAATATGATCTTAAGTTTCTCTATTTTTACAAGCTGTAATCATTTGAAGAGAGCAGTCAGCTTGGACTCAGCATTTATTAATACGTGAATATGGAAAGTTATGACATTCACCATACATTTTATTAATACCTTAATATATTTTCTCAAAAATATCAAAATGATGTATCCTACTTCAGTGCATACACCATCCCGTTTCAAAATGCACTCTTTAAGTTGATTTATTGCAATGGAAATAAGATGTTAGTATTTCAATTCCAAAGAGATATATTTGCATCCAATTTGGAGGCGGGTAGTATAGGGGATGCATGGTAACTTTAATGGTCTTCAAAATGGTCTGTAATAAAAATGGAGTGAAATGAGGAATGAGAATTAAAATAAATTATTTACTTTAATTAGAAGAATTGGGATCGAAATGAACTATTTTATCTTAGAATTAGAATAAATTATTTTAAATTACTAAACTAATCTTAGTTTATTATTGTCATTGTTTATTGTGATAATTGCGATCATTATCATCATCATCATCATCAATAAAATTATTAATAATAATATAAGAAGGACAACATGAGAATTTTAAAATTTGAGTAAGGGTACTATGGTCACTTTAGAAAATGAGATTCTTATTCCTACCTCTCCATGGGGCCAACGACTTTGATTCCCATTCAACTTCTCGTTAAAGCAAGTAAATACATCATTCATTTTCATTCCTTAATTTCTGTTCCGATTCTTGATGATCAATAAACACACCATAAAAAACACTATATTAGTACAATTCAATACCGTGTCTACACTTTTAAAATTTTCATAAAATGATAACTAGTTTGAATTTTGAAATGTCCAACGAACCGTTATTTATTAAGAGTTGAGTGACCACCTCTACAATTATATATTACATTACAATAACCAGTTATCCACTAACAAAACAACAAAGAATTTTTCGGAAGTTTAAATTTTAAAAAATGTGCAACATACGTATAGCACGAGATGTCTATCCAGCATAATTCGAACATCTACGTCCATATGTCGATATACATGTGTATTACTGAAGATATATATATGAGTTCCTGTGGGGGACTCAGTCTTTACATCTGTAGCTGACTGCGAAAATACATGTGTATTACTGAAGAAGTATTTAATTTCACTTTCAAATATGATAGGCCAAATTGCCCTTCCACAAAATTTAAGGTGAGGTGAGGTGCGTAATAATGTCGTCGACATTATTGATTTACTTTTAGCCATGCAGGAGAGAAGCTTCACCGATCATCAACTTGATTTCTACCCTAACTAATTAACACAAAGTGACATAGAAAATATTAATTGATCACAACTGCTTTCATGAATTCCATTAATGCTCCCTCAACCGCACAAGCACTGATTCTTCTTTCGCTATAAAAAAGGCAAAACGAAAAAAAAAAAAGAAACCCACAAGCAGAAGTGCTCTTGAACATATTACCTCTTCAGTTAGTTCATCCAACAAAAACAAATCAAAAGTGCTTTTGACAATCAGAACCCTAATATTAGAAATGGCAGAGATAACAAAGGTGAAGATTACAAGCAAAACCCATGTGAAGCCGAGCAAAGTGATAGGAAGAAGAGAGTGTCAGCTGGTGACTTTTGATCTGCCGTATCTGTTTTTTTATTACAACCAGAAGCTGCTGTTGTATAGAAACGGGAACCGTGAGTTTCACGACGCTGTCGAGAAACTCAAAGATGGGCTTAAGCATGTGTTGGAGGAGTTTTATCAGCTGGCTGGGAAGCTGGGGAAAGATGAAGAAGGTGTCTTTAGGGTTGAGTATGATGATGACATGGACGGCGTCGAGGTGGCCGAGGCCGTAGCTGATGAGATCGCCGTCGATGATCTGACGGCTGAGGAAGGCACCAAGAGTTTCAAGGAGTTGATTCCCTATTATGGAGTCCTGAATTTGGAGGGGACTCATCGGCCTTTGTTGGCTCTTCAGGTACAACACTAAATTCAATAAATTCATCCAGAAAACAAAAATCTAAATGGTTTTTGTATCTATTTTAATTTACTTCATAGACAGGCATAGCTTGTAACAATTTTTCTTTGCATGTTAAAATAATTTTATTTTGACAAATTATATTTTATGTACCTTATATTCAATCATATAAATTGTGAGTAATGAGTAAGTGTAAGGTATATAGGATACTTTTTACTTTACATGTTCATTCTGTAATGTCATATCATGTCCCCTATGCATTGTTAATGCTCAACGGGACAGCTGCCTTTGTCACCCATTAAGAGAAACCTTTTATTTCTTCATCATTAAATGAATAATGCGATCTAAAAATTCAAATATAACACAACACTAGTCACTATACATGCATTATTGAGTATTGACACTTCTCATCAGACAGTTATATTGTGGGATCTGTTGCATTAAATCTGCATGCATCAGAAACGTGTACATTATGGTGAGAAAAGATAGTAATTTAATTATAATAAAGAAAATATTTCTGTCATTGACAAAAGAAATTTAAAAAGAAAAAAAAAAGGACCCAAGCGGATGATAGAAAATTGATTGATTTGTCACCCATTTTAAGATCTCTTTTCATTTATGAGAGGTGCATTACATCTGTCTGTGATAAATGCCTTTATTACTAAGCTTGAAGATCAATCAAATAGGCAACCAAGGGTCTTGCTGATCTAGACAAAAATAGCGTAGCCTGAATTGAATTTCTATCTGGTTGATCAAATAGTTACAAGAGCAAATTTAATCGAAAATGACATGTAAATACTATACTATAATGTGAGGGTAAACACCAACTTATATTTATGTAACTTATACCCACACACATGAACAATATAAAAGTCATGAATTATAATTTAAGGCCCCTTATGTGAGTTCCACACTTGAATGTATGTAATTATATTCAACAAAATCTCTTTTTCCTTATCAATAAAAAAATATACAGGGTGGAATTAATCAATCTTAGTTGTCAAAATTCTTCATCAATTTAGTGCTACCTACTTGTTGGCAAGTAGCTAAAATAATTATATATATTTAAAACGACGCGGAGGTTTTGTACCTCTGAAGATTATTAATGATTTAATGGGATGGTAAATATCACTTGTTTCGAATTTAGTACACATAAACTGATGTGGTTTCAACATCCAACTTCAACCCACATCATAAATACCCAAGAACTTTTGGGGTCCTGATGGGGCCACCAATCAAGAGTTTGAGACTTTACTTCTATATTTATATATCTTGCAAAATTTTTGTTAATTAATTAATTAAAAGAGTAAATTAAAATTATGAATTCCAATTTTGTATTTGGAGTATGCATTATCGAATTATAAGTCCTCAGAAAAAAGGGGGGGGGGGGGGTTGTATAAAAAGAATCTCATTTTTAGCTGGACTGGCGACCTGTGTCAGCTTCAGGCCATTAATGGTGTATTTATGCTTCATTATAAATTTCCCCTGCGTTTTCATCGTTCAATTTCGTGACGTTGGTTCCAGTTTCATCATAGCCGTCCATCATGAGTCTTACTTACATGTTATCTTGATCGTGTGCGCACAGGTGACCAAGCTGAAGGACGGAATGGCAATTGGATGCGCGTTTAATCACGCGATCCTAGACGGCACCTCCACGTGGCACTTCATGAGCTCATGGGCCCAAGCTTGCAATGGGACCACCTCGGTCTCGGTCCCACCTTTCCTGGATCGCACAAAATCCCGCAACACGCGCGTGAAGCTCGACCCCTCACTCCCCCCGGACCCACACTCCCAATCCAGCGGCGACGCTGCTGCCAAGCAGGAACCGGTGCTAAGAGAGAAAGTCTTTAAATTCTCCGAAGCGGCCATCGACAAGATCAAGTCAAAAGTCAACGAAAACGGGCCATCGGACGGTTCAAAACCGTTCTCAACGTTCCAATCACTAGCTGTGCATATCTGGCGCCATGTAACCCATGCACGTAGCCTAAAACCCGAAGACTACACAGTCTTCACAGTCTTCGCCGATTGCCGGAAACGCGTGGACCCGCCGATGCCGGATAGTTACTTCGGGAACCTAATTCAAGCCATCTTCACGGTGACGGCGGCGGGGCTATTAACAGGAAATCCACCGGAATTTGGAGCGTCCATGATACAGAAGGCTATAGAAGCGCACACCGCTAAGGCCATTGACGAACGCAACAAAGAGTGGGAGAACGCACCGAAGATCTTTCAGTTCAAGGACGCCGGCGTGAACTGCGTGGCGGTGGGGAGCTCGCCGAGGTTCAAGGTTTACGAGGTTGATTTCGGGTGGGGGAAGCCGGAGAGCGTGAGGAGCGGGAGCAACAATAGGTTTGACGGGATGGTGTATTTGTACCAAGGCAAGAGCGGAGGGAGGAGCATTGATGTTGAGATTACTTTGGAACCTGGCGCAATGGAGAGGCTTGAGAAGGATAACGAGTTTCTCATGGAGCTTTAATTTAATTTAATCAATAATTAGTTCTTCATTTGCAAATAAATTTGACGTCAAGATGTTCAGTGTCTGAAGTTTGTGTTGCTACCTTATGACATTTTCTAAGTGGTTTCTTTGTTGTTTGGATTTGGAAGTTTGATAAAATTAATTTAATATAATGTGGAGGGCGCCTATGTACTTTGAATTTATTTGGTATTAATTTTCTTTTATGCTCGTTCATGTCTCATTGATGTTTGTTGATTTCTTTTCAATTAACTAGACAATATCAGTATGATACAATTTTTATCTATCTAATTTTATTTTTATTTGCACGAGAACAGGCAACTGTTATTCAATCAAATTTGGAGTATAAGTTGATATAAATTGTGAAGATGTGTGTTCATGGACCTAAATGAAGAAACTGGAGAAGTCGAGAGTTATTGTGCAGTTTGACTTTAGTTGATGGGGTCTGTTTGATATTTCTCTGATGACGTTATAACAATCCCAGAACACTCGTATATAAACAGGCTGATGGGTGGAGCCTGATATATAGAATCAATATCATCTTCATTTGTTCATCATTTTGTATGGAATCTGTTTCTGTGTAATCTATGAATAATCTTCTGTAAATCGAGTGTAATTGACTCAGTTCTTGATCAATAGTAATGTGCAAATTTTCCTTCTGAATTGGCTAGTCCATGTACAAGTTCTGCTTTCTATAATTGATTGGTTATTCTAATTTCTTGATTCAATCTTGTTCTGAGTTATCTTCTTTATCAAGATTAGTGTGTCTTGTTGTGTTTTAGGCTTAGGAAGTCTTAACATAAATAATAAATTTTTTTTATAATTTTATTTTAAGGTTTGATGAACGAGGATGAGAAACATCACTTTCTAAATATTGACTCTTGTCTTTATTATTGCTCAAAGAGAAATGCTAACTAGCGAGAGGGACGAGAGAAGGATGAGAGAAATGGCACTCTCTCCTGCCGTTTCCTCCTCTCGTTTCCTCTCACCCAATAAATATAAAAAATACCGAAAGAAATAATTACATAAATAAAAAAAATGAGGAAAGTTTCACGTGGGGAAAGAAAAATCAAGGAGAGAGGAAAGTGAAAAAGTGAGAAAAAGTGAAAGAGCTTTCCTCTCTCCTTGATTTTTTCTTCCCCACGTGAAACTTTCCTCTCTCTCTTTCACTTTCGTTTTCCTCCATTTTCATTAGTTCTCACGACAGTTATACTTCTCACAACCTCCTCCCTCTTCCCTCCTCTCGGCTCTCATTCAATTTGATGACGCTTGAGCACCTACTGGCATTTGTACTGGCAAAGATTTAAGAGTTATTGTTTCCCATGCTTTATCAATATGGATGAAAGAATTGACCTTTTTTCATTTATATTGCCTTTCCGTTGTCTTCGCTTTCTAGAATGAGACGGTAATTTTTACTATTTCTCCCTGAACTTGGTCCAACCCAAAGCTTGATGGATAGATTTCATGTCCAAATATGTTTAACTCATTACAAAACTTTTCTTAAAAAATATTAGACTTCATTAATAACATGGACACCTACAAAATAAATTTCATCTCCTCTTTAAATGGTGACGGTAATTAGGTGTCTCGAGATCGAAGACTTATATAAATCTTGAAGGAGTTGGCTCTTGGCTGGAGAGGAAAAAAGAAAAAAAAGAGGTAAATGGTTCTTTTACGGCTTAATATCTATCATTGTTATAGGTCCAAGTTCAAATGAGTTCGATCAAAGATATGCCATTTACTGAATACGTCCATTCAAATCAATTGGAAGTACGATCATTCAAGACAGGAATTCATTGAAGCAGAGAAGATATGTGAAGAGTAATATAAGTAACCAAGCTAAGGATTGGAAAAACACACCGCATAATCTTCAGATACAGGAAAATAAAATAAAACATTTTATGAATCATGCACGGCCAAGATTTGATCACAGGATGCCATACATTATTGATCAGTACTCAGGCCACTGGAAACGAAGTGCTTCCAGCATCCAACACGATATACAGAATACAAACTTCATATAACAGCAGATTCTTTTGCTTAGCAAGACAAGAATTCATTGAAGCAGAGAAGATATGTGAAGAGTAATATAAGTAACCAAGCTAAGGATTGGAAAAACACACAGCATAATCTTCATATACAAGAAAATAAAATAAAACATTTTCTGAATCATGCACGGCCAAGATTTGATCACATGATGCCATACATTATTGATTAATACTCAGGCCACTGGAAACGAAGTGCTTCCAGCATCCAACACGATATACAAAATACAAACTTCATAATCTTCAGATACAAGAAAATAAAATAAAACATTTTCTGAATCATGCACGGCCATGATTTGATCACAAGATGCCATACATTATTGATCAGTACTCAGGCCACTGGAAACGAAGTGCTTCTAGCATCCAACACGATATACAGAATACAAACTTCATATAACAGTAGATTCTTTTGCTTAGCAAGATAGACATTATACAAGTAGTAGCAGCAACCCTGTCAGGGCATAAGTTTGGAGAATTTAGTCCAGTCTTTCAAGATGCTTAGAGATCAAGCAACTACAGTCTCATTTATGGAGACAGATGTTTCTTTTGACTGCTCCTCATTGCAAGCATTACCAACTTTGTATTCGGATGCAGAGCAACAAAATTACCTTCACAGCCACCGCCGCAGCCACCACAGCCACCACAGCCACCAGTCTTAACCGTGTTTCCACATCCTACTCCACAACCACCAGAGTCACACCCACCAGTCTTAATCATGTTTCCACAACCATTAGAGCCACACCCCACTCCACAATCACCAGAGCCACACCCCCTTCCACAATCACCACCACCACATCCACTACTTTTCACCAGGGTTGCACACCCACCACCACAACCACCACTACAACCGCCACCACATCCATCACTGTTCACCATGTTTCCACAACCTCCACCTCCCCCACCACACCCGCCGCATCTGCTACTTTTCACACTTGCTACACGTCCACCACCACAACCACTGTCACGTCCTCCACAGCCACCACTGTTTACCTCATTAGTCATGTTCTTGTTCAACTCTGGTTCATCTTCTACAGGAGGGATCATTTTGGTACATATGCCCTCTTGTAACCCTTCAACACTATCAGATGCACTCTTCATCTCCTTCATAACTTCATTGTTAGCAGTGAAGCCATCATATCCTTCCTTCAAAGCATCTGAAAGTATAAAAGCTGATATGATTCCCAGTAATAGAAACCATTCTTCTTTATTGACAAAATAATTATTATAAGCAATAGAAAATATGGTATTCAGAACATGTATATCTTCGCACATGAAGCTTGAATCCAGAACAAGATGCAGTTAGCCAATCCTTCAACTTCCAAAAAAAAAACAAATGAGATACCTCGGGGATCTGGAAGCGTGAGGTACTTAAGCCGTAAGCCGTGAGGGATCTGGAAGCGTGAGGCACGCCGAAATCCATGACGAAGCTTCTGGAAGTGTGAGGGAGAAGAGAGAAGCTGGTGAGGTGAGGGAGAGAGGAAGAGTGAGGGCTGGAGACAAAATGTTAAAATTTTCCTCTGCACGAAGTCTTTATTATTTTTTATTCATTCTTTAGCGAGAGGAACGAGAAGCGAAACAGCAAGAAAGAGTGTCGTTTCTCTCATCCTTCTCTTGTTCCTCTTGCTACCTAGCACCACTCTTGTTGAAATTCGGATAAATGCAGACGTAAAGTACATTCACGACTTTCTGAACAGACGTTACTGGTAAAAAATATATATATATAGAGTACAAGGTGTATGGGGTTTGAATCCCACTGTTCAATACTTTAAAAAAATGTATATATTGTTCAATGAATTAACTAGAGTCTGTTTAAATCTAACTGTGGTTTTTGTTTTTTAAAACCATGAGGTCGTTCTAAGTGTGTCTCAATTGTAGGTCTTACTGTGACTTTTAATTTTCCCTTAAAACATTATGTTCATTGGTTGCTAGAATAACATAATAAAAATTTGCTGATGCTTGTTTATTGAGCTATGAATGATTCTCGTCTCGTTTTGTTTGTGTTAAGAGTTGGGGAAGTTGGCTATCTAATAATGCGTCTGTTACAGCCACTACTGGCTGGTGAATGTTGCCTTTGTTGGCATAGCATATTTCTGAATTTATTATCCGTTTAGGAACTATGGATGAGCTTAATTTCTAAGGCATCATATGATCAATTAGGTGGGACTAAGGGTCGTTAAGTTAGAGAAATACAAAATATACATATATAAATATAAATAAAAAATACAAATATTACAAAATAAATCATGGCCCTAAATTTAGTAAAATCTCAGTTCAGTACTGAATTATGATCTAAGTAACCACTCATTAACTAGTTAGATCCAAGTAAAGTCATATATTTGTTTCACTATACACACGTATGTTTTTTATTAGACATATGATTACAACAGATAGTAAAAACTCAATTCAGTACTGAATTCTGATCTAAGTAACCACTCATTAACTAGTTAGATCTATGTGAAGTCATATATTTTTTTTCACTATACACATGTATGTTTTTTATTAGACATATGATTACAACAGATTACTCATTGAAAAAAATTAGACATTTTTTAAAAATAATTATTCATAAAGGCACACATAAATATAACGCAAAACTCTTTTCAAAATAACGAACCATTTGATTTTTTTAGGATTAATAACTTGACGTGAATTATATTTCTACCACTTAATTATATGAGTGAAGTTTGAACCCCCATAAGAAAATTATGGATTAAAAAAAAAAAATTTGTACATGTAATCGTCTGAAAACCAAAAAGAAAATTGTAAAAAGAACAATAATTTCCACCCGAAAATGAAATGATTTAAACAAGAAATTTAAAAAATAAATCAAAGACTCATGGGCTGAATTAAACTTTCGACAAAAATTCAAAGCTAGCCCAGAACAGCTAAAAGCCCATTTACCAATTTGTGGCCTTCGTTAAGATCGAATCGTGCGCACTTAAAAATCCTCACCGCCAAGGTTGCAGCAAAATCAAAACTAAATTCTAGTTCTTCAGCATAGGGTTTGTTTGATTCTCTTTCTATTGCAAGATCGAAAGGAAACCAAATGGCGAGAAACAATATTGGCCGTATATTTGCATCAATTGCCGATCTCTCAGCTCCACCGAAGCTATCCCCTCTGGTCGTCGGATCCTCCAACTCGGTGAGCCGACTCATTCGCTCATCATCATCTACTCGGCAAGAAAACTCGCCCGTCAAAGAACCAGGAGAGACCGTTAAATCAAATCAAGAAAGCGAGGAAATTGTTGATGATCAAGAAGATGAAAACGAAGAAGATACCGGTGACTTAGTGAATAAAGATACCGGAGAGGTCGGTGGGCCCAGAGGTCCCGAGCCCACCCGTTACGGTGATTGGGAGCGTAACGGTCGATGCTATGATTTTTAATTTATTGTGAGTTTTTTTTTTGCATTTTTACTGCTATTGTTATTATAAAATTTGATATTATTAATACATTTTATTTTCTTTGGACAAATTCCAATGTAGTGAGAGCTGAAGAAGAATAAAAGCTTTGCTGCTGTTGAATTGAACACATGCAATTGAATCTGAAAGCCCTTTCTTGATTCCCTCAAAAATAACTTTTGTAATAATTTGTATTTGATGTGCGTTTAAGAAATAAAAGCTCATTTGTTTTTCTCCGCTGGATCCATGATCCATCGATTGAACCCGAAATGTTTTTAAGATTTGGATTGTTTACTCAAGTGCAAGATAGCCCGGGCGAAGCCATGGTTTTTTTTTTTTTTTAGAGTGGATTAAAATTATTTTTAGTTAAAATATCAATGTATTAATTATATTAGGAATAAATCAATTTAAAACACTTATTTGAAATTTTTCTGAAGTTGTAAATAAGTTACAATTCATCTTAGTTCGTAAGTTACTTCGTCCCTACCATATAATTGGGCGCTACATATTAATCTAATAAGAGTTCTTTAATTTAAATGAAAAAAAATGATTTCTTGATATTTAACATTCGAGAACCTAATGGTAAATGTAAAATTCAACTACTAAATGGCTAACGAATGGAGAAAATCCACGAAAGGTGAAAATATAAACTCGGCTCAAATCTGGCTTAGAAATAAACCGGTCCGTCCGTCCATTTAAAAAAGTGACATTATGTCCTCATAAGTAAAGATTAATAAAAAGATTAAGTTTTATAATTTAAAAAATAAATATATTTAATATAGATATTTTTATAATATAATATTTATCTCCCATTCAATTCTTTTATATTACAAAAGTTGCAAAAATTTATTTTTCTATTCAAATGTATATATATAAAAGTCGAATATAAATTATAAAAGAAATAGATAAATAAAATTTAAAAAATATTTAAAATTAATAAAATTTCTTATTTGAATCGTTTAATATATAAGTTTTAAGTATAATAACACGTTCAATTGGCAAAATATTTTGCATGAAAAGAAGACGTGGACATGAGGAATAAGACGGTTCATTAGCCAATATTAAAATAAAAAAATTGAGTGACCATAAGGGTTTCAATGGATTATAAATTTATAATCAGGGTTTTGCTAAATTACAGCCGCTGTATTTTGCTAAGTTACAGCCGTAACTTATATCCTATACAAAAATCATATCATGCGGGTCCTGCTATCTATTATTATTTTTTAAGTGTATTTTAATAAGGTGCAAGTTATAGTAGCTGTGACTCAACAATTGCCTTATAATTATGGTATCAACTAAAAATACATTTTTCTTTTTATTTATTTATTGTAACTACAAAATTAAGAAATGTTTAAACTGGGGTATCTGTGTAAGGTAATCAAAAGTTTTGGGCCATGTCATCATGTCGGTAAACTATTAAACTTACCGAATAAATTAAATTAAAAAATATAATAAATGGGAAAATACAAATAGCAGGGTTTTGCTTTCTCCTTCGTTCGGTGTTTCTCTTTTTCAGTCACTCTCAACCTTAAAACCTCTTCGCGAACTTCTCTACGGTTCCCTTCGTCCCGGGAATGTAAGTTAGATCTCTCACGCTTCTACTTTTCATTCCACAACTTCGTGAATAAAATTTTTTAAGATTTTTGTCCCTTTTTTTATTTTTTTAATTCGAGTTCTTAGATTTGGATGTCCAAGATTCAATCTTAAATTAGTGGGGGGTCCTTTCGTTTAGTGTTCTCTAAATGGGTTGTAATTGGTATTGCTGTTAGACCTCTGCTTAGTTGATTGTAGCGCAATTTCTTGGGTTCTTCATGTTAGGTTGTTTAGTTTGCTTGTATGCTTCTAGGTTTAAATTATGAAGAAACTCTATTAAATTTTAGTTAAATGGTATGAAAAGAGAAATTTATCTGAAGCGAAGTCAGAAGCTGGATTTTAATTGTAGTGGAAATGGAGTGCAATGAATTTTAGTTCTGGGGAAGTAGAATTCATTTTGAATTCTAATATGTACTATCCTCTGTTACACTGCAGGATTTTTGTTAAAAGGAAAATTCTTATTCAACAAATTTTTCTTTTATAGGCTCAGAAGGCACTTATTCATCCTTTTTGTTATACAATTTCAGGTTGATTTGTTTGTAGTGTCATCGGTCATATTGAAGGGTATCCTGTTTCATTACACAACTTCTTGAGGGCATTGCAATGGATTCACCAGAACGTAGTCGGAGTTATGTGAAACGAGAAATGGAGGATGGTATTGATGTTAAGAGTGAAAGGGCCAGGGATGATGAAGAGTGGGAGGGCAGTGATAAGAGGAAGCATAGGTCAAGCAAGTCTAGAAAGCCTAGCAATGGAGAAGAAGCTGAGGGATTAGATAGTAGTGGAAGAAGGAGGAGTTCTGGTGACAGAAACGAGAGTCGTAAGAGGCCTGGCGGCTCTAGCAAAGCAGACAGTGATGAAGATGATTATGACACAAGAAAGGAGCAACGTTCTAAGCAGTTGAAGAGAAAACAAGAGGAGAGTTCCTTGGAAAAGTTGAGCAGTTGGTATCAGGATGGAGAAATAGATAACAGAAAAGATGGTGGAGATAAATCTGGGAGCAGAGGGCATAGTCGGGCCGATGAAAGTGAGAGAAGAAAAGTGAGTTCGAAGTTTTCGGAGCATGAGAGTTCCAGGAGTGGAAGTAAAATCAAGGAAGATAGATCCCATGACGGAGAGTTTGAGAAGACACTGGATAGAGATTCAAGGTACTCTGATAAAAGGGAAAGTGGCCGTGATAAGGGTAATGATTCTTCTGAGCAAGGCAGAAGCTCAAGGAGGAGATGGGATGATTCTGATACTCTCAGGAAAGCTGAAGAAACTAATTATGAAAGAGCTGATATGAGAAGTGGAAGGACTTCTGATTCTAAATATGAGAGTTCTAAAGAGAGAAGTGCTTCTGCAAGACATGAATCCAGTGAGACTAAAAGCAGGGGTATAGATTCCAACAGTGAGAAGGGTATCAAGTCCAACAACAGGGAAGAGAGAAGGATTGATTCTGAGAAGAGCAAGAGCAAAGGCAGGTCAGAAGCTCTAGAAGAAGAAAATAGGGCTAGTCCTATTAGTCACGAGGACAGATCTGTGAGGGATAAAAATGAGAAGCACAGGCAGCAGAGAACTCCAACTGCTCGAGATATTCCTGAAGGCCGTGAAAGGTTGTCAATCAAAGATGAAGATGGAAATACATGGATGAAAGATAAAAGTGTTAGGGAAGTTGGGCGCTCAAATAGGTCCAGGACCCCAGAGAGAAGTGGTAGACGTCATCAAGATTCAGAACACTCTGAGGGGGATTATGAAAGAAGCATTGAGCTTAAACGGAAGGAACATGAAAAAGATAGTCACAGGGACGATAGAACAAAGGCCAGAGATGATGGTTGGATTGACAGGAATAGGGATCGGGAAGGTTCGAAAGATAACTGGAAAAGAAAGCAACCCAATAACAATGACAAAGATTCAAAAGATGGGGACATTTTTTATGACCGTGGCAGAGAATGGGAGTTACCTAGGCATGGTCGAGAGAGGAATGACCATGATAGGCCTCATGGTCGGTCAGGTAACAGAAAGGATGGAAGTAGGGGTGAAGCTGTGAAGACATCCTCAAATTTTGGAATTTCAAACGAGAACTATGATGTGATAGAGATCCAAACCAAGCCTTTGGATTATGGAAGAGCAGAGGCTGGGCCCAGCTTTTCCCGGAGACCTGAAGTTGGCCACCAATCCGATGTTCAGTTGGCTCCAAATGAACAAGAGTGGCCATATATGGAAGAAGATAGGGCAAAAAGAAGTGACATTTATGGATCTGGGCTCTCAGGTGAGGATTCAAGAGATAGATTTATGGATGATGGTACCTCTATGCGAGATCTAAATTCATGGAGAGATGAGATTGACTACAAGGGTGGTAAAGGAAGAGGCCAGAAAGGTAATCTGTCTGGTCGCCCTGCTGGTTCTGCTGGTGGTTCACAGCCTCCATATGGAAACCTGGATTCTGGTTCTTTTGGTAGAACTCCACCACAAGGAGGGAAAGGTAGTAGGGCAGGTAGAGGAGGAAGGGGCAGACTTACCGGGAGAGACAACCAACAGGTCGGGGTGCCATTGCCTATGATGGGGTCACCTTTTGGACCTCTTGGAATGCCACCACCAGGACCAATGCAGCCACTGAACCCTAATATGTCACCTGCACCTGGTCCTCCAATTAGCCCTGGTGTCTTCATTCCACCTTTTTCTCCTCCTGTGGTCTGGCCTGGGCCTCGGGGAGTTGATATGAATATGCTAGGTGTCCCACCTGGTCTCTCTCCTGTTCCTCCTGGACCATCAGGTCCAAGATTTCCTCCTAATATGGGGACTCCAATGAACCCTGGTATGTACTTTAATCAATCAGGTCCCGGAAGAGGGGGCCCTCCCAGCATGTCTGGGCCTGGCTTTAATGCTAATGGACCAGTAGCACGAGGGACAGCACCTGACAAACCCTCCGGTAGTTGGGCCCCTCCTAGATCTAGCGGAACCCCTGGTAAAGCTCCTTCCAGGGGAGAGCAGAATGATTACTCTCAGAATTTTGTTGACACTGGTATGCGACCCCAGAATTTCATCAGGGAGCTAGAGCTCACCAATGTTGTAGAGGATTACCCCAAGCTTAGGGAGCTTATACAGAAAAAGGATGAGATTGTATCCAAGTCTGCTACTGCTCCAGTGTATTTCAAATGTGACCTGCGTGAATTTGAGCTGTCCCCTGAATTCTTTGGAACCAAGTTCGATGTTATTCTTGTGGACCCTCCTTGGGAGGAATACGTTCATCGAGCTCCTGGTGTTGCTGACCAAATGGAGTACTGGACATTTGAAGAAATACTCAATCTAAAGATTGAGGTAATCTGTTTGCATATCACACTTCCTTGCTGATGTTTTCAGTAAGATATGAGTACTGTTTTGTGCTTGTCCTTGCATTGGCATTTGTGGCACCAATGATATAATTGTTTAACCATTAAGTTTAAACTTATCAGTTTTTTAGGCATTTCATATGATAACAACATAGTTCCCATAATTGGATATACCCTGTTACTTTGCTATATGTAGTAATGTCCGTAGTTGTGAATGTATCTTATACAATTGTGGCTTTTGGATATACGATGCATTTTTTCTTGTCAAGTAAATGCCATATTTCTGTCTTTTGACCAAATATTTATCCATATTTTGAACCATTTTATTCTCAGGCAATTGCAGATACGCCTTCTTTTATCTTCCTTTGGGTGGGTGATGGTGTAGGTCTTGAGCAGGGTCGCCAGTGTTTGAAGAAGGTACATAAATAGAAAATGAGTGGGATGTTGCTTTCCCTTTAGCTGTAACAAAGTTATGTGCTGTGATGTGCAATCAAGCATTATATAATTTAACTGTATGTTCTTGGTAATGCAGTGGGGTTTTAGGAGGTGTGAGGATATTTGCTGGGTGAAGACAAACAAAAATAATGCAACTCCAGGGCTGCGGCATGGTCACACCTTGTTTCAGCACTCAAAGGTGGATAGAATATTTAGTTTCCATCATGGATACTCTTTTACATATTTGATATTTTCGTGACATAATGAATTTATGATGCAGGAACACTGTTTGATGGGTATAAAAGGAACTGTCCGTCGAAGTACTGACGGTCATATAATCCATGCCAACATTGACACCGATGTAATTATTGCCGAGGAACCTCCTTATGGTTAGTAATATACTTGATGTCTTAGACACTGATGTTAGGAGTACGCATCTATATAATTAGTGTTTATTTGCTAGTCTTTTGCATGTGAAGGATTTACATGAAAAGACCACATAGTAATCCATTATCACAAGTGTGCCGTGAGAGAAAAGTTAATATGACGAATAATTATAAAAATTCTTGCTTTAATTGGAAAAACATATGCACAACATTGTGCTCTCCTATGATAGAAATCATGGCTATATACTGAATCTCTTACACGCTGTTCAATATGGGTTACTAGGCACTAACTGAAAATTCTTCTGCCAATGACATTGTAGGTTCAACTCGAAAGCCTGAAGACATGTATCGGATAATTGAGCATTTTGCCCTTGGGCGCAGAAGGCTTGAGCTCTTTGGTGAAGACCACAATATCCGATCTGGTTGGTTGACTGTTGGTAGTGGACTATCTTCATCAAATTTCAATAAGGAGGTATGCTATTACTTGAAAACATGATTGATTATAGTAGGGGAATACTTTTATGCACATTATTTTATCTGCTTTCTGAAACTGCCCCATAATTAGGCATAATTTGGACACCATTTGTAGAATGCCAGATTGGTAGTCAGTTTTTTCAAGACTAGGAAGAAAAGCATAGTTTTTGGCCTTCTTAGTATTTTGCAATGGATAACATTTGGTTGTTTGAGGGAATAGTATGGGAAATATAAGAAGCTTGATTCTTGACCTAAAATATGAAAAATCTGCGTCAAATGATTTGCTTCTCTTTTCTTCAGAAGAGCCTCTTTTTTTAGGTACAGGGAAAGGGCAAAGGTTGGTTTATCTTTCCCCTTGTCAACCTTAAATCATTTTAGCTTGGATATATTTTATAACATCGTGAGAAACAATATGCAAACTCCAAGAAAATTTATAATTTTAACTCCGTGCTCTTTTTTGCCCTTTTTTTCCCCTTCATGTAAATTGAACTCCTTGCTTGTGATTGTTAATGAGTTTCCTTGTCTGTTTTCTGAAATGGACTTTGACCAGAGGGATTTTGGGTGTTTTCAGGCATACATTAAAAACTTTGCTGACAAGGATGGAAAAGTTTGGCAAGGAGGGGGAGGAAGAAATCCACCTCCCGAAGCGCCCCATCTTGTTATGACAACCCCTGAAATAGAGCTGCTTCGCCCAAAGTCTCCTATGAAGAACCAGCAGCAATCAGCATCCATTTCAGTGACACCCATTAATTCCTCGGGTAGAAGGGCCACTGGAAATTCACCCCAGAATCCCAGTGCCTTTAGTTCAAATCAAGAAGCTTCTAGCTCTAATCCCTCCACTCCGGCGCCATGGGCATCTCCAATGGAGGGATTTAGAGGACGGGAAATGGGTAACATGCCTTCGGATGAAAAGTACTTTGATATGTATTCATTTAGTGGGCAGGCAAATGCCGACTACCCAGATTTTGAAACTCAACGACAAATGAATTTGTTGTAGCAAAATTTTGAGCATTAAACTGCTATGTTACTTTGTAACATAATTTTGTTCCGATTTGAAGTATAAAAGGAAAAGCCATAGCTTCCATTGTTATCTGAGAGGCCTAAAACCCTGGAAACCGCCCTTGAAAGGAGGCAGAAGTTACTTTGTAGTTTCTAGGGACTGAACTCTTTTCCCCAAAACCGTCAATTAAATAGAAAATTAAACATGATCTTCCCTTCCGTTAAAAGTATCACTCAACCCTCGAGATACAGCAACATCTTCAGTAATGATACACAATGACAAATCACTTTCTACATGAGTTCAAGCCCACTCTGAAAATTTCTAAGAATATACTATGACTATCAACAGAAACCTTAGAAAGAAATGACAAAAATCAGGATTGGAATTTCATTCAGCTATCCTTCTTCTAGTGAGCTTTCACATTTCACTTCTGAGCTTCTGAAGGAGGGACTGGTCGTCGGTGGCGTTCCTTGGAAGCAGCTCACTTGTGATGTATCATCTCTAATTCTTAGGCTTTTGGGGTGGTGGCACTGCTGAAGGAGTTTCTTTAGCTGTATCTGGTACAAATTGGTACAAGTTATGTTAGTGAGGGTAGAGAGAGAGAGAGAAAGAGATGCAGAAGAAAGAACGAACCCTGAGGCTGAGTTTGAGGTTCAGAGAGGCTTTCTCCTTGAGGTGATTGCTCCTGCTGGTGGGCTGCAGATGCCTTTAGCTGCTCTTCTGTCATTTTTAAGTATTCTTCACTGGTGTATGCTTTGTTTGCTGATGGAGCACCATCTGCAAATTAGGATAAATCACATGAATTCACCAGAATTCTTTAAGGATGACTTTACTAACCCTATTGAATGCAAATCTTACAAACACAAGAAGCAAGGACCGAGAACAATTTTCTAAGAGGACCGGAACAATTTTCTAAGGCACTACTAAATTGAAAGGAATATTTGTCTAACTAGAAATAACTGTATTAAAAAGATCAGAAGGAAAATGAAAAAAGAAATTAACTGCACAAAACCCTATTATACAATCATTAAAAAACCATAATACTATAATCTCTTAAAATCATGTTGATTAAGCTCTTAACTTTGAGAAAATCTTTCACTGCAGTGAAATTCAGGAAAAATGTACTAAAAGTGGATCATCACAACCAGAGATTTCTTATACTTTTGTTTGTAATCCTCTTAGACGGTGAATTATGGAATTCATGGCCATTTCTAAGTGCAGAAATTGTACCAGAAACGTTGTGGCAAGTGGTTCAGTTGTCTTGAAAGCCAAACAAAGCCTATTGGGCAGTTGGGGGGCCCTTCGTCCAAGCAACATGGGAGTAAACAGAACTTTGGCGTCCATTTGTGTTCACACTCTTTAGTCTTACAAACAAAGTTGGAGACAATTTACGAGCTTTAGGACATAAAATTGCAAGAAGGAAAGCAAGTTAATTGGAAAACTATTTGCATGTTAGTAGGAGGTTTCTCATCACAGAGGTGCAATTCTGAAGAGGAAAAATGGTCAACAAAATTTCTGAGATAAAAGTATAAAAATATGTAAAAATCGGCATACACACTGAATGAAGGATAAAATTCAAAGATACTAGTACCCATTGGATGGTCACAAAACATAATTAAATAGATATGCTCAATCACTCACTGGGGTCAGCAACTGTCTCAGAATCCTCAGTGCTGGTAACTGATGGAGGAGTTGACATGGTGTCAGTTCTGTTTAAGTTGTTTGGGTTTTGTGTTGAAGTAGAAATGTCATCTAGACCAATCTCACGTTCAAGGGTGCTCTTGAATTCCCTAGAAACATCCTACATGGGTACAAACATGACAGTATTCATTATAGCATCCTTGTCAAACTTGACCTCAGGCAAAAAAAGGGCAAAACTAATTAAACCAACCTGAAGTTCTCTAATGGTGGGTTGAAATGCTCGCAGAGTTTTCCCCAAATTCCGAGCAACCTTCATTTAGATAACTGAATTAAGATTAGAAAAATAGAATTATACATTATAACGCTAAACTCTCAAAGCAATTAAAGGATGATCCTAAAGGCACCAAAAGAGCAACAGCAGAGTCAACTGATCCATAATAATGACAATCTTATTACACTAAAATGAAAAATGAGAAGGCATATCGCAAACTAGAGGCTACTCACACGTAAATTAACATATTTCAACGACAATACAACTGACAAAAATAGTTAAACCTCTAGATTTCTTGAGCAATACAGAGTAGATGACATCAAGATGAAACAACATATACCAGCACTAATGCACCATTCAGCTCTGGCAGTAGTCCTTATCACTACTGGATAGGTTGGTCATCAAATATTTGAGCTGTGTTAATATTGTCTGACAACTCCCCTAGGAAAGATACTACATTTACTCACAAGCCAAGAAACTTCATATATTTCAAAGTAGAAATCCTCAAGAAAATTCTCAATCTGCCTGATGAACATTTAACTATGAAATGTATGGATTTCTTCTCCTAACTTTAAAGATCACTTTAAATTCACACACCAATGTCAGACCATTGCTGATTGTCTATCGCAATTACATAGGGACCTTTTTCTCTCTAGAGAATATAAACTTCCCTCTTTTCACATGCGTTTAACCAAATAGGCAGCAAAGATCAATACTCTAATATTCATGCCTTAAAACTCATGGTAAACATAAACATATCTAACAAACAGTCTGGTCAGCCCAAAAATGATCCACATGCAGAGATAAGTAAGCTTTTGTATGTGTGTATCTATGTGTGTGTGTGTGTGTGCGCGCGCGCGCGCGTGTGAAACTCACCTCAGCAAGACCTTTGGGACCAAAAACCAACAAAGCCACCACCCCAATAACAAGAGCCTCAGGAGCTCCAACTCCAAACAAAGATGCATAAAAGACACCCCTGTTACACCTTCTCTTCTTCTCTGCACACACCATTTACACCAAAAATTTAAAAATTAAAAAAAAAAGAAAAAAGAGCATAACTTTTCAACAACAACAAGGAAAGGAATCAATCCCAGATAAGAATCAGTACCTAATAAATTAACAGACTTTGGTGTGACTGAAATACCCAGATGCTTTAATCCACTCCATTGTGAGAAAAGACTCGAACCCAGTTGCGGAATCGTTGTGGAAAGATGAAAATTTGTTGTTTTGGGACAGGAAATTGGGGTAGCAAAAGAAGATAGTGAGTAGACTGATGGTCTTGAGCTAGTGTAAGAAGGCGATGATGAACACAATAACAATGCATGAGTTGATGAGGCCATGACCGTGACTGTCGTCATTTGTTGCAGAGATGTTGTTTTTTGTTACGGCCCAAAATTATCTTGATAAAAGCAAAGGTCATCTGTTGAGAAATTTTGTTGCCATTTTTGTCAGTTGTGCAGCCAGCAGTCGTGGCTGTCGATTGTACTTGTGGTTTGATTTTGTTGCTGGACATATTTTCGGGGAGTTAATATGGGCCAAAATTTAGCTAAAAGCATTGGGCTTTGCTGCAACTGAACTCTTGCTGTTGTGTCTTTATAAACTTTGGGCTTACCCACATAAATGGGCTGAATGCGAGTTTAAAACGCACAAAAAAAGTAATTACACATTTTTTTTATAATATTATTGCATTTACATTTTCTACGTCCTAGGTACAAATTAAGAAAGGAAAAAATTTGTGCGAAGCCCAATGGTGCTCTGCCACATGGGTCCTATGCTAGAACTCACTAATATTTTTAATATTAAATTTAGTTGTTCCTACTGTGGGATCTGTTGTTCCATCGGGTGAGACAATCCCATACAAAACATTTTCATCAAGAATCTATTGGGAACTTTAAAGGTATACTAGTATTGCATGCATATAATAATAAATACTCCAATGATATAAAATTTATCTACACATTTATAAATATATATATATATATATATATATAATATTTTGTTATTGTGTATATAAAATAATCGATAACTAAAATAAATATTTTATTATATCAATTTTATTTTATTATTTCAATATAATTAGTAATAATAATAATAAAGTTAATAATTTTATTCCTGAACTAATAAGGTTAATTTTAGATTTTTATAATGTATATCAGGATATGTACATAATAGGGTTAAGTAACATATATCAGAATACATATAGAATAAGATTAAGTATAATACTGACATTTAAAATCAGATTTTGAAATATTACCCTCTACTTACTTTTCAAAATTTATTGTAGGATAATGTAATTTTGTTTAAAATAATTTATAAAAAAATTACTAAATATAAAAACTAGTTTTAAACTTTTAAAAATAATTTTTAAAAGTAAAATACAAGCCAAAAGTAGTAGTGGTTGCCGTGTGTGATAAATGTGAGAACATGAACGCAAACGCAATATAAAATTTTTAGGAACTCGAGAGAAAACGGATGAGAAGATAACTCTCCTCCATTATTTATTTATTTGACATTGATGAGGGGGAATGAGAAGAGGAATTTTAATTCAAAATTAAGCATAACCAGCACCACGAAAGCAGAGATTAATTATTATGAAAAATTACTCAAGAAGTCCAAATTCACTTTCTCAATTATGAGCTATGCACGAATAATGAATCAATCATATTAATAATCAATGTCGATTGATTTTTTTTTTTTTTGTGTGGATTACAATCAATGTGGATTTTAATAATGAAGGAATTGACCCACGATGATTTGTCATGTCATCAAAAGCTAATGTAAAAAATAAAGATGGTGTCAATGACATGCACCTGAGGGCAAAACCCAGGCATGAACCTATGAGGCTATGACAAGACACAAAGAAAATTAGGGAAACTCTAGTGGGGAAAAAAATGTATTGTTTTATGTTCTTAATTCATGAATGTAATGTTGTAGGAATATTTCAAATGCAGATACCTTGCGTTTTTTTTTTAAATGAATATTTAAATATGATTAACAATATCTACTTATGCAATTGATTGTAGTTATAAAAAAAAAGTCTTTATTACTTTTACTACATTCTATTCTATTTATTGGAATCTTATCACTGAGTAATCATGTAATAATAAACACACACATGATAAGATTCGATGAGTAAATCAGGGCGAAAGCTTAATTCAAGCTGTAAGAGCATTGTTTTTTTAAGATTAAAATCTTGAATTTATTTGAGCTTTTATTAATTGAGAATTAGATGAAATTCAACCATACTCTTATTAAAAAAATAATGAATAAATAAACATAAAAAAAACATTGAAGACTTTTCATCGTAATTAAATAATAATATTGTCTAATTTCAAATTAACATTTTAAGACGTAGAAAACGAACAGGTCGAATAATTACTCTAATAATATCCTATTATTTAACTAAATAATAGCTGAATTGAAATTTTAAAAAAAATTGCATGCAAGAAAATTAAAAGTAATAAATCAAGTCTCACCTACTTGATAAGTTGGAACATGTGGTGTGCCGGGGAAGCTTTTGCCATGTAGGGCCAAAAAGACACAAAGCCACCACATAAGAGGTCAGTTTTTGAGAAAATATCCAGTGGGTGCACCTCTTGGTGGCCCCAATAATAAAAGTGGGCTTAAGAAAAGCTACCTCCTTTATTTGCTTCTTCTTCAATTTTTTTTTTATAGCCATTATTTTTTTAACATAATTAGTCTTTTTTGTGGTTACACGAGTGGATCTAAAAAAACGTTATCATTATGTTTGAAGAACCTTTTTTGTTTTATAATCTTGTAAAAAGTTATGAAAAGATAATGTATAAAGTTATGCATAATGGAAAAAAAATTTGCATGGGAAAGAGGTTAATTAAAAGTTAAGAAAAGTTGATTAGAATTTTGAGAAAGAAACCTAGTAAGCTTGTTGCAACGTCATCACCGAATTAGTGAAAAGTAATTATGATATTAAGGTAAAGATAAAGGTTGTCCGTGCAATAGTTTTAATGATATGATATCATAAGCCAAAAGTTTTTTTTTTATGTATTTTATTTTAAATTGTTATATCACAATTTAGTGATGTGAAAACTTTTAATAAGAAAATTTATATTTAATGAATGAAGGCGATGTCTAACTTATAATTATTATAACTCATGACCAACAAAATTAATATAAATATGAGTAATATGTAAATGGGTCATGTGGAAGCGGAATCACTATCTTGTTTTTACTTTATTTCTAATTAATTTATGGCCTTTTTAAAATGTAATTAAGCGATTTTTCTTCTTTAAAAAAAATTTTCCCTATAGAATTAGGGCATTGGGAAGGTACAGAAAAAAGATTAGACTTAAAAAAGAAAGTTAGCGGAAAGGGCCTTTGTTGATTGATTGATAAAAAAGTCAAAAAAAAAAGAGTAATAAGGCCAAAAGGGGGAAGAGGTTGTGATATCGCTATCAATAGAGTTAAAAAGGAAGCATATAGATAAAATTTTGATAATTGATTTGATTATTATTGCTTAGAAAGGACCACCGCCCGATCACAATATATTATTAATTTAATTTGAGAGAAGAACACCAATTTAAAAAAAAAAACAAAAAAGGAAAAGAAAAGAAACAGGGTGTGTCGCTATCTTACGCACGAGGGGTGCGCACGAAAACCGATTCAGCAAGTGAATGTGCGCACACACGTGCACAGTTTGACAATAAAGCTCCCTTGTTGGCTACAGAGTAAACAATAATAATTGACAAATATAGAAAAATAAATTAGGCTCTTGGTCTAAAATACCCCTCTTCGGTCTTCATCCAGTGAGTGTTTGTCAATTGGTTTTATCATTATTGAGTTAATTTGATGGGTTCCTTAGATATATAAAAATAATAATAATTAATACGCATGATTTGTGGGTGATTTATGATGTGTTTGAAATGATTGGTAAATATTAATTATTATAAATTTAAAATTATATTAATATAATTTTTTATTTATATAATAAAAAATTTATTATATATTTAATAATTTTATAAAAGTTATTATTTAAAATTTATATTTATTATATAGTATTAATTTTTATTTTATAATTATAATTTTTTTCTACCGTAATCATAGATTAAAAGTTACAATACTTTAATACCGAACAAAACCTTAGTCGGAGAGAGGAGATGAAAAAAAAAAAAGAGTATAGTCAAAACAAGTGTGCAGTCATAAAATTTTTTTAATCGATGATTAAATCGAGTGTTAGTGTTAGGCAAGGCTTCTCGGCACAGGATCCACGAATCAAGATCCAATTACCTATAAAGAATGTTTCAAGTTGCAATGGCACTAAATTTGGGTCTCGAAACTTCGATAAAATAAACCATGCTTACGGTATTAAACAAATATTGTACATTCTTGAATCTCGTTCTACATATTTTTGAAGTTAACAACTTTTGTAGTATCAATATGTCAATTAGTTTTTATAGAAATTAAAAGTTAAATTTTGTACCTAAGAGATAGATGAGTTTATTTTTAGATTAGACGGATATTCCAAAATATTAATATCTTAGGTTGGAGGAAAGTGAGAGTAATTATTCTTTTCGTTTAATTTGAGATTAATTACGTGTTTGATTTAATTATGAAATTAGATTTGAATAAAACAAATCTAGGACTTATTTGAATTATTAAAATTAAATTAAATTATAAGATATATAGAAGATTAATTCAAATTAATATCTCAGTGAAGTGATAATAATTATTTTTTAATTTAAAATTAGTCGTACGTTTGATTTAATTATAAAATAAGAATTGAATAAGACCACTACCTAATTATTATTATTATTTTTTGAAGGTAAGTTGAACTTTAGTCTCATACAGATCAAGTTTGGGAAGGAGTTTGATTAACATTGTATTTTTGACAAAATGCAATATTCAGGAAAGGGCCAAAAAAAAAGGAGAAAAAGAAATCACCCGCATGGGTCTGCCTATCAAACGGTCGAAAATTCATTATCAGAACAGGAATGACTTTTGATATTTTGCCAGCGTGTAGAGCAACTCATGTGGAGCACAGAAACACGGTCACGAGAGTCACGCGTACAAGGAAGGAGACAATGTATGCAGACCCAACACGTTAAACGACATTAACTCACGACTACCTCACGCCAATTATCTTGTTGGGTTCCGTCATTAACTGCCTGCGTGGCATTAATCCGTGAATTTGAGTATAATAAGAGGGTAGTTACGCCATTACATCTAAAAAGAACAAATGCGAGCGTTATCTTTCAATATTTTAATGCTTTGCGGTGAAACTCTGGTGCTGCCTTAATTAATTAATATACTAATTTATCAGTTTACTGTGTGATTGACTTTATAGAAGGAAAAAAATAAGTTATAATTACCAAATCACAAGAAGAGAGAGAGAGAGAGAAAGAGGGGTAGGGACAGCTGGCTCTTGTCCATTCTATTTTTGTAATATTATCAACATTCTATGGATCTACTAGCAAAATTTTAGAAAATAAATTTAACATATTTATGAACTACACTTTGTTTTTTGTTATTGTTAGTATTATAATCATCAAAATATATTAATTTCCATTGCTTTTTTATTCATACTCTTATGTTCATTAAAGTAAAACTTACTGTCCCTACTTATAATTATATGAATTTTATTTATTTTTTCATTTATTACATGTCAATTTTAATTAAAAATTTAAATTTTCATAAAATTCTGATAATCGTCATTTATAATTATAACTTTTTATTGTTAATATTAAAAATTTAATCTCAAAAGATCAAATTTATCAAGAAATTATTGTTTCTCTAGAATTGCTTTTTTATTATAGGTGCATCCGCAATGTAGTTAAAACAAAAAAAAATTGAAATTACTTTCAATAATACAAGTGATTTTAGTAGGACGGTAAGCAAAAAGCTGAAGAAAAGAGAAACTAATAAGATAAAAGCTCAATAATTAAGCCAAAATAAAGAAACAAATTCTAATAATTGATTAAAGTCGTGGGACCCAGACGTGCATTCAGCTGACGTGTCAATAATTTAAGAGCAAAATGGATGGAAACTGGAGGATAACGACTGGAGCGGAACTACTAAAACCCGAAGGAAGAGTGTTGATGATCTAATATTATTTTGGTACGTAATAATAAAACATATAAACTCACCGTTTCGTAATAATTCTTTGGCTCTTCGTTTTTTCAATCCAATCTTTGAAATACTTGAAAAAGCGGAAAGCTTTCGTTTGGAGATCCAAACGGAAGCTGTAGATGTTATTACACAACTCGTTTGTGTCGTCGTTTCATGTTTTGAAAATTTGAAAATAAGATGAGTAGCGTTCACGACAGCGTCGAGACCGTTAACGCCGCTGCAACTGCAATAGTTTCAGCTGAGTCCCGCCCCCGGCCAGCCGCGATTCAGGTTCGTTTATGGGGTTGTAACTATTCTTCTCTTTAATGGGTTATTTTGTTTTTAGTATAAGTTTTGTCCGGGAAAAAAAAGAGTTTTATTATTATTATTTTTTTAACATACACATATTCACAGGTTATGTGTTTGGTAGCTGAGAAACTGAGGGAAAATAAGAGAAAAAGGGATATGGGATCTTGGGTTTTTTATGCTGTTGTTTGGCCTTTGAAAGTTGGGAGCTTTATGAAATGTTCAATTAGTTTCGGTGTCGTGAATTAAAATTTGAGTATCAAAGTTTGTTTAGTTATTGCCTTTGGATATCCTTTTGGTGAGAAGTTTTGAGTCTTGATGCATCTTGTTTGATTTGTTTGTGAAAAAAATTATCTTTTGGCTCTGCTTACTGATAAGAAATTGAAGTTATTTGTAGAAGAAATCGAAGATATTAATCGAGTTGCTATGTTAGGACCGTATAAAATTTTTATAAGTTGAGTTATTCCACCATGATGAATGACTGTGATTCGGAGACAAAGAAGATAACTTTTGAGCAAATTGACTAGAGATGCTGCGATTTTTCCTGGAGTTGCGATAGCCCTGCAAAGCTTAAATGCAGTTGAGCTGCTGAAGCCCTCTTCAGGACCAAAAGTTAAAAGAGAAAACTTTTGGAGTTTGGATCTGGAGTAATTAGGGACACATGGGGACTATAATTACTTGTTATCAAAGAATAATTAATTTTTAATATTTTCTGGGCAATTGAATAAAATTTTCAAAATAATAACTTGAATTAGTTTTTATTTGAAGTCATATCATTAATGGATCCTTCACCTAGCATTTGGTGACAATATATGCTAGATCGAAGTGGTGTAATGCTGGCTGTGTTTAAATGGCAGAAGTGTAGTTTTGAGTTGCAGTTGTGTTGCTATGCCGTTACATGTCTTCTTTTAAGTAATTAGCGCTAAATTCCTTAGTATGTTGATGAAAATATTTCAACCAACACTTAGTTAATGATTGTAAACCTTGACTGGTCTTGTTAGTCAGGGCTGGCATTTTTTAATTAAGGTATTTCTTTGGGTTAATTTTCTTAAGCTGAATGACTTAGGATGAAAATGAAGCCAACTCTGATTCTGTCCGAACTTCTTATACAGAAAAGATGGGGAAGCTGTTGGAGCCTCTACTGGTGTTTTGGATCTCATAAAACCAGCAAGCGGATTAGCCATGCTGTCCTTGTTCCTGAACCAATGGTAACAGGAGCCGTAGCCCCAGCTGCAGAAACTCAAGCCCACTCAACAGCCATTGTACTTCCCTTCATTGCTCCTCCCTCTTCTCCTGCATCGTTCCTCCAATCAGACCCTCCATCTGCCACCCAATCACCTGCTGGATTGCTTTCCCTCAATTCCCTTTCTGTCAATGCCTATTCTTCTGGTGGACCTGCATCCATGTTTGCCATAGGCCCATATGCTCACGAAACACAGTTAGTTACACCACCTGTGTTTTCTGCCTTCACCACTGAACCATCTACTGCCCTTTGCACCCCCCCTCCCGAATCTGTTCAATTGACAACTCCTTCATCTCCAGAAGTGCCATTTGCTCAACTGTTGACATCTTCACTGGAACGTGCTCGAAGAAACAGCGGGACTAATCAGAAGCTCTCATTATCCCATTATGGATACCAGCCTTATCAGCTGTACCCAGGAAGCCCAGGTGGTCAACTCATATCACCAGGTTCAGTAGTCTCTTACTCTGGCACTTCGTCTCCTTTCCCAGATAGACACCCGATTCTTGATTTCAGTGCGGCGGCGGCACCCAAGCTCTTGGGCTTTGAACATTTTACTACTCGCAAGTGGGGGTCAAGGCTAGGTTCCGGATCTGTGACTCCAGATGGTGTGGGGATTGGTTCAAGAATGGGTTCAGGCTCTTTAACGCCTGATGGCGTGGGGCTTGGTTCAAGGTTGGGCTCAGGAACTGTAACACCTGATGGTACAGGTCTTGGTTCAAGGCTGGGTTCAGGATCTTTGACACCTGATGGAATGGGTCCGACCTCTAGAGATGGATTTGTGCGGGAAAATCAGATTTCTGAGGTGGCATCCGTTGCCAATTCAGATAATGGAACTAAAAGTGATGAACATATTATTGATCACCGTGTTTCATTCGAGTTGAGTGGTGAAGAAGTTGCACGCTGTCTTGCAAATAAGTCAGCTGCTTCTCCCAGAATCGTCCCAGAATTTCCACAGGACATAGTTCCCAAAGGCGAAATACGAAGAGATAGAAAATTAACGGATAGTGAAAATCATTTTGAGTTGTGTCCTGAAGAGTCTTCTAATAGAATGCCTGAGAAAACTATGCAAGACGTAGAAGAGGAATATTGCTACCGAAAGCATCGTTCAATCACTCTCGGGTCAATCAAAGAGTTCAACTTTGATAACACAGAAGGAGAAGACTCCAATAAGCCCTCCATCAACTCTGAATGGTGGGCCAACGAAAATGTTGGAAAGGAGTCTAAACCCTCCAACAACTGGACTTTTTTCCCAATGCTGCAGTCAGAGGCCAGCTGACATTCAAATTTTCCGGCATGGCTTCACCTTTGAGCCCAGATTATAATACTGATTGCAAGGCTAAAAGCCACTAGATGCTAGCCTGTAGATGTAACTATGAAATTCATGCCATTTTGTGAATTGTGATATAGCTTGGCATGTCTGGGATCAAGGATAGATGGATGGAATAGATGAATCTACTGCCGATGTGAGAGTACTTTTTCTAATGCCTTTTGACTATAAGAAAATGCAGACAGGAAAACAGTTTTTAGTTATCCACAGTGTGGGTACTGTTAGAGCATTCTTTTTTATATTTCTTTACCTTTATGTTATACAAAACATATAGCCTTGTATCATGGATTTTTTTTTCTTATGTAATAATAAGTTTATTTTTTGGCACGAGGAATCCTTTATATATGTTTGGTTATCATTTTGGTTATATAATCCCCTCAATTTACAAATGCGGGAGCTCACAGAGGGTTTGATGTTCACTTGCAACATCAGTATGATCCTACTGGTGTTTCTGTGAAGTTTTCTCGTTGTTTGGTGCTGGAGGCTCATAATCCTGATAATTCAGATTGATTACTACTCATGTAACCGCATAAATGTATATTTTACTGGAATAATACACATCTAAGAATAGAAACTCCTCTGTTTTTGGCGCGTGAGAATGGAAACTCTTTTCTCTTCTTCCATTTTCCCACAAAATAAGATTATTCTGGAAATGTCTATCAGAAACTCAAAAGCAGGCGAGACTGTTCCTGTCCTAAATCTTCCTTGGGCTAAAAATAAATAATATAAGTGGGTATATGAGTTTATGGGCAGCCTTTTCTTTCGAGTTGGGTTTTTAAGGATAGTTTTACTCATGGATTCATAAAGTTAGATACCACATCCAATTACGTAATATCAGACGGGCTGTCAGAATGAAAGAGTTTGCTTTGACCGTTAAAAGCAGGTAATCCACTCATTTGTATCTTTGTTTTTATTGCATTCTATTCTAATCCCATTTGGTTCCACGATATTTAAGAATCACCGTAGATACCTCCGAGACTGACAGGTTGTATGTTTAAATCCCACTTGGGAAGATTTGATTCATTCCGAAATTAAAGAATTTAGAATGTCCGAATGAGAGTCAAAATTGGATATGAATGAGGTGAACTAGAGACGAGTGCTATCCATAGAATACAGGATCTGTTAAGTCACCCGATTGGAAAAGAAGGGTCGTTGTGGATGATGATCGGGTGGATTGTTACAATTTTAAATCTCAGATGGTCTAAAATTACGAATCTAATTAAAGATGCATATAATAAACTCTTGCCTGTTTGTAGGTTGTTGAGTTCTGCCCATGAATTTGTAATACATTCCTAGGTGGTCCATTTGTTAGAACATTGCTCCCTGCCGCTCAGAAATTCAGAGCACGGGAGGTTTTTGAGTGAAGAGATAAATGTAGTAATTAGGTCACGATATCAGGCCATTGTCATTTATGTGTGATTTATGCTGGCTGGCTAAGATGAGCATACCGAGCGGTGATAACGCGTGTTAGGTAACAAGCCAGCCCCATGTCATTCTCCAGCGTCCTCATCCAACCAACACAAGAGACAAATCTCCGAAGTAATAACGAATCAAAAACCAAGAATGTGATTTGGTCCACAGACCAGATCTTGGAAGATCTTGGAAAAATGACAATAGGAAATATCAGTACTTTTTTTTTAATGCGGATGTCCTATTTTTTTCTACTTAGACACGTTATTAAGGATACGGGCTCAAAGATATAAAGTTTGTATATAGTGGGCCTGATTATGGTCTTTAGTAAAAACTTTATAATATATAAAATAAAAAAATAATTTAAATTAAAAATAAAAATCAAAATCAAAACAGGCTTGAGGCTACCGTATCCCTAACCATAAATTAAACAAGTGAAACAAATGTACTGCAACACAAGCACCAACTACCTACCGCATAAACCAACAGCCACACCCTCACAGCCTCATAGCCATTATCGCCAGCGATCGTCATGCGCCCAACATGCGAGTCAGAAAATCACTGCTGTAGGCAGTAGGTAGCCACACAAGTCGCGAGCCCAGCACTCAACACAGTAGCAAACCTAGCACCAGTAGCGCTGCAGCACGACGCACGGACGCAGCAGCAATGAACCCATGTGATCTTTGAGAACAAGCCACGCAAGTCGTGAGCCCAACACGCAACACAGTAGCAAATGTTGATTCGTATATGTTGAGATGGCCAGGTTATCTCGTCAACACCTCAATTTATTTTTATGGGGAATGAAGTTGTTCTCGAGCACTCAAACGAGCAGATTCCAATAACCACACTAATCTTCGTACTTCGTGCACCTGCGATCACAAAAGGGGGTTAAGGTGGTTGTTTTCACGGCAAAAACCCTCAGATACTGGATTCAAAACTTGAGTCAGTTATCGAGTTTTTTAGAAAAAATTTGAGCCACTTTTCAACGTAACTTAGTGTTTGGGGGTATTTCAACGGGACCAGAAAGAACGAGCAGAACTAGACGAGCAGGCAGCTGGAGGTAGGACTTGCTTGGACAAAGACGAGCAGAGGAAAATGGAGCCCGTAGCATGTAGCAGGAGCAGAACCATTCTGCTCCAGCCCAAACGTACTATTTGTGAAGCTAGCTTGCTGTTGAAGGCGCGGTACCATTCCTTGAGAACATGCGGTGAGAAGACCCAGTCAACGCTAGTTGAAGTGGCGCGCTCACCAACTCGAGACTTGAAGCCACGCAGAATACGCAACCACCTACCACCGCAGTCATGGAGATACACGCAATCACCTACCACCGCAGTAATGGAGACACACGCAACCACCTGCCACAGCAGTGATGAAAACACACGCAACCGCCTGTCACGGAGAAGGGGGAAGGATCCTCGGGAGGCCTATAAAAAGGTATCCCACGAAGATAAAAGGGTTGGACTTTTTATCACTTTGAGGGGCTAAAAAAGCAAATAATTCGGAATCGATAAAAAAACCTAAGGCTAAAAGATTTACAGCCAGTCTTTCCCCAAAAACCTTCTTATCTGACTTGAGCGTCGAAGGGTTTACGCCGGGAAAACACCCGGCGCACTCTGACCTGTTCTGTGAACGCAGGAAACGAATAAAAGTAGCTGGGCGAGAAGAGATTCTGGTCGAGGTTGAGTTGATCAAGCAGAAAACCTGATCGCAAAAGAACACGACCAAAATTTCGCATCAACACTTAGTAAATTAGATACAGAATAAAATATTTTAAGTATATGAAGGGAATGAAAGAATAATTACTGAATTCAAAAGGACACAGTTTCCCTTTCGTCTTTGTTGACTTACCTCCATATGAGTTTTCAGGGGTTTTATAGACAACCATATGTTTAATAGAACGTGCAACATCATCATTAATCCGTAGGTAGTTCCCGATGGTTGAAAGTTGATGCAATAACCGTTTGGATGTGGGCATCGTGTCTGACTTTTTAGGGACAGCCCGCTGGTCAAATTTTGGTCATTCTCTGAGCAGATCTGCCCCTAGCACCTCCTCGTAACTTTTGCTAGTCCTCATGCATGTGAGCAGATGAGCACTAAAACACCTGCTCATTCGTTATCTTAACCGTGAGGAGATTGTAGCCTCGATCAGACATGCGCCCGTGTTGATGGTGGCAATTTTAACCACCTAAACACCTAGCACTAGTAGCGCTGCAGCACGACGCATGGACGCAGCAGCAGTAAACCTACTCTACGTCTTGAACCCACGCGATCTTTGAGGTACAAGAGAAGTGCTAGTTTCGATTATTTCATTTGTTGTAAAAAAAAAAAATTCTGTTTTAATTTTGAATATATATTATAAAGTTGCAATTCTTCTTTTGCTTGTTTATTTATTTATTAGTATTTGTAGTTTATTATGTTGTGTTACTAATATTTTGTGTGTTGGATAATCTTTTTCCGCTCAAGATTGGATGGGCTTTCAAAAAACTTTAGGCATAGGCTTGAAAAAGTTCGGCTCAAACTCATAAATTGCTAACCCTCGGGGATGGCAATGGGGAGAGGGGGGGGACTAACCTCTCTATATCCATTCTCGATATTTTGCGTAAATTCCCGTCCCCGTCCTCTTCCTTTTTTTATCAGAATTACATGAGAAAATCCACATCACCTTTCCGAATAATAACAGGAGATCTCCGAGGGTTTTCGATCCCGAATAACTAATACATTTTATTTTTGTTTTCGATTTTGAGTTAATCATATTAAAATAAAAAATTCAAATAAAAGTAAAGTTCGAAATATATCTTACCGTAATATCAATTACAAAAGTCACATACATTAAATTAGTAAGTAATGCAACATGCAAGGGATACAAACTTCTTTTACAAATTATCATGAACAAATTAATAGTCTAATACAAAATTGTTACAAATAAAATCAAATTTATTTCAAAATTAAATTTTTCAATGATGGCGTTGACATTTTATAAATGTAGACTATTCCCTTTACAACATAATAGTTAAATTAGAGCAAATCAAGAATAAATATTATATTATATTAGATATTAAATTTGTGATTCACTATGGGCAATTATAACATTTTAACATAAATAAAAAATAGATTTAAGTTTAAAATATTTAAAGAATATTAAAATTAAAAAAATTAGGCTAATAGAATCTACTTGGTCTTTTTAATGTTCTAAATAAAAATTTAGGATTTAATTAGTTAATTAGGCTTAAAAGTTTAATAATATAAATATTTTGATATTTTTTTATTTTTAACAATATTTATAATTTTATAATTTAAATTTATTATTTATTTACTAGTAATTTAAAAAAATTAAAATTAAATTAAAAATGGGGAAATGGGTAGGGAATGGAGATTCCACCTCATCCCCGTCCTCTTTCCGGATAAAAAATTGGGTAAAAAAATTTTTTCGTCCCTTTCTTCAATAAGAAATTTAGTATAAAATTATCCTCATACTCTCCCCAAATGGGGAAAATCCCCGAGGGTACCCGTCCCTGTGAGAATTTTTACCATCCCTATGTAGAAGGAGAAAGATACTAAAAATTTTATTTATTTTTTTTCCTTCATATAACATACAAGTGTCTTGTTAGGTATAAACATTAAATTTTAATTTCAAGAAATTTGTACGAGCTCTTGCATGCATGCTCGACCGTTCAATCTAACTTGAGATGTCATTAGATTATTGAGGCACTATATGCAATTTTATTATTTTAAACTAACCAAGACAATTAAACGATTAAAGGAAACTTAAAGGAAACAAAATCACATAATATCTTATGGTGCATTTGTGATTGAGGTTGGGTAGTTGTAGTTTCCAAGCTACAGCACTAAAATATTTGGCAAACACTATCTGTTATAGCTTCGAAGCTATGTTAATTAGATTTTTACTTATATCCTACAAAATCTTTTATATTTTTAATAATTTTATTAAAATTATTATTTAAAATTTATATTTATTACATATTACTAACTTTTGTTTCATAATTATAGTTTCTTTTTCATATCTACAGTTTAAAAATTACAACACCTCAATTCCAAATGCACCCTTAGTTTATTATAAGAATCCAATCTTTTGAAAGCTACCGAATATTTGTTAAAAATCAAAACTTGAATCTAACCATCTAAGGGAGGCATGATTGAAGTCTGGCAATCTAATCAAGTAGCTCAAAATCGTCATCAATGATCTCACAAAAAAAGAAAAATATTATATATGTGATAAAATGACACATCTATATGAAGTTATTTTAACTGTTATTTCATTGTCAATGATGGATGAATAATACAATCAACAAACCCTTTTAGTCAAACACTTTGCACTCCAAGTTAAATTTTGTCTCCACCAAATCCGTAAGAGATTGCATCATTGAAATATGAACAAGTAGGGTCTTTGCTTGCTGCCCGTGCTGTGCTGTCATACATCATTTGTATTATTTGTTGGAGCCGTTGCCATAAACAAATTTAAGAAGGGGATAAATACATTCAAGTCTCTGAGTTTTTTTCTTTTTATTTATTTATTTTAAATAAGGATATAAGTTCCCATTCGTACTCCTTGTCTCCAATTGAAATTATCGATCATTCTTATGTTTCTCACATAATTTTTATGGGGAGTGTGTACCTTAACACGAAGGTTATTCAAACTATTTCAATAGAGTCAGGGACCTATTTGCTTAAATTGACCACATTGTGCCCGTTTTGTAAAAACTAAGGAATTTTGAGATCCCAATGTTGTTAGAGCATTTAAGAAATTTGATGTAAATAACTTTAAGAGCTTCGGATCTTTAAATTTGAGATTGTGACCCAATTTCATCTGTCATTAATTGAGTGCATAATTATACATCGATAATTAGGTATCTATTAAAAATCTTATCCATTTGATTGATTGTGTTTGTATATTTAGGATTAGGACGCGATTAGCTAACTTTATTGTATTATATTGTGTAGTGTATTTTATTAAGGTACATTATATTAAGTTGTAATACAATATCATATTTGGTATAATATGGAATAAATTTTATTAAATAATATTATTTTATATTTTAATTTATCAATATTTTAAGATTTTATTACTAATTTTTTAAAATTCTTTATTAGATATTTATTTTAATAATATAAAAAATTATTTAATGATATACTATTATTAAATAATAAAATATGACAATATTATATTATATTACTATAATATGCTTTATTTCCATATATTAAATTGTATCATAAAAAAGTGTAATTTAATATGATATTGTAAAAAAACAGTATTATACAATTATATTATAATTTATATTATACTATAGAATAATATAATATTAAATTATCTATTTATTTTTATTTACTGATATCGAATATAATTGTTTGAATTAAAATTATTTTTAAATTTAGCATTTTAGAATTTATAAATGATTAAATAAAATTAAAATACTTTTTACATATATAAAATAAAATAATTAAAAAATGAGAGTAAAATAATATTTTAATTATTTAGTTATTAAATATTTAGATTTATTAATATTTTTATTTAAATATAAATATAAATTAATATTTACTAAATTTAATTTTTTTATAATTTATACAATAAAAAAATTAAATGATCATATTTAAAATATGAACGGTATTTTAATGCACTACTGCTTAAATCCTACCATTCCTATGGGTTTATTTTATGCACCTATCATTGCATTAGCCACTTTTTTAATGTAATACAATGCAACTCGAAATTTCAGCTAGACATGAGTTACCATAAGAACAATATTTTAATGCAACGCAATACAATGTAATGCAAGCTACCCCCTTAAGGATTTGTCATAGTGCTGCCTAAATAGTTATGTTATCGTGTACTCTATAATTTGATATTTATTGATAAATCTCTTGTGGGTAGTCTATGCATGTAATATATTGTTGGTTAATCATATGATGAAAAATAATTTTCCATAATTAAGCGCAAGTCATGATTTTTTTTCTTGATTATATTTAAATGTGTAGTTTAGGAAATATCGCAAATTCTTGTTAAGGATTAGAGAAAATCTCTTAATCTAGCTTACCGTCTTTCTTTACCATCCTCAATTACCTCCTTCACTGCCGGGAATAGAGACCATAGAACACTCTCTTTTTTCTTTTGCAGAGAAAAATCTTTTCTAATTTCTTTTCCTTGATAGTCGATACAAGAACCAATTAGACTTTAGACTCGTGGGAAATCAAGTTCCAATTTAAAAGTCAGTGCTCAATCATCTTACGACACATGAAAACTACTAAGTTAATCATAGGCTATTCGACTAAAAAGTTTATAATCGCAGCATAATAACACATGTAATTAAATAAATGCTCAATTATTGTAAAAACCTTTTATTTTATGTCACTACTAACTGCCCTTAAAGACTTTATTAAATGGTTTTATGTGGGCTTTGTCCGCCTCTCCATCTTTTGAAAAAAAAAATTAAAAGAATAAATTTACTAACGACTGGAATGGTCGAAAAGATGAAATTCAATATCATAAAAATATTTTTGGGACAAATAGATTAGTTAAATTTATAAAATAATAATAATAATCAGGTGGGCGACTGGATAAATGCTAAAAAAATACTACATTATTAATTTATTATATATTATGATCACGTTCAATTTGAATAGATAAATTAGTTATCACGTAGAATTTTAAACTCCAACGTAACCTTAATTTTATAGAATAACAATCAGGTAGGCGACTGGATAAATGCTCCAAAAAATGATTAATTTATTATATATTCCGATCATGTTCAACGTCGCTGAAACTATATTTTATTCCCGTGTGATCTGAAGTGACGTCCTCTCAGCAGGAAAAAACTGAAGTGAAGTGAATATTTTAGACTCACCGTTCACTGCCCCGACAAGAACTGTAAAAAAGAAAATATTTTTTATGCAATTTTGGGTTGTATAAGGCATAGCTCATGATGAGTGGCCATGCGGCCATTACGCGTCACGGGAAAGTACTCGTCAGACGCAGACAGCAAAAGATCCATTTATGTCAGTTTATGCAATTATGATCCACTTTTCTCCATTCTGTGACTGATAAAAAACTTCCTAAATCTAACCCATCCAATTACATTATCATGAAAAGGTTTTGAACTTTTCATGCAGATAAGTAAATTTTTCTTTTTCTTTTTTTCTAAAAAAATATTTTGAAGGTCCAGTTTTGCTTTGCAGGTTAAATTTTTAATTCATGGAGGGTTTTTATACAAGGTGAGGTTAGTTGTATGTTCACTTCACTGTTTTATTGCATCTGGGTATCATGAATTTCATTCAGATTTTGATTTAATGCTCACTATAATGGCCATAGAGGTAGCAGCAGTTGTGGCTGTTGTTTTTTATATTCATATCGGGCTGTAACGTAAAAAGTCTTGCATTGTATTCCTCTAGTTTTTTTTTTTTTTAATAACGTTGATTCATTTTAATGAAAAATTCAATTAAAGTTGCTTGCTTGGAATTTGAGATAATTCTTTCGACAAAGACAAGTGGTAGTAAACAGAAATGTTTGGATTTTTATTGATGCTTGATTGATTTTTTTCTTTGATTTGTATACAGTTTGGATTTATTGCGAAGGACAGTTTTAGGAAATGTGTACTGAGATTTATGGAGGAAAAGGGGAAAATAAATGACTCATAAAGAAAGAAATGAAGTCAAAGAGGATGGCAAAAATAATAGAAATCCATGCCCTTAAATACATAACACTTGCAGAAGAATGGAAAAATTAGTTAGAGAGAATGGGGAAAGGAATATGAGTTGGTGGAGAATGAAGTTTGGTAATTTTTTCCCCTTAATGTTGCAGGTGAAGAAGCTCCAGAGGGCTTGTCTGAAGAATCCTGTAAAGGTAATGATTATAATGCTTCAACACATCATGTAACTAATTTATCTTACCTGAAGAAGCAGAAAAAATTCTGCTTTTTGACATTCTCTGTAGAAATTTTTTTTTTAACAACCGTCTCTTGTTTAATTCATTCAGATAGAAGCAGCATCTGAATATTCTACTGTTGACACATTGAAGCAGCAGTACCGCTTTGTTCCTGCTAAGTACAAGGTCTCTCTTCTCTTAGCATTAGCCTTGGTGCATACTTCTTTCAGAAGCTTACATAGTAACTGCAATTAATAACTCAATAAAGTTCTGTTTTCTTTCTGAAATTTTTTATTGTGATATTTGATATTCCAATTCTTCAAATTCTATTGGGATATGATGTATACACTATTCTGCAATCTGGGAAATCCCTTGTGAATGCATTTTTTGATTGACTCAAAACTTTATTTTCAAAATGTACCTTCTTGCTTCAGTTAACTAGTTGGTAATAATGCTCTAATTTGAAAGAAAATTTTAAGGAATACTACTGTTAATTTAGCAAGCCTGTTGTAAGTCTAGAATGGCTTGCATGTAATCCATTCACCCATAAATGTCTGAACATACTTTTCGCCTAGCATTTTAGTGGTTCAAGAAAACAGAATGTTCTCTACTAAACTCAGGTCAAGCATGTGCTCTAAGGAATCACCTATAAGATGAACTAGGAAAGAAGCTTGCTCGTACCTTTCCCTTTATCAAGAGTCAAGAACTGTTCATATTCATTATATGAAGTGTGATATTGCTGGTTTAATGTCTTTCTTATATTTCTATCTATTTAACTGAACTTTCAGGATTGCTACCTTGTATATATTCTGACAGTCGCACTCTAGCTGTTTGATTACCGGTGCACTAAAATTTCAACGGGCTGTTTTGATTTTCTTAGTTTTGCCTTGAATGTGTGTGTCAAGGGCCGGCGGGTGAATTTTCACGCAGTGAGCATATTTCTGTGCTGGTTACTGCACTTTGCAAATTCTTTTTTCATAAGAAATGGTTATGGTACAAGCCAAGGCGTTCAAATGATTAACGTTTTGAGACTTTGGATATTTGCGTAAGTGTAAGATTATCGACTTATTTGAGCTTGAAAAATGGCGATGGCGTCCACAGTAAAGGTGGTTCTGGGCTCGATAGCCTTTGCAATCTTTTGGGTAATGGCAGTTTTCCCAGCTGTTCCTTTTCTACCAATAGGGAGGACTGCAGGATCCCTCCTTGGGGCTATGCTTATGGTCATTTTCCGAGTCATAACCCCTGATCAAGCCTATGCTGCGATTGATCTCCCTATTCTTGGACTTCTCTTTGGAACAATGGTTGTCAGCGTATATCTGGAAAGAGCAGATATGTTCAAATATTTGGGGAGGATGCTCTCGTGGAAGAGCAGAGGACCAAAGGACTTACTTTGTCGAATCTGCTTGATTTCAGCCATTTCAAGTGCTCTTTTCAC
The DNA here is from genome assembly GCA_029633175.1 of Citrus glauca. Lineage (NCBI taxonomy): Eukaryota > Viridiplantae > Streptophyta > Magnoliopsida > Sapindales > Rutaceae > Citrus > Citrus glauca. Next base: position 7,319,237 of record JAQOOD010000009.1, read on the forward strand.
CAACGATACCTCTTGTGTGGTCTTGACTGAATTTGTTTTGAAAATTGCAAGGCAGCATAATCTTCCCCCTCATCCATTTCTCCTTGCCCTTGCATCAAGTGCTAATATTGGGTCATCAGCAACTCCAATTGGCAACCCCCAGAACCTGGTTATAGCCGTTCAAAGCAAGATCCCATTCGGGAAGTTTCTAATTGGAATCCTCCCTGCAATGTTCGTGGGGGTTGCTGTGAATGCTCTAATTCTTCTTACCATGTACTGGAAATTGTTATCCTCTCATAAGGATGAAGAAGATGCGACTGCAGAAGTTGTTGCAGAAGAGGATGTGTCTTCTCATCGATTCTCACCAGCCACAATGTCTCATTTTACATCGTTGAACTCTCAGGAGTGGAACTCTAGATTGGAATCTATGAGTCATCAAAACTCTCCAAATGTAAATGGAAACGGAGGTCATGCTGAGACTCTAAGAAACCGAACTAGTTTAGTTGAGAATGAGATCAACAGGGTGTCTAGTGGTACATCTGAGTCTGCTAGGATTACAAATGAATCAAAAGAGGTGTCAACTGATGGAGGTTCTCAGAGAAGAGAGGAAACTGTCCCTTCAAGAGGAATTGGATCAGTAATTACATTGGTCAATGTTCTTTCACGGCAATTGTCACGGGGAAAGGAAAATTTGAGTAGTGAGTGGAAAAGAGTTTTGTGGAAATCTTCTGTTTACCTTATTACCCTCGGAATGTTAGTTTCCCTACTTATGGGTCTCAACATGTCCTGGACAGCAATTACTGCTGCACTTGCTCTTGTGGTTCTTGATTTCAAGGATGCTCGACCAAGTCTCGAAAAGGTAAAATCTGCTATCAGAATGCTTCTTCTTCCTTTCTTGTCTGCATGAAATTTGTATATTTCCAAAGTGTATCACATAATAGGTTTAATGTTAACTGCTTTTGCATCATATATATTAATTTAAGTTTCCTTCTCCTTTTTGTTCAGGTGTCCTATTCGCTTCTAATCTTCTTCTGTGGAATGTTCATCACAGTCGATGGTTTCAATAAAACTGGAATTCCAAGCGCTCTGTGGGAATTCATGGAGCCCTATGCAAAGATTGATCACGTTGGAGGCATAGCAGTTCTCGCTGCTGTCATACTAGTCCTGTCAAATTTGGCTTCCAATGTTCCAACTGGTATGTTGGTGTTGTCTCTTGCACAAATCTGTTCAATAAGATTACTTTTAAAGCAAGAAACCTGGTCATACAATTTGCTGAATTCAACTTTGTAATTATTGTCAAATTCCTGTAAGTTTGCTGGGTCTCACATATACCTGACTAAAAATAATAAATAAATGATCTTTAATCATTCACATTGTAGTAAATTTCCTGAAATTCATGATGCTGAGGAATGGAATGCAAGAAATTTTTTTTAGAAGGTTATTTTGGCGCATGCTTCTTCTGATCTGTATCTCTCTGCCAGTATAAAAAGGATTTACCGATCATTTCTACATGAAAATATCTAATATTTCCTTTAAATATATGTTTCGTTATTCATTTGGATACATACCAAAACAGTTATAAGTGTTAACCATCTATTCTCATATTGAATGGACTATTCACCTGTCACAGAAGCTAGTTAAATAACCCGTTTGTATTATCTTAGTTCTCCTGCTCGGGGGCCGTGTGGCAGCATCAGCAGCTGCAATTTCTGCTGCCGACGAGAAGAAGGCATGGCTCATTTTAGCTTGGGTCAGCACGGTAGCCGGGAACCTCTCACTAGTGGGATCAGCCGCCAACTTGATAGTGTGCGAGCAAGCCTGCCGTGCTCCACATCTTGGGTACACCTTATCTTTCTGGAATCATCTTAAATTCGGAGTACCCTCAACTCTGATAGTCACAGCTATTGGTTTGCCATTGATAAGATAATACTGTTATTTCTAAGCAGAAAATGTATATATTTTTTGCTTGAGAGAAGGCGGGAATTTTCCAGCAAGGCTTCAATGATGAACTGTGCGTCTGTACCTTTCTCTTCGCTTATACATAGGCCAAGATTTTGTGTTCAGTACCAAACTTACCCCAAAAAGGAAAAAAAAAAAAGATTTTTATATGATGCTTTATGTTTTTTTTTTTCGTAACATTGTAGAGAGGTTGTTGTGTACCTTTAGATTTAAGTTTTTTAATCTCGTTTATTCAGATAAATAATTAAAATGTAATAAGCAATCATTGGATTGCAGATAAATATAGAGAAAATTTTCATTTTAATTTATGTTTGCTGCTTTAATCTATTCACTTCCCCAATATTAATCCTCTTCCAAACCCTACAAATCTCCTAAAACTTAATAATTTTTAGATGTCATCACATCATAGTGATGAGAAATCAATCTTCTTATCATTCCGACTCTGTTATGTTGCACATTGGACAATGCTGTTATACATTTGTTCATAATCCCAATTTATTTTTTGTAATTAATTTCTAGGCACTTCCTTTTTTTCATTTAAAATAATTTCACTAATTTCTTGAGTTGTTAAAAAATTTATGCTGTAAATAATGAGAGCAGTTGTCACATGATACTTAATTTTGTCTATAAGGCAATTATTTATTAAAATGTCTAATATTATCATTAATGTGCATTAAAGAATAAATTGACAAATAAGTAATTTGCCCAATACGAAATCATATATGCATGACAAGTTATTTTTGCCCAATACTTTTTTTTGTTTTTTTTTTGGGTCTGAATCACGAGGTGGTTCTGAGTAGGCTCCAACTGTGAGAGACATCTTTAAAGCTATACCACAAACTAGACTAATCTCTGTTTAGCTATACCACAATATACTCAGAGCCCATTGGCCAGGCCCAGTATAACTTGTCCCCATAGTCAAAGATCACATTGACATAAAACAATTAACCAAAATAGATTCTGATTTGAGTGACTCACCCAAAACTTACGAAAGAAATTGACTCATGGGATCTTCGCATGAACTCTCCAAATTTCAGAATTTCAGTTCATCGATTTTGACTCATAAATTGTCTCTTGCATGACCTTTTCAACATCACATGGTGTATACAATATAAAAACATATACACGTAAGTATAGTATTTGTGTTTCATCTATAAAACCAGGTACCCACATGTAATTTTTTTTTGGCTTTTTGTTCATCTTCTCCATTAATTGAACCTTAAAAAAATGGTGGGTGGAAAATGTCATCTTGTACAAAAGATTGAAAAAGAAAAGAAAAACTATAGTATATACACACACAACATCTTAGCATGATGCCAGTGTTAGGCATATGGTCCCGCCCGTCATTTATATCTTGAAAAAAACTTGAAATATTCTTGGCATGCAGTCATGAAGATGAAATTAGACCATTGATTTCATTCTGAATGGGTCATTGTCAAGGAATGGAGGAATAATATTTATTATAATAATAATAAAGATTTTAAAAGAACATGTTGAGAACAATTATTAAACAGTCAAAAAAATAAAAATAAAAACGTGAATTTTAATGGAAAGAGATGAGGAACTTCTATCATATCAAATTCTACTTTCCTTTTTTTTTCTTTTTTTTTTTTTGCAGTCCAACATCACTAAAGTCATTCTTGAACATTGAATCAATTCTTAAGGAGTCATTTTCATGATGATATAACATTTTAAAGTTAATAGAGTACATTTGAACACCCAAATTGATAGTAAGAATTAACGTTTTTTTCATTCACAATGAAATGAGTTGGCACTCATATTTACAAGAACCATTGATCCAAATTGGTCTGGAAAACTCAATTTTAAATTCTGGACAGAAATTCATTCAAAACCCAAGTTCTTCTAAGAGCTCCAAAAAAACAAAAAAAAAATAAATCTAGGTATTAGCTTAGCATCCACATGAAAAATGAGGACGAAAATGAAACACATTTAAAGTTTTACGAACAAACATTTTGCATTGTCTTGTTTCTTGTCATATTGGTTAAAAAAAAAAGGAAAAGAAAAAGAAGAGCCAATCATAAGTTGCCAAGAGACATGATGATAAGAAAGTGAAATGGGGCAGGGGACGTGCATGGCACGTGCAAGAGTGATTCATCTCCCCTTGCTGCTTGCTTGCTTGCTTCCGTGAGTTAGGCCTTCTTTCATTTCCAATGACGCTCACCTTCGTTTTAACTTTTGCCTTGCTTTGCTTGTACAATCATAAATATAAATTAAAATTAATATGTTGATGAGTTTATTTATTATTCACTTATTGTATTTTAAAAAAATTAAAATTAAGGGAATTTTTCTTTTTCTTTTTCTTTTTATTTATTTATTTATAGATTTTTCATTTTAAGTTATAAGAATTTGGTATATATAACAATAAGCATGTATATACATATGTAGCTTGGTATCTAGAATTTAGATGACTACATTAAAGTCAACTCTTAAGTCAAACTCGTTTTTATTAACACTAGACTTTTAAGTGTACAGAACCTTTGGCTAAAATTTGGACACAACACAAAGGTCAACTAACCTCAAAATGCCGCTAAAATGATTTTTTTTTCTTTTTATGAAATGGAAAGCAATTTGAGATTTTTTTTTTAATTTTTTGGGATATAATTGAAAACATTTTTGTATAGAGACTTTTTGTTGGGTAACGTTTTTCATGGAAATACAAAATTAATTATGTTTCACGTTGCACATATGCTAAATACATAATTCAAAAAATTAAAATGAGAATTTATCATGAACATGAGATTATGATTCTTTGATATTGCTCTCAACAAATTACAATAATATATATTAAATAAAGTATTTTAATGATTTATCTCTCAGTTATTGATTTAAATGAGGCCATCCTATCACATGAGAGTCTATAACCCGCTAGCAATATAAATTTCATTGACTAAATGTACATTTATCATTAAATTTAAATATAAGACAATTAGATGTGAATAATTTATGCAATTAAATTTAGATCTCCAAAATTAAATTCAAGAACTATTGTTTTTAAAAATTATATGAGCCCCCTAAAATGTCTTGCCTACAATAGAATCCTTGCAAACTCGTGAAATAAAAATAAAAATTTAGAAAATGACTTATTACAAATAAAAATTAATTTCTAAATAAAATTTAATTTATCAATTACGATTTCATACTATTCAGTTTCACATTTTTATTAATCTCTTAATAAATTCAAATTATCATCAATATTTTACTATATTTTTAAAGGATGAGGCTATTTTAATTTAAACTCTTCATTTATAATTTTAATACAAATATTGAGTCATTTATTTTAAGTCACCTAATAGTGGGTGATCATCCTTCAAAACAATCCCTAAAAATTTTAAAAAATATTAGAAAAATCTTAAGTGAGATGAATTATGTCATGTCATCATGGAATCAATAAAATTAACGTACAATATTAAATTAAAAAAAGCATTAAGTGAGTAATATCACTAAAACATCACATTAAATTTAAAGAAAAATTTTAAAATCTTAGTCTGATCGACCACGCAAGTCATTAAATAAACTAAAATATACTATAACGGTAAAATAAAAAAAAATAATTACCAAAAAAAAGTCACTTTCAAATAAAGAAAAATCTGGCAATAATCAAATACAGTACATAATATTAATACAGTACATAATATTACCTATTATTATTATTATTATTTTAGATGACATCTTGACGCATATTATATTTATTACATAATAAATTTATAATTTGCAGCATGATGACGTGGCATGCTCCATTAGTGACAGTCCATCTCCCCTAAAGATTTTTTTTCTTTTTAAATTTTTTTGGGTAACTAACGGTTGAAAACGAGTTTACTGTACTCGGAAATTTACCAATGCGGCAATCACCATCATTACTTTTTAATAATTATAATATAATATAATATATATATATATATGTATTTTTTTTAATAATGTAAAATCAACGCACAGACAACTCCATGTCTTGGGCTCAGACATACTCTCTCTCTCTTCCCTTTCCTTCTCTTTCTCTCTCTACATTTCCATCAATCTCTGTCTTCTTTTTACGCGATCTCTCTCTTTGAACTCAACAACAACAAAATTCTTCTTGCAAGGGAATCCCATCAACACGCTGCCGTTTTGACTAGGGTTCTTTCATTTCTCCACGATTACATTCAACCAGTTCTCATCTCAACATTACGCAACTAATCTCTCAGACGTACGTTTATTCTTCACTTCAGATTCTAACTGCCGTTAAAACATATGCCGGTGAGTACAATTTTTTGTTGTTATTATTAGTATTGTTTTTTATGTCTTTATTTTTAGCCTGTGCTGAGATCTGTCTATTAACGCCGTCGTTTTGAACTAAGTTAAAGATCGTAAAACTCTTTTTAGTTCATTTGAGAAAAATCCAGTTATTTTTAGTGAATGAATTTCAGATTTTATTTTTAGCGCACGTGTTTATTTGCCAGTTCCTATATGTAGTTAGAAATTTGAACTAATATGATTTGCGTTGTGATTATATATAATGCACGTACAAGACGTGCTTAATTTACGCGGTTTTACGTATAAAAATGTGGTTCCTTTTTTGAGGTTGTTGGATGAGGTAGCTTTGCTAGTCAGTCAAAATTGGCTGACTAATTTTGACTTTTCATATTGCCTGTGAGGTTTTCTTTTTTTGATCAGTTCGTTGGTTTAGTACAACATTCAGACATGCAATTTTTCTCACTTTTGTGTAACTTGATTTTGGAGTTGACAGTGACATAGACACAGTCTTGCTAATTATTGACCATGTTATATTTTTCATTGTTTTTTTTGTTCAGGTTTTAGAATTTTAGAATAAAGTGTTGCACGATTGGTTGTTGTTTTTAGAAATGGAATTGCCTTAGAAGAAATTTCCAGCTGCTTTATTCTCTTTTTGGTAACTATTGAAGAATAAGAAAAATGCGTTCTTGGTGGGGAAAGTCATCGTCGAAGAAAAAAGCAAGTAAGGATGGTATAATTTGCACAATACATCAAAAAATTAAGATCACATGTGAAGGTAAAGCAAGCAGTAAATCAGGAGGGTCTCGCAGAAATTGCAATGATACACTTTCGGAGCTAGGATCCCAGTCCCGAGCAGAATCTAGATCAACTTCCCCTTCCAAGCAAGTAGGGAGGAGTCAAAGTTTTGTTGAAAGGTCCAATGCTCAACCACTTCCAGTTCCCGGTTTGCGCTCTGCAGCTGTAAGTCGTACAGCTTCTGAAATTAGTATCTCCACTAAGCCAAAACTGGAAAAAGGTTCCAAGTCTTCATTGTTTTTACCTCTTCCAAGACCGGCATGCATACGGAGTAGGGCAAATCCTGCTGACTTGGATGGAGATTTGATCACGGCCTCTATTTCCAGTGAGAGCTCCATTGATAGTGATGATCAAGCTGACTCCCGCCATCGCAGTCCGCTGGCAAATGACTATGACAATGGGACTAGAACAGCTGCAAGCAGCCCTTCCAGGTTAGCCTGCTTGTAACTCATTAACCTTGACGCTTTGACAATGGATAAAAATGTAAATATATGGGAAATTTGTGTTCACATGTTATTCATGTTTTATTATATCTACTTATTCCTGATCAATTGACTCCATCTTTCTTTCTACCCCTGAAGTGTGATGCCCAAGGATCATCTTTCCAATGCCTCTCAAACAAGTTCAAGAGAGGGAAAAAAACCGGCAAATCTTTCATTGAGTAATCGTCTCTCCCCATCACCTAAACAAAGACGTTTAAGTGGTCATGTGCCAAATCTACAGGTTCCGTATCATGGTGCTTTCAGCAGTGCTCCTGACAGCTCGTTGTCAAGTCCCTCTAGAAGTCCACTGAGGGCATTTGGCAGTGAGCAAGTCGTGAATTCCGCTTTCTGGTCTGGGAAGCCTTATGTAGATGTCACATTACTTGGCTCTGGCCACTGCTCTAGTCCAGGTTCTGGTCAAAATTCTGGTAATAATTCGATGGGAGGTGATATGTCAGGACAGTTATTTTGGCAACAGTTACAAAGCAGGGGTAGCCCAGAATATTCACCAATACCTAGTCCCAGAATGACTAGCCCAGGCCCCAGCTCCAGAATCCAAAGTGGTGCCGTCACCCCTATTCATCCTAGAGCAGGAGGTGCACCCATTGAGTCGCAGTCAAGCTGGCCTGATGATGGAAAACAACAAAGCCACCGCTTGCCTCTTCCTCCTATAACAATATCCAACGCTTCTCCCTTTTCTCATTCAAATTCGGCTGCAACATCACCCTCTGTGCCGCGAAGTCCAGGAAGAGTGGAAAATCCAGTTAGCCCCGAGTCACACTGGAAAAAGGGAAAGATGCTGGGTAGAGGCACATTTGGACATGTTTATGTTGGTTTTAACAGGTTTGTGGTTTATGTTTGTTTTAACAGGTTTACCACAAAGAATATTGCTTTTTTTTTTCATTTTTTTTAATGCATGTGTACTTTGATTTTATTAATAAATGGCTTGCAAAACAATTGTATTAACCTCCCATCAAATTTAGTACATTAGCAAGCTAAGTAGTTGAGATCAGTGTTAGCAGATTTTCTTGATTATCGATTACAAATGGCTCGTTAGGACGGAGGTTTTTAAATATGATGTTTTCTGTTTTGGTATTTTTACATGTTGGTCATTATTTAAGTTTTTATGTATCTGATTTCTCCTCTTAACTGGTCCAGTGATAGTGGTGAAATGTGTGCAATGAAGGAAGTTACATTATTTGATGATGCCAAGTCAAAGGAGAGTGCTAAGCAGCTGATGCAGGTATGATCCCTTCCAAGTATAACAGTCAGCTTTCAGTTTATTAGATAATGGTTTTTGTTTCTTTGCCTCCACCCCCCACCCCCCACCCCTCCCCCAGCTGCCTGCATCCTTTCTTTGAATTGTTTATTTAATTGCTTCCTTGTTTTGTAACATATGCATAGCTTTAAGAAAACATTCTTACTCGAGTTCTGTGGCAGGAAATTGTATTATTAAGTCGCTTACGGCATCCAAACATCGTGCAATACTATGGATCTAAAACAGTAAGTATTTTTGTTCTATTTCCATTCACTGAAGCATGTGACAATTTTTATTTAAAGCTGTTGATATTTATTTTCAGACATTGTCTTTTCATATGGTACAAATATGACTATTGGATTTTTTTTTCCTGAACAGGTTGAGGACAAACTTTATATATACCTGGAGTATGTATCTGGTGGGTCAATTTATAAACTTCTCCAGGATTATGGACATTTTGGCGAACCGGCAATTCGTAATTATACGCAACAAATCTTGTCTGGGCTTGCATTCTTACACTCAAAGCTTACAGTCCACAGGTGATAATCCTCCTATTCTTCAATAAGTTTGAAGCTGCTATATCCAGATTAGCTACTCTGCTCAATTTATACATTGTTTGTATTCTTAAATGAAGGGCATTTATTTTACAGGGACATTAAAGGAGCAAACATACTTGTGGATCCAAATGGGCGGGTCAAGCTGGCAGATTTTGGGATGGCAAAGCATGTAAGTTTAGGCATAATAATTTCTTTTAATAAATGTATAAATTGCATCTGATTAAATGAGAATTTAGTGAAACATTAAATGCTCTGTGCAGATTGCCGGCCAGTCATGTCCATTATCATTCAAGGGAAGCCCTTACTGGATGGCTCCTGAGGTCAGAAATTATTCCTTTTTGTACCTGAACTCATTAATAACAACATGGTTCTCAATTGTGATATCAAATCTAAATTTACACTCAGGTTATAAAGAACTCAAGTGGTTGCAATCTTGCTGTTGATATTTGGAGTCTTGGATGCACTGTTTTGGAAATGGCTACAACAAAACCACCTTGGAGCCAGTATGAAGGGGTCAGTACTGAAGCAACAGAAACGATCTTAAATTTTCATCTTTCTTATACAGAAAATGATAGTATATGTTGTCCAGTTGGAGCTCAGTTCATTGTGTGAGATAGTTGCATGTTATGATCTGCAGGTTGCTGCTATGTTTAAGATTGGGAATAGTAAGGAACTCCCAACAATTCCAGATGACCTCTCTGATGAAGGAAAGGATTTTATTAGGTTGTGTTTGCAACGTGATCCCTTAAACCGTCCAACAGCAGCTGAGCTTTTGGATCACCCTTTTGTGAAGGGTGCTGCACCTTTGGAAAGAACTATTCTGGCCCCTGAGCCTTCAGATGTTCCCCCTGGAGTTACAAATGGCATAAAAGCTCTGGTAGTTTCATTTCTCTTGATATTCCATTTCGTCTCTATTGGGATTGAGATTGTTGTGTATGCTTGATATTTGCTGCATGTTCTCCCTTTGGGTTCCTGTTTATTTTAGCAATGGAATTTAGATGTACCACTAATATTAAAATGTTGATATTGTCTTGATATGCTTTTCACATTCTTAACAGTCTCATATCTTTAATGTGCAGAAGGCATTATAGAATTTTTTTTCAACTGCTGTCTTATTCCAGTGAATCAATTAATTTGTAGGAAGTTCGTGTGATACATTGTGTTATCACATCAATTTTAAACTTTCAGTGTTAGAGATATGCAATTCTGCTAGTTGGATAAGTGTTTTGACTCATGGTTGGAAAGAAGATGTGCAGAATGTAGTGAAAATTGTTCTTAAATCTCAGGCAAAAGCAGATGATCATTATATAACTTGTTCTTTTTCTGGCTACTATGACATGGGAGTCTTATTTATTTAATCTCTCTAGCAAAATATTGACAATCTTTCTAAATTCAGGTTCCTTCCTAGTCATATTGACATAATGTGTGCAGTAAAGCTCCATTGGGTTAGTACATAGAGATGTACTAAAGCTCCATTGGGTTAGTACATAGAGATGTACTAACTAAAGCAATTAAATCTGCAGGGATGCTTAAGACAATTTGCTAGTTTATCTTTAGTTGAGTATCATAATGAGATAAAGGTTTAGGGAAGTATTGTCCACTCAGTTGGGTGTTTAATGTGAGTTATGGATAATATAGAGTCAACTTTTTCCATCAAAACTTGGATTTGTGTATGGACAACAGCTGTTCCAGTTACATGGATATTTTGGGGGCAAATGTGAAGTAAGGCTTTAGTGAATAAATTTAGGTTTAGAGGGACAAATGAGACACCAAAGTAAACTTCTATACCAAATCTAGAAAATGATTAGTCCTGTTGATTTTAAATTGTTGTGATAAGCTTAGATAACAGTGATGAGACTTTTTTTTTTCATTATTTGCTATATGATGTGTGTTTGATTGCACATAAGAGTGGAGAAAATTCTTTGTGTTTTTTTCTTCGATTTTTATACTTGGGCAATGACCTTGGGACTGTCTAAAGAAACTGGCTTGTTTTCCTAATGTCCATCTAGAGCATATCCTCTTCTTTGCATGCGGCCAATTTCTGATTATTGGTTTGGCTCATTAATTAACTTTCAGGGCATTGGACAATTGAGAAACGTTTCCACTTTTGATACTGAGAGACTTGCTGTTCATTCATCAAGAGTTTCACAAACTTCTCTCAATGCCAGGTCTCTCTTTTTCTTGCTTTCTTACACAAAAATTAGCAATGATAAAAGTAACTCAGCATCATCATCTTCACGAGCTTGAATTCTGATTTCAGTTACCTGATCTGCAGTGATATCAATACTTCAATGAACAGATCCTGCCCTGTGTCACCCATTGGAAGCCCTCTTTTACATCCAAGGTCACCACAACACCTGAACGGAAAAATGTCTCCTTCTCCTATATCTAGCCCTCGGACCACTTCAGGTGCATCCACACCTCTGACGGGTGGCAGTGGTGCTATACCATTCAATCACCTGAAACAACCAGTTTACTTGCAAGAGGGTTTTGGGAACTTGGCGAAGCCCACAAGTAACTTTTATGGCAATGGCCCTTCTTACCAAGATACAAATCCTGACATATTCCGAGGGATGCAGCCAGGAGGGTCTCACATATTCTCAGAATTAGTACCCTCCGAAAATGATGTTTTAGGAAAGCAATTGCGAAGGCCAGTTCATGGGGAACCGTACAATGGACAGTCGGTCTTAGCTGATCGTGTGTCTCGGCAGCTCCTGAAGGATCAGGTGAAGATGAATCCATCCCTAGATCTAAGTCCCCTATCTCCTTTGCCCGCCCGGACTAGTGGCATCTAACTTCATTCATTTTTTTGGACCCACCAATCTCTGCGAACCTGAAGTTTTCAGATTCTCTTTGGTTCTACTAAACTATTTATTCTCAACGGCTGAGGAAGCTAAGTTGTCAATAAGTGTCCAGTGTGGAAATCTATGGAATAAGTTTTTTTTTTTTTTGGGGGGGGGGGGGGGGGAGTGTGGATGAAGGGGCTGGAGGTGGATACATTATTTGCCATGGCTTCGTTTTCGGGCTTATGTCTTGCAGATTCTTGATCGATCAGTAATTTAAGCTGTGTGACAAAACTGATACTACTGTTGGATGGCTAGGCTAATTTATAGTGGAGCTTGCTTCCCAGCTAATAACAAACTTGCTGTTGAGGGTAGTTTGTGATATGATTCGGCATCAACTTTGTACAGAGCAGAGTCCATAGAATGTCAACTTGTGGCTAACTGAACTATGGTATTACGAGCTTGATTATTATGGCCGAAGGTAGAGCTGACGATCCAATGTGGGGCTGTTCTTCAAGGAACTTAATTATAGCTGCAAAATCAGTACAGTATTTTTAGATCATGGTATAGAAGAGAAGAACGACCAACTCAGTAGAATTATTAGAATGTAGGCTAATTTTTTTGGGGTCAAACTGCTGTACAGAAAAATGGAGAACAGAATTGGGTCCAAAATTTGTGTACAAACGATCACAGATTTGTCAAGCTTCTGCATCAGTTGCAGTTGGTTCAGGTGTCACTATTGTTATGAATTGTTCTACCAATTTGTTTTATGTACATTAACACTTCCGTAAATTGAAGAGATCTCACTCCATGAACGTGTTTTTTCTGACCATGCAGAGACGCGCATACAGGATTGAGAATTTGTTGATGTACTTGGATTTAATCATTGTAAATGTTCAAGTTCCAGCTCCCAGCACAAGATGCTAATCTGATGCAAAAACAGAGAAATTGGGTGACGACTCCTTTGATTATACGATTTCTCTTTTGTTGAGCTATATCTTTGTTTTCCAGGTTGTAACTCTTATGTGACACCAATTATCTGATGATGAATGAAGGTGAACATGTTACTGCATCACTAGAAGGATATTTGAACCCAGTCAAGCATACATACCTCGGTATGAAGCTTGGGATCAAATATTTGTAGTAGTCATCTAATCGAAGTAATATATAGATTAACTGCAATCAGTGGCATTGGCAATTCCAGTTTCATCAACTTGTATGTTACTATACCTTCTAAAGCAGCTTGTATCAGATAAGTAGATTGAATAGGCAGAAGCAACAATATATGTTCATTACTATACCCTCTCAAGCAACTTGTATCATCTGCAATCAGATGATCCACTAGAAAAACTTGCAACAGAAAAACAAGATCAACAGGATCGTATGGGTACAGAAATCTCTTGACGCTTATTGTTTTGTTACAATGGAAGAGAGAGCAGAAGTTTTTAGTAAGCAATATCCTTATTCATGAAAACAAAAACATCTATTCTCTTAAGAACTTTGAGACGATGTATTAATCAAATCCAAGCTGAAATCCCACAATTTCCTTGCCAACTCGGTATCAACAGCATGTGGGCTTGGTTGAGCTATGTTACTGTCGTTGAAGTAGAGGCCAGTCTTCCCTTTAACTTGTGGATGCAACGCAACATAACATGTTGTTGCCGCCCCCTGCTCCCCAAATGAAAAAAAAAAACCGATATATGTAACTAAGAGCATGTTCAAATATACCTATTTGAAAAGTGGACGGTTTAATTCCTATCAAAGGTATTCATCTGAATCTTTGGACATTGTAACAAGAATTGTGTATCTAGCGATATCTGCAAAGATGGAAATACCTGCTGCACGTTTCTGAACACAAATTTACCAAGAAAGCCAACAATAGCTGCAACAAACAAAAAGGAAAACATAAAGCCATGGCACAACCACTGGATGCAAGATAGAGAAAAAGGAAAAGGGAAAGACTTTGAAATACCACAAGGTATCCGGTCAAATTTTTCTTAATATTATGAATACCAAGTTCCTACCTTTCTGTTGTTGTCAAAGAATGAAACTCATGCCCGAAGTTGCCAGGCATCAATTACATCATACTATCAGCACACGAGATTTAGAAAGCAAAATTCAGTTTTTACAAAATATTGTTAACACTAACATAGGTGAACAGGAAATAATGTCCTGCAGGTGACCGGCAATTTTATTAAAGTTCTAGATAATCTGTAGCTGGGTTAATACGCACACACAGTTTCACTCCCATGTAATTGTGCGAGCCGAATTTAGTTAGTTTACACTTAAGCATGAAAGATAAATTCATCACATATATATATATTTTTTTGTCTTAACCATCCAGTATCTGGTGATTATATTGAGCCCCGAGTACTCTAGATTTAAGTCGGGTGTCAATAAAACTCTCCCAACAAAAGTGATTAAAAAAACTCAAATTAAAAAATAAATTCAGTTAAATTATTTAAGGAGTTCAATCGGCCCAGCTGAACTAACACCTCCTAATTCATTTAAATATTTAAAACCACACACACAAAAGTGTATCACTTAATGAAAGGCCGAAAAGGTTGACATGACATATCCACTAACTTCCCTAATTGTGCTTCTTCATGCAAGAAAAGCAATCTAAATTATTAAGACATACAAAATTCTCTAAAATGAAAAAAAAGCGCATCACGTAAAATTTGAGTTATTACCATTCACAAAGCCCTCCTGACGGAAAAGGTTGGTGTTAATTGCTCCAGGGTGAAGTGAATTTGCAGTTATCTCCACCCCTTCCTCTTCCTATATAAAAACATTCCATCAGTTTTGTACAGCAAAATATGTGGTTGATGGTCGGCAGTACACTAAACCATCATTATCTACCTTAGAAAAGATTCTTTTGATGTATATTACGACAGTGACACCAAAGTACAAGCGCAATTGAATATAAAAAGAAAATAAGCGAGGGAAAACGTTGGTACCATGGATACTCATTAACGTAAAATTATAGGATGAATTGTATATGGAGACACAGGTGACTCGTATCAAAAATGAAAAACTTGTAATTTATTAAAGATGGATCGGTAGAAAAATTCTTTCTTCTTTTAAGAAATCTTAACCTTCAAATATCTCGCAAGTTCATTGGCATGCAAAATGTTGGCGAGCTTCGATTGACCATACGCAACGAAATTCCCGTACCTGCTCATAATAAACTCTAGGCAATCAAACTAATTGTGCATTTGTATGGCATGCGAATCAAACTTCATAGGTTTTCAAAGATTTAGTTTCATAGGACTCTATATGACGCCAGTGGACATGTAAAAAATACTTCTAAATAAAATATAATTCTACAGTGAATAATAGCATTACACCAGGAAGGAATCACATTGTAAAAACATAATAAATGCTTAATGACTTTATTGCTGACATGCTATCTGCTGAAAGATTAAATATAGCCATCAAAAAGGAATTTCCAGATACCCAACAGGTAGTATGTCTGGAAAATGCGTGTATAAGCCACTAGTAACATTTGGGAGTTTATCCATTATTCAAAGATTCACATTCAAGTTGTCATCGTTCATATACAAAGAAAAGGAGAGGAAAAGAAAAGGGTGGCACTATCAATCTCGTCAACGTCTTAAATGTTCCATAAATGACTTGACAGTATTAGATATTTAATCAATAAATGTATGTAACTGAACAAGGCAGATGTGCAACTTAAATTAATTCCTGAACTCGACCGGTTCTTAAACACTGGTAATAAATAGCATAGGTGCCTAGGAGCGAAAAGACGTGCATACTGAACAACAATCCACTAAGATGTTAGTTAGGGTCTTGAGACACCCCGGGAGGTCAATTAATAGCTCTATATTTCCCAAATAAACATCTCATGTAGACTACAGTAGAGTGACATAAATGATTGTCATTTGTCAAGCATACCATCTTGAACTAGAAAAAAGTATAATCAGACAGTGTTACCCCGACTGATCGTTGAGTTTCTCAAAACGAATTCCTTCACGATATGTAAACCGGTGACCCTCTGAGGAGACATTTACAATTCTTCCTTCCCTGCCACTCTCTTGTGCTGTCCTCTTCATAGTGTCCAGTAAAAGATTTGTCAAAAGAAAATGACCTGGAGAAAGCATTTGAAAACAAGGTTATCCTAACGGGTCAATCAATAGTCAAATGCATCAGATGAAAATCCGGAAGAATTATTTTTTTTCTTTGTGAAACTGTTGCAAATCTTTGTGCAGAGCATTTGTCCGGTAACAAGTATTAAATGCCATGACATAAGTTTAAATCAGCACACAACGACTGCAAAAACCCTCCCACTGTTAGGTACTTAATTTTCCACATTAAGACTGTGAAGCTGGTTAGTTAATTCTGTTATGTGGTTAAGTGGCGAGCTGAGTCAGCATTTGTGGGGCCAGTAATTAGTTAAGTTTGTTGCTGCTAACGACTAGACGACAGAGCTATAAATATATAGTTAGAGGCTGATCAGATGAGAAATTTTATCACGATTTTGAGAGGCCTAGGGTGAGAGATAGAAAATTCTATGTGAGAGAGATTTATTCATTGTCATCAATTGTCTCTTTGTAATCAATTAGTTCAATAAAAGCTTCAAGCCCAAGAGGGTTCTTCAGCCGTGGATGTAGGTACCATTGGTACTGAACCACGTAATCTTTGAGTGTTGTCTTCTTCTCACTCTCTCTTCTTTCTTAATTCTTTAGTTTCTTGGATGTGTTGTTGCTTTCTTTTCTTCTGGAAACAGTTCTTGGGGAGTTAGATTGAATCGATTTGGTTGATTAACGACCAAGATTTGATTAGTTTCTTAACAAAGACAAAACAAGTTGCCCTCGAAACCAGAAGAATGGCAGAGAACCACAGACCAATATTTTTCCGGCTTAATAAGTTTTAAATTAATATCAATTTGTAACTAATAAAATAGAAAAAAAATCATATATCCAGGTCATTGCTCACAATGACTAACAGAATCAGACAATAATATATACTCAAAGCATATGTAAGTGTAACGAACCCAAGTGGTTTGTTGCAAATTGCAGTTCTATGTTGTCTTTGGAAAGCATGAACGGGCTTGCCATAATTCCTGCATTGTTACTGGTAACAGAAAAGATAAAATCACTGAGATAATCAGACTCAAGGCAAATCGTCAAGCAAAAATTGTGTATAAATGCGTCTAAATTGAAGAAATGAGAAAAAAGTATAAGACATTGTGGAGATAGCCCGTAACAAGCTAAGCTGCCTATGTGAACCAGTACTGTGAAGAAAAAAACCATTGTAGCTTTTGTTCTTTTCTTACATTAGTATATTGAGTGGAAGACCCTTAGTTGTGAAATCTGATGCAAATTTCCTCACAGATCCCAAGGAACTGAGATCCAACTCCAAGACATCAACTTTAGCCGTTGGGATTTCCTTGACAATGGCATCTTTAACATCTGTACCAGCAGCCATATTTCTGACCGCCATAAATACATGGACACCCCGCAATGCAAGGACACGTGTGGTTTCAGCGCCGATGCCACTAGAGGCTCCTGTAACCACAGAGGAAAATTCCTAATTAGTACACATAAAAATACTCGTGCCTAAACAGTTGCTCTTCATGATCAACATATCTCTAGAATGTGTCCATTTTGCAGGTCCTACTAAGAACTTCTTACCCGAGTCAAAAGCAAGAAACGTGGAACCATGCACGAGGGATAGGATAAATTCCAATTCATCAATGAAGCACGAGGGATAAGATAAATTGCAATTCATCATTGTTCGCGCAGTGAAAAGGAGAAAAACTATAAAAGTAGCTTGCAAGAGAAAAACTATAAAAGAAGCTTGCGTGTGGCTGGGTTCAATTTTGGAGTCGGACAAAGGTTCAAAAGCCCACCAAGAAAATCCCTCAAATCACACTGTTCTCTCGAGACAGCAACATGTTGCATATAGACCATATATTACATAAACATGGAAATATATATTAAATATTCTCTAGAACAGGGAAGCCGCTTTAAGCATCCCCAAAAATACATGATGAACTCTAAATTTCAGGAAGGTTGATTTGCTTTAAAATTAATTTTGAGAGCATAACTTTTTCCCAACTAACAAGTGATCACATATGTTAATCAAAGGAGGTTTCAATACGCTAGTAACAAGTGAAAAAATTGTTATATTTTCCAGTACTGAATTAAATGTTCTCATCTAACGTGTAGATAAATGTTAGGTACTGAAGCATGTATCCCCCACTTTCAGTGATCATATGAGACCATACACAGGCCCCACAGGCCATAGTTGTTTCCCCAAAACTATCCAGAGCTCAAGCTACCAAATCAATAACCAGTCCGAACAACAATTTACTCGAGCATTCAAGAAAAAGAAAAGAACCCAGATATCAGTTTATTACAGTATTTTTTTTTTCTTTAAGAAAAAGGAACTTCAAAAACCTGTGACAATAGCAGTGAGGCCAGTGGCATCAATCCCTTGAGTAACTTCTTCAGCAGTTGATGAAGCAGAGAAACCAGATGGCCCTTTTCTGTTAAACAAACGCATCATCATCTCTCTCTTACTTTCTCTTACAGTGTGATACGAGAAATATATTGAGGCACAGTTCAGTTAAACTATCAGGCAGCTGACAATCTGAGAATGGGCAGTAGTTTCTCGTTTACACGGCTTTCAGACAACGATCTGTTCTTGTCCGAAATCGCGCCACGCAAATTAATTAATTATTAATTATTAATTAACTGATTAACTGATTGAGTATAGTCTACATGGACGGCCATCTTTGGCTTTGAGTTTGAAGTATGGTGGTGGTTAGTCAAACTTGTAATTAACGTTTTCTTGTTATTTTCTTTTAGCATTAAGGAAAAAAAAAAAAAGCCATTAACCTTTTTGTCAAAGTAGTAGGTATCGTGATCGCAATTCGCAACAGTCAAGCGGCAAACTCAAATATCTTACATTAGCTCAGCTGCTCAGGTTAAAATAGTTCATTAATATATTTTTGTACGAATATAGGAGAAACATGGCATTGAAAAAGAAAGTTACCAACTAAAAAGAGATCACGAGCTATACTCAATCAACTCCGAAGATAATATATATATATATATATATACGTGTATGTATGTATGTATATATTTTAAAATAAAACCAAAATAGTGTTCGGCAGTGGCGAAGTGGATATCTACATTTGACAACTAAAACTTTCTTTTATTTCAATAATAAAAAGGTTCCTTTCCCCCTTCCCATTCAATATGAAAGGCCTCACTTCTTTGCGGACTGCTCTTATTGCCGCTTCTTATGCTTCTTGTGACTACTTTGACTTGACCGAATACTCACAATCTTTTTATTAGTAGGGTGAAATAGATATTCGTTTAATATTATGTGAGAGTGTAAATTTAAACTGTGATATTAGAATTATTAAATATAATCTTGATAAATTTTTAATTATAAATATTAGTAGAATTATAATTGTAATATATAAATATATCAAGAACAATAATAAAGTGGATATCTAAAGCACTGTTACTAGTTATAGAGTATGAAATTTTCACAAAATGATTAATAAAACATTTTGGGCCCAAATTTTTCTTGTTTTCTCTAATAAGGAAGTTGTTTCTTTATCACCGTCATCAACGACCAAAAGCTTCCTAACTTTAAGTAAAATGAGCAAACTAATAACTATATATAGGAACTCCCCAAAATTAAACTAACTGCATCCAAATTTCGGCTATATAGAAGCGCATGTGATTTTAAGCATTTGGCTTGACAATAATAAAAAAAAAAAAACATGAATAATTTATGAGTAAAAATATGCAAAAATTATTTTTGTATAAATTGATGTAGCATAATAAGGTTGGTTGAGTGAAGCCACCTCTACTTACATGATTTATCTTTATTATTTTATATTTTTACTTAATAAATGATGTTTTACTATATCACTTAATCACTTTGTATAAGAGTGTGTAATTCTTTTATTACTTATAATTTATTGGCCTAGTCACATACACAATAGCTATAGAATGCATCCTCAAATCGAAGGAATAAAAAAGACCGCAAGAAATTAGATAAATCAATAATTATCTGGCAAGAGTGATGTTATACTTACTCAGTTAGAATATCAATTTGTATCATAACTAATATGTCATCAGTAGAATTTTACTACTTAGATTATAAATGATAGGACTTAATAATTAACTATCACTTAAACCAATCAAATAATAACTTATCATTTGCACATCAACAGAGATATAAATTAAATATATCAACAAAATAAATATATCATTATTGAATTAACAATTATTTATACCTTGATTGAATAATTAATAAACGTACGTCAAATATGAAGCTGCGAACAGAGCAAGAAGAAATCATGCATGCATGCATCTTATAATGCAATAAGGAAATTGTTAAGATGATGTTGAACGCCTGAACAATCCTGATAAAAATTGAAAATCAAGCTATAACCAACCAGAAAATGGAATAAATGAAATTGCAATAGCATAATGTACGGCAAGTAGTTTCCATTAATTCTAGATTCTTAATTTTGAAAAATGCAAGAAATTAAGCATTTAACTAAACTTATTAGTCTTTATATACACAGACCCACACTCTAGTCCTAGTCCTACAAGTATTGGACAGCATTGAGTTGATGATGATGAATATCATTATCATGATCATGAAGCAGCGACGTCAGCATGGTCTTGAACAATAATTATCGGGGCTGGGGCACGCTTTAGAACGGAGAAGTTGAATCTGGAATAGAAAGAATCCCAGCACATCCCAATTTCGTCACCAGCAGCCAACTCTCGTCTGCGCACAAAGTCTGCAGTCCAGTGATTGATGAGCACATAGCTGTTAGAAGTTGCCCATTTCTTGAACACCAAACGGTGCATTGAATTCGTATCACAATCCCACACGCTGACCCTAAGACCTTCCGGATTCCCAATTACTTCATTACGACTAGCCTCGTCGAGAAAAGGCATCACATATCTCTCGGCCAAACGTGTTTGCACTAACAGCCTCGACAAATGCCCCAGGTCACTACGAGTAAGTATCTTGGTGATGCTCCATGGGTACGTGAAGAGGTCCAGTTTTGTTGAGACCCCAATTCGAGACTCGTGTTCCTCCTCTCCGGGCCTATAATATTTCATTAGCCCAATGTTGTACGCCAGCATTTGATTTCTTATCATGTCCTCTGCAGGAATGTAAGCTTGAGTGGTGTCTTCTTTGGTAGGCCAAGTTTCATCACGCAAACTTAGTTTTGTTGAAATCTCGTTACTGTTATCATTATTAATAATAATAATGTTGTGATCTCGCCTTCTTGTTCTTTTCTTACTGCTTTCTTGATGAACTTGTTGCACATGCTTCCGTTTCTTATTGAATTTGGAGCAGCAGGATATTGGCTCTTGACTGCCAGTTCTACTCATCGCCATTCTTGAACCGGATGAGAAGCTATCATCAACTATTGATGACGAAGAGGGATTAGACCCATTATTAGTCCCTTGATTCTTTATGGGGTCTTTCTTTCCTGACGAAGAAATGGCACCAAACGGGTTTTGCGGCATCCCCATTGTATTCTTGATGAATATCAAATTGGCTAGGGTTTTGATTCTTGAGGGTTGTTGAGGCCTAGGGTTTTTACGTGCAAAAATTAAAGAAGAGAAAATATTGTATGAAATTTTTGTGTGGGTTTATGGAATGTAAAAGAGAGGCACTTAACGTATACATAAATAGAGAGAACTGATATGAGGTTATCAGAAGTGAATTAGGAAAATAACATACGTACATATTTCAATTTTCAATTTCCCATTGATTTTAGGTTTCCTAATTAAGTAATGAGAGTTTCATTAGAGCAACAATAAGTTTCCTAATTCTATACTGAGTACCAGCTATAAATAAGAAAAGATATTTTGCTATTTGTTTATTTATTTTTTGGATTAATATCAAGTTTCCGATAAAAAAAATTTCTGTTTGATGGATTTTCTATGAGTCTAGAGAAAAAAGCTTGTGAAAAAATAATTTAAAAAGAAGAAGCTAGAAGAACAAAAAGACAACAGATATTAGAAGAAAAAATAATTATTGATGGAAAAAATATAAATAAATCTTGACCATTTAATCTTTAAAATATTAAAAAAATTATAAAAGAATCTAAATCCATTCTTCTAATAGACAACAGATTTTTTTGTTTTCATGCAATGACTTAAATTAGAATAATTATTTGAGGCAAAAAAATAAAAAGATTACCACAAATAGTAAGAAATTTAGCTGATCAAATAACACTATCTCAACTAGTGTGTTTAATTCATATAAGAAAATCTTAATACTTCCTTCATTTTTATTTGAAAATATTAATACTTCCTTCATTTTTTATTTGAATGTGATAAAAAGACCGTGCAATTTTATTTTTGAAAGAATGATGAAATCGGTTGGCTAATTAAAAAGCTAAAAACAGTAACTTTCGTCTTGATATTTTTGAAAATTTAAAATTATAAGATGACAATTATGTCAATCAGTTAAATCATCACTTAAACACTCCTTTCAAGTCTCGTACATACATAACAAACTAAAAAATGAGCCAAACATATAAGATATTTTCAAAGGAAAATTTGAAAGTCTAGAAGGAACTTTAAATTTTTTAAATGGATCAATTATAATGTATTCAAATGAATTTCAAAGCTCCTGAAGCCCCTCCTGGGACTGCACTAGGTCTGCCCATGACAAGAATAGTTTCTTGTGTGTAAATCTCCCACCAACTGTAAACTCAATTGCTGCTTCTTATCCTTGATCAAATATGTATTATGCCTTGCAGCTGATCATCTTGGAAATCGTTCAATGGTTTATTGATTGTGAAATTTTGCTGTTTTTTCTTTTGACTTTTTTTCATTTCTAATACATTTATTAGGCTATTTCTTCCTGTTCTACTATGTTAATTCAATTAGAAGATCCAAAAAGCATTTAGTAAGTGATATTATAAAATCATTAGAATAATGATTGATGTTGTTTAATTAGAACTCATCTTTGTCTTTTAAAATTAGGGAAGACAAAATATGTTAAGATAAAAGTAAATAAATCTTGATCATTCATCATAAAATTATTACATGTAGAGAGATTTTTAAAAAATTAGATTACAAGAAATAATTTTATATGTTAAATTCTGAGAGAAGAGAAATATTTTTGAATCTTTAGTTTGTAATACTTTCATTTGATTTTATAGTCAATCTTTACTCCATGCTGTGATAAAAACGTATTGAAATTGAAAAAACAAAGGGGGCCCCGGTTGAATGGGGTGTAGTTATAGGAATAGGATGGACCAATCAATGGAGTCCATGTGTCCTTTCTCATTTCGGATAGGAAATTACGAACGTACAATTACAATACCTTCATAGTAACATCATGTATTATTTGCAATGAATTTGACCATGCAATTATGCCAAGTCCAGTTCTATCAACGACATGGTTTACATTTTGCGGTTATACAAGAGCGAAAAAATCTATAACAGAAAGCTCAAGCACCAGCTGAAATGTCTTAGATTCAATCTCAAGCTAATGCATGCTTTTGTTTTCAGAACATTTGTTAATCAAATTCAAGCTGAAATCCCATAATTTCCGCGCTACCTCAACGTTAAGTGCCTGTGAACTTGGTTGAGCGACTTTACTGTCCGAGAAATAGAAGCCACTCTTCCCTTTAACTTGTGGATGCAATGCCACATAACATGTAGTAGCTGCCCCCTAAGTATCCAGAACAAAATAAACAAACATATAAAAAAGATAGGAATAATTAAAGAGCCTGTTCAAAAATACTTGAAAGTGGTGGGCAGTTTATTTTCAGTCTTGTATTTCATTTGAATCTACGGTTTCTGTTTCGAAGAATTAATCATGAATTGGAAGAAGTAATATCATATCTTATTTCTTTGTTTCTGAAAATTGAGGATTACCTGCTGAACATTTTTCAGCAAACATTTACCAGCAATGCCAGAAAGAGCTGCATCCAACCAAAAGAAATCGGAAGTTAACATAAATAATCAGATTTTTTTTTTTTTTTTGGTGAGGTTGTGTTGTCTCTATTATCTGTATTGGTTCACCCTTTAAATCCTATGCAATAAGTTCACTAATTGTGCTTCTTCATACACGCTGAAGCAATCAAAATTGTACACACATGCAAGACCTAGAAGGAGGGAGGGGGGGGGGGGGGACTCACCATGCAATATAGTGTTCATGCTACGGAAAAGGCTGTTATGACGGATAATGTTGGTGACAATTGCTCCTGGGTGAACTGAATTTGCAGTTATGTCCACCCCATCTTCCTGTTTAGAGAACATCCTATTAGTATATTGCAGCATGAGAAAACATATCAACTCTTCTTATTGAGGAAAAACAAAGGTTGAATTCTAAATTAGAAAAATGGATGAGAAAATCGTACCAAAGAAATCAAAGAAACAGTTGCAGAAAATACAGTTTTCTACTTGCAGTAACTTATAATTCATCAAAGCAGGGTGTAGCCAATTCTTTAAATGTCTAACCTTTTAATCAGAAAATTGGTTTTAGGAGAAGTCTAACCTTTAAACGTCTCGCAAGCTCATTGGCATGTAGAATGTTGGCAAGCTTTGATTGACTGTATGCACGAAAACCATTGTAACTGTACATAAACAAGTCCAGGAAATCCGATTACTTATATGGCATATTCAAGAGTGAATAGCATTACATCTCAGGGATCTCATTGAAGAAAAAACAGAAGATGAAGAAGAAGAAGAAGAAGCAGAGCACATGATTGGAAGGACCTGTACTGAGCAACAATCCACTATGAATGTTAGCTTAAGGTCTTCAAAACAACCAAGTGGTTGATTTGCATATGTCTCATATTGACTAGAGTGATTTTAAATGATTGCCAAGGGGACCATCTAAAAGTAGAAAAATTAAGTATTATTTGGATAGATAGTTTTACCCTGACGGATCATTGATCTTATCAAAACGAATTCCTTCATGATATGCCAACCGGTGACCCTCTGAGGAGACATTAATAATTCTTCCTTCCCTGCCACCATTTCGCGCTGTCTTCTTCATTGTGTCCAATAAAAGATTCGTCAAAAGAAAATGACCTGGAGAAAGTATTTGAAATTAAGGTCACTGCATTCTCCCACCAATCATCATATGCTTCAGAAGAAAGATAGGAAATTTTTTTTATAAGCACCGAGAAGTTTCAATTCTTTGTGAAGAACAATTAGTTTGAATCTTCTCCTATAAAAATGCTATCATTTAGCTTAAAGCAGTGTAAAATGACAGCAAATATCATCTCTGTATTAGATTGATAATTCTTCCACATCAAGACAATAAATCACCCTTTGAAGCCATGGGACTGCAAAAACTCCTAGCTATTACAGGCTCCACGGATCAGTACTTCTGGTGCTTAATAAATTTGGAAACAATATTGGCCCATAATTAATAAAATGGAAAACTTCGTTCTTTTTTTTTCCCCTTTTGCCCCATTGCTAAAACTGCACAAGAGCATCAGATAATAGTATTGTACTATGTAACGCACCCAAGTGATTTGTAGCAAACTGCAGTTCTATGTTGTCTTTGGAAAGCATGAATGGGGTCCCCATGATTCCTGCATTGTTGCTTATAATTGGAAAAGCAATCAGTCACTGTAAAATTTCATTAAATATAAGTATGTGTAAATTGAAGAAATCAGATCAAAACATAAGAGAATGAGTTAGCACAAGAAAATGTGAAGCAGTAGAACGGCATTTACATTAAGATATTCAATGGACGATGCTGGCTGTTATATTCCGATGCAAAATTTCTAACGGATGCTAAGGAACTGAGATCCAACTCCATGGCATCCACTTTGGCAGAAGGGATTTCCTTGACTATTGTCTCTTTAACATCTTTACCAGCAGCAATATCCCTGACCCCCATAACTACATGGACACCACGCAAGGCAAGCACACGTGCAGTTTCAGTGCCAATGCCACTAGTTGCTCCTGTAATCACAATGTCCATAAGGGGGATAGAGTTAAAGAAAATAAAAATAAAAAAACCTTGTTAGTACACACAGCAGATTCTTGTGTCAACACAATTACCTTCATGCTAATATGTACAATTTTACAACTCCTCACTCAGATTAAAAGGAAAAATCTAGGGAAATGTCAAATTAAACAAAGCGTATGGAGATCAATCTCAATAATTCAACTTTAATTCTGCGGTGACCAACACAGGTATGATGAACCCTAAATAAATTTCAAGAAGGTTGACTTGTCCTCTCACAATTGACAATTTGATCGTCATTTTGATACAATTTCTTCTCAATCGACAACCAGTCCAGAAGTGTTAATCGGAGTCAGCATTCATACACTCACATAAAATAATATAACACTTCGGAAAATATTAAGTTCAAGGCAAAAAGCTGTCATTTAACATGTAATGACAGTTAAGTACTGAAGCATGTCTGACATTCCTGGACCATATAAGATCGAACAGAGGCCCCATAAGTGTGGAACCAAAATTATCCAAAGAGAAATACACCAAAAAAGTAGAGAAGTTTCACTTTGTCAATACAAGAAGGAGCTTCAGTTTCCATAACCACGTAGACAAAATCATAAAACTGAAACCCAGATTTCTAAAAAATGCAAAAAGATCAGTTCACTCAAGTACCCAAGAAGAATAAAAGAACCAAGTTAACATTTTAGGTCTCAAAAAAAGAAACCTGTAACAATGGCAGTGAGGCCAGTGCCATCAATCCCGTCAGTAACTTCCTCAGCAGTTGAAGAGGCTGAGAAGCCAGATGGCCCCTTCCTGTTAAACAACCACAGCTTCATTGTCTTTCTCTTTCTCCAATAGTATGTGCAGACTCGTACAATTTTACAGGCACAGGCTTCTGAATCTCTCTACAGAGGGTGGCAGTTTATAAAGACTGACAGTTAATTTGAAAATTGTTCTTGAAAGTGGAGACATTGGTGGTTCATTCGATTGATGCTAGCGCCGGACAGTTTTGACTAGCTAATGTCCAAGGCTCCAAGCTGGCGATTGGCGTCAATTATTGCCACTCAAAATAATTTATCTGATTAGGACAAGGCCAACTATAAGATATAATATATCTTTTGTAATTTGTTTGTCTTTATGCAGACATCTTTTAACAGGAGCGCGTAATCTATGTGTGTGTACATTTATCTAATGCGAATTATCTTTAGACTAAAATACCATTGATCATGAACTGAACTAGGGCTGTTCATTAATTCAAATTCAATCCAATGTCAGGCCAATACCTATTTCCACCGGTTCATTGGCAGTCTTATCAAAATTTTCATCATGGGCTTGAGTCTCATGTAGTGTTTGCATTGTGTTTAATTAATAATATATATTTTTTTAAATTCAATCCAATGTAATCATAGATTGGATCTTGTAACTATTGAACCCCCTTAACAAGTTAATATCAAAGCTTTCATCATCATCAACAAAATATAACAGAAAGCTCAAGGAAAAAAAGAAGAAGAAGAAGCAAAGGATGATGGGTTCCTATCAGTTACAGAAAATCTATTTAATGTCTTGTGTCTTGTCTCTCTGGAAGAGGCAGCAGTAACAGTTTTACTCTATGAAGTTTGAGAACATCTATAGATCAGATCCGAGCTGAAATCCCACAGTGTCTGTTCCAATTCAGTGTTAACAGCCTGTGAGCTTGCCTGAGCTACGTTACTGTCTGCGAAATAGCTGCCAGTCAACCCTTTCACATGTGGATGCAATGCGACATAACATGTTGCTGCCCCCTACATTCAGATAAAAGTAATCAAACAAGAAAATATGAAAAATTAAGAGCCTATGCTAAAATACAAAACTTCTATTGATTACAACTAAAGATCTAAAACTTTTCTGCATTGTCTTCTGGAAGAAGGATATTCATAAACTCATATTTGAAAATTGACAATATAGTTTCTGTCAGCATTTTTCCTGAAAATCTATGAGACTGTAGCTGAGAATGATGCTTCTTAAGAAAAAAATTCAAATTTTGTTCATTTGTTTCTGTAAAGAGTGGAATTACCTGCTCAACATTTTTTATCACATATTTACCGAGAAGGCCTACAAGACCTGCATCAAACCGAAAAGGACCATACGGTTAACATAAGCCTGCCACTTCCATCAAATGCATGAAGGCAAATAGTGAAAGGGAAAGACTCGAACAAGAACACAAAGGCCAAAAGGAATCCAGTCGAATATTCCCGGGCTAACAAAATGAGGTATTGAGTTGATACCACTGAAAAAGCTGATATGGCAGAAAAGATTGGTGGTAAACTAATTGCCCCTGGGTGAACTGAATTTGCTGTTATGTCCACCCCATCTTCCTGTTTAGATAGGATCACATCAATATATTAAACGAAATTGTGGTTCAGATGACTCATAATGGGCTTTGCAGCATACCACCATTATGTTTTACAAGTAAAGATCATGACTAATGAGTACTACTGGCAGATATGAGAGAAAACACTTCAGCCGTAAGCTTAAAACAAGAACGGATGCCATTCTTAGCATAAAAAAGGAGTGCATAAAGAAGATTGATTAACATTATTCCTAAAAGAAATGATAGATTGGTTTGTAATATACAGCCTTGAGCAAGTCATGCACCGTTCAATGCCTAGCAAGTTCATTAGTATGCAGAACATTAGCAAGCTTTGATTGGCCATATGCTGAAAAACGGTTGTACCTGCATGTTATTAAGGCCATAGTTAAGATAGTGAAGATTTACATCATGTTTGATTAACACCTTTGAATACAAATCACCATATAAACAACTTACAAGCTATCCTTAAGTCCCAACTGTTGTAAACTGTCTAAATTCAAACAAGCCTTAGCAGTCCAAAAGCGACATGCGTGATATTTTTTGATAACTATAATTCAAAAGCCAACATCTATAAAGTTTACTCGCCATAATTGTATGAAATCAATCATTTCCAACTTTATATTATTCATTAGTCACAAGCAGAGTGAAGCCCTTGTATTTGACATCATTCCCTTCTTGCCTTTCCTAGATCAAAGATTTGAATCTAGTAGCAATAAATCTAATAAAAAGCAACTTCTCATATAATTTGGATTTGCTACTTGACCACAATGGAAAACTTGAGTACTCAACTTACATTAAGCAATATTGATTGTGTAACATATTACAAACTGAAGTACTTTAATCATGAAGAGGAGAAAATTGGGATTATAGAAGGATATTACCCTGACTGATCATTGATTCTATCGAATCGTATGCCTTCTGGATATGAGAACTGGTGACGACGTGATGACAAATTTACAATCCTTCCTTCTTTGCTACTTTCACGTGCTGTTTTTTACATTGTTTCCACAACAGATTTGTCAAAAGAAATGACCTGCAAGAAGATAGAGTCCAAATCACTCATCTCCAATAAGTCAATAGAATTACAACTCAATTAGCTTAAACATCTTTGTTGAATAGGATTTCCTCTTTCCCTCTAAATCATCTTGGGGCATCATCATACAGACCTCTAGTATTTCTACATTAAGGCCAGAAGTATAAATTCCACGATTCAATTAACTAGTGTCTGGAAAAAAAAAAACAAAAGTTATCAGTTCCCACTGATGTTTTTATTCCATTATATAGATTACACAATGTAACATGTCTCACCAATGTGGTTTGTAGCAAATTGTAGCTCTATATTGTCCTTGGAAAGCATGAATGGTGTTGCCATGATTCCTGCATTGTTACGTAGAAATGCATAATTCCTCTCAGTGCAAGGTTTCATGTTACAAACAATACACTCTAAAACGAAGACTCTGAATTAAGCTTCTAAAAACTAAGAAAGTACCCTTAATCTTACATGAGAATGTTCAGTGGAAGACCTGAAGACTTGAATTCTGATGCAAATTTCCTCACCGATGCCAATGAACTTAAATCCAACTCCATGGCCTGTACCTTGGCATTAGGGATTTCCTTAACAATTGCTTTTTTGACCTCTCTACAAGCAGCCATGTTCCCCACTGCCATAACTACATGAACACCACGCAATGCAAGAACCCTAGCAGTTTCTGTTCCAATACCACTTGAAGCTCCTACACAAACAGAAACCACTCCAATTATCAAGCACAGAGAATGGGCTAAAGCTAGAATAATAAATCATATACATAGTCACAATCACCAAGTTTTTTGTTACAATTTCCTAGTTAACTGTCAAAATTTCTCAAGTTTTTGAGTTACATTTTTTGAATGTCTATAAGAAATTATAATATAATTATAAGTTTAAGAAAAGTTGAAAAAAAAAAAGATAATGTTACCTGTAACAATGGCAGTGAGACCAGAGCCATCAATCCCTTGAGTAACTTCTTCAGCTGCTGAAGAAGATGAAACCCAGAAGCACCTTTACTGCTAAGCCTCCACAATCTTTCTCTTTCTCCCACAAGCTGAGCTTCGAACTAAGAGTTTGCAGAGAAGATAGGTTATTGACCACAATTTTAACTGATAATTTGTGAAAATTATACAAATTTTGTCCAAATTTAGAATAATAATACGAATATTCAGGTGAAAAAGACTAAAATGCCTAAACAATTTCAGACAAAAACAGACCACCCGGGTCCCGACAGTCGTATCCGGTGGCTTCAATTTTATATCTTCACGATTCGTTTAGTTTGTTTAAACTGGCGGGAATCCGTTAATTTGGATTGTAGTTTTAACCTTCACAACTTTTAGTATAGTTTTGCAAAATTCTTTTCATTTTAGTATATATTCAAATAGCCCCACCAAAATTCTCTGGGCACGCATTTTATAAGAAATATTAAATTTTAAATTTTAAAAATCTCAAAATTATGGGCCATCACTGACCATTTTCTCTTTCTATTTTATAATTTCATATTTTCTTTCTACTCTCGCATTCTACAACCTAAAAATACAATTTTACTCTTTTTAAGTTTATTTTTTCTTAGCATATCATAATCTATATTTCATACTTTCAATAAATAAAATTTTTTCTTCATATTCATTAAATTATGTATTTAGTAAAAATTAATTTCTTGATATTCATTATTCTTGATATTCATTAACTTTCATAGCTGATAAAATTTTTGTTGATATTCATTTTAAGGTTGGTTTTTATTCTTCTTATTTAATGACTCAAATTATTTACAAATAAAAAAATATATCTAAATAAAATCATGAGAATTTGTGAGTTAAGAAAGAATGAGAAGAAATTATTAATTAAGTAATTTTCTTAAAAATTATTTAGATAATAAAATCTTAAATTAAAAGAAAGTGTAGAGGAAATTAATGGGTTTAAAATTTAAATAATCTCATCCATATTCAAAAGAAAAAAAAATCTGCATGACTTTACAATTCTATCCTTATTAGACTATCAAAAATTCTATATTATCCTCCACATAAGTGCTTCCTTCGAAGAGGTCAAATTAATTTTTTATAAATTGGCCAAGTAGTTTCTCATTTAATTTACTTGACTGACTAACAGTGTTTGAATCCTTTGGATGTGAAGGAAGATTTTTAAAAACGAAAATGATTCAGATTTTATGTCTACGTTTTTAAGGAAAATAACTTGTAAATTGACACAACCGTTCTCCAATTTTAAATAAAAATTAGCACAAAATATAGTTCCATCTTAACTTAATATATGAAGAGTAATAATACAATCATAAACTCTTATTCAAATTTATTTTGTACAAATTAACGTGGCATTAATTCATTAGTTGAATGAAAATATAAATTAATAAAAATAAATCATGTGGGCCTAGTGATACTTAATTCAACCAATCTTATTATGCCACACCAGTTTATACAAAATAAATTTGTATACGAGTTTGTGACTGTATCATTACTCATATATGAAATACTACAATCACTTTTTTAGGAAATTTAAGAGCAAACATTCACAAATATAATAGAAACATGGAGTATTTTCGCCTTATTTTATTTGTTTTCACTTGAGATATTCATTTTGAATCAAGAACGGCAACCAGTGACATATCTGGCTGTATCATTTAACCAAATTCATGCTGAAATCCCAGAGCTTCTTTGCCAACTCCATGTTCTGGCCTTGCGAATTTGGCTTGTAGATGTTATTGTCAGAGAAGTACTCGCCGCTTACACCCTGGACTTGGGGATGCAATGCCACGTAGCATGTTGTAGCAGCCCCCTGTAATCAGATTCAGGAATTTGTACAAAGCAGAATTAATGAACTGAAAGTGTATAATGGAACTTCAATTTCACAAAACTCTCATGCAAGCAAATAATTATTGTATAAAAAGATGTAAAACTTTCACTAGTTTGGCTATCATATGCTGGTAAGGTAGTAAGCATATGGTCCGCAGCTACTCCTCATTATATGACTTCTTGACAAGCTTAAGTGAAAAATATGGAATTACATCTAGACAGAAAAGATGATCAAAATTTTAGAGGGTATGTAAGCACATCACAAAATTTCTATATATGTATTCAACATGATATAAAAACTTACCTGTGGAATATTTTTTAGCACAAGTTTGCCGACAGTATTACAAAAGGCTGCATCAAACCAAGGAAAAAGTAAAAAATGAGACCATTAGAGGCATTTGCATCAGACTCGTGACAGTGAAATACAAGGCAAATAAGGCAACATATTAGAAATATTAAATGATGAGAAAGTCCTCATAACAAATGTAATTAATACATCAAAATATTCCCAAGCATTAGTACATGGAAGAAAATAAGTTAACAGGAGTTCAGGGAATAATATTACCAATTCCTGCTAATTGGCTCTAATACCAACAAAACAATTTTACAACATTAACAACACACCTGTTTGCCTTCTCTAATGTTATACAACTAGAAGACCGAGTTAATTGCAGTCCAGTCATAAACTACCAGTCACAACATGAAATGCTAAAAAAATCACCTCTTAAGATTCCATTATAACGGAAAAGATTGGTGACAATTGATCCTGGATGAAGTGAATTCGCAGTTATGTTCACTCCATCTTCCTGTTAAAAAAAAAAAAAGCACCATTAGGATCAAGACCATTACGCATGTAGCAAGCAAATGACCCAAAAGTGTAGTACAAGCATGTGCCTGTATTGACAAATAAGTGGAGACATAATTGAGGATTGAAGAAAAGAGTATGGGAAAGTTTTGCATTTTCCTCATGCATTAAAGAAAATAACTGGATCACTTCTAAAATGGCAGAGATAGAAGAGAATAACAAATCAAACAATTAAAAGAAATGCTGGCTGAGAGAGTACAGTTTTCTCAAAAGAATTTGTAATTCAGCAAAGCAGGAAACAGACAGCAAAGTCTATCGTACTTGAGAAAAAATCTACCTTCAAATGTTTTGCAAGCTCTTTAGCATGCAAAATGTTGGCAAGCTTCGATTGGCCATACGCACCAAAACTGTTGTACCTGCACATAAGCAAGTCCATACTGTCAAACTAATTGTGCATAACTTCAGCATGTGCATCAAGATTCAACAGGTCTACATAGGGCCTCAGATTTTCAAAACTCAGTATGACACGCTAAGATATGTAAAGAATACCTCTGCATAAAGCATGAAAATAGTCTAGAGTGAATTAGGGATCAATTTTTGAAACATATGAAGATGCTTAACACTTTATTGTTGAATTGCTTATCAATTAGTTTTACTAATGATCATCAAAAAAAGAATTTCCAGATAAATAAAGACACTGTAACATTTTCGAGTTCATTAATATCATCAAAGCTTCACATTCAAGTACTATTTTCAATATTTCGCTGAAAGGGCTAGTACTTTCAACCTTGTCAACTTCTTGGGAAGTTCCAGAATTGAGTTGACAACACCAGGTTTATGTCATGTAAATAGCCAATGAAAATGAACAGGCAGATGTGTAACATTTCAATGGCCAAGAAACCCTCAAAAAGATTTGTGAAGATGTATACTGAACAGTAATCCTCTAAAAAATACTAGTTTAAAGTCTTATAAACACCCAAGTGGCTCAATTAATATTAATTTCCCAAAGAAACATTTCTTCAGTACACAAGTGATTAATAAATGATTGTCAAGGATATCATCTGAAAATTATAATAAAAAATAAATTGAGTTTGTGGCTGGATAGTCTTACGCTGACTCATCATTGATTTTGTCAAAACGAATTCCTTCACTATAAGCAAAACGGTGAGCCTCTGAGGAGACATTCACAATTCTTCCTTCCCTGCTACTCTTTTGCGCTGTCTTCTTCATGGTGTCCAATAAAAGATGAGTCAGCAGAAAATGACCTGGAGAAAAACAAGGTCACCCCACTTCTCGGTCAATCACCAATGCATCAGAAGCAAACAGAAAAGAACAACTTTAATCATTCAAAACTGCTGAAATTGTAGCAATGCACATGCCAGAACAAATAGGCAGAGGCAAGTAATAAATTCTATAATTTTATTTGAAGAAGTATACAGGGAATTGATATTTAATTTTTCTACATCAAGATGAAACAAGTGTCCTCCTAAACCTGAGGAGACCCAAACACAGGCAAACCATTATAAGTTGTAACTTCCATCAAACAATACTGTTCTGTCTTAAAAGATTTAAAACAATTTTGGCAATAATATAAACTGAAAACCTATGCTTGTTGTTGCCATTACCAGTCCTGTTTAAGAGCATCAATTTAATAATATATACTTGAAATATATGTACGCACCCAAGTGATTTGTTGCAAACTGTAGTTCTATGCTGTCTTTCGATAGCATGAATGGGCTTGCCATTATTCCTGCATTGTTTCTTATAATAGAAAAGAAAATTAGTTACTGTAGAACAAATCATCGAGCTCAGTAATACCCAACAGAAAAATTTTGCACATTTGAGTCTAAAATGAAGAAATAAGACGAAACAACATAGGACATTCAAGCAGAGAGAGTTTGCAGATAAGTTGCACGTGTGAATTAGTACAAGAATAAATGAAGCAGTGAAATAAAATCTACCATAGCAGCTCTTATTTCTATTCTTACATTAGGATATTCAGTGGACGACCCTGGCTATTATATTCTGAAGCAAATTTTCTCACAGATGCCAAGGAACTGACATCCAATTCCATGGCATCAACTTTAGCAGAGGGGATTTCCTTGACTATTGCCTCTCTAACATCTTTACCAGCAGCCATATTCCTGACCGCCATAATCACATGGACACCACGCAAGGCAAGGACACGTGCAGTTTCATTGCCAATACCACTTGATGCTCCTATGATTACAATGTCCAAGCAGCAAATAAAAAATGAATAACAAAAACTGGTAATATATAAAGCACATACTTATGTAAATCAGCTACCCCTCATGTTTAAAACATCAACATATTTTCTGCAATTGTGCCGTCCTTGCCCAATTCAAAAGCAAAAATCAAGGAAATGTCAAAAGCATCAATATCAGAGAAAAATTAAAAATTTCCGCATAAGCGAGTTTGGTTCCTCTTTGAAGCTGACAGAGGGGGCCCGGGGGGGGGGGGTGTTGGAATTCGACACTTCTTTCGGAAAATCCCTCAAATATTAATGTTCTTTCAGGACAGCACCATGTTCATCTTATCCACCACACAAAAATAGGGCATTAGAGTATATGGAGTAATTAACATATCATCTCACAGCCCAATCCATCTGATTAACTCTAAATTTTCATGAAAATTGGTTGTCTATGCAGAATTATCAATTTGAACAAGATTTAATAATCATTTTCACCAACCAGCAATGGATCCAAATATGTTATCAAAGTTGGCAACAATACAACATAACAAGATGACGGTAAAGTGAAAAAAAAAAGAAAAAGAAAAAAAAAAGATTTCCTGTTTTAGTTAAAAAAAAAAAGACGACGGTAAAGTAAAAACCAAGGAAACAAAGATTTCCTGTTTTAGTTAATAAGTAAATAAATAAAAGCATTTATTTCATTGAAAAATCCCTGATTTTCATGGGCCACATAACAGTATATCATCAGAAACGTTTAAAGGGATAAACATACCAAAGGTCCCATATTTGCTACGGAAACAGGAAACTTTACTTCCATAACAACCAAAACAATATTATCAGAACTTGAAATTTCCAGCCCAGATCTACCGAATATCCCAAGCATTCAATAAAAAATGCAAATTTCATTTTATCGCAATTATTAAAAAAAAAAACCTGTGACAATGGCTGTGAGGCCAGTGCCATCAATTCCTTGAGTAACTTCCTCAGCTGTTGAGGAAGCCGAGAACCCAGATGGCCCTTTTCTGCTAAACAGCCACATGTTTTTTCTTTTTTTCTTTTTTTTCAGCTCGCACAAACAAAGTTACGGTTGTTACAGCGTTACGGGCTTCTTATGAGTTACGGTCAAGAATGAAGGGCAACGACAATTGATACGTATTAGCCGTTTAGGAAGCCGTGTAGTCATTCACCGACCGGTGAAGGTTGTGTGATTGCAATCTTGCTAGATTCGTATCGCGTTGTTGCCTTCGAAAGTTGGTGTCACCTACAAGCCACGCAATTTGATTTGATCATCGTTCATAAATTATTCACCATCTTTGATAACGTAGGTGTGACACCGATTTGGCCCCGACAAGACAAAGATCTGAGAAAAAAATAAATAAATAAATGATATATAATCCAAACTTTTTAAGCACGTGTCTTATTATGCTTAACAGTGTATTTAATTAATACAACACGACAGGAAACGGACAACATCAACACGAGTTGCATGGCCGATCCTATCGGTTTTCTTGGGCCACGATGGCCCAATTGTAAAACAAACCCAAGCCCAATCCAAGCCGGATCAGCTCCCGATAACAACAACCCGACTATAGACCCTAACTACCCGCACGTGTAAACGGTATCGTCCTATCGATAGCGTCACGTGCAGAAACCACAATCAATCGCAGTAGCGGAAAAAACACAGCGTCGCAGCGATTAGAGAAACCCTAGCGTCAGCTCCTCGTCCCGTTTTCGCAGACTCCACTTTTATCTGGAAAAAAATTGTCTTCGTTTAAGCTTCGGCGTTAAGGTAATCAAAATTCTGTATTTCTCTTATGACCAAAAATATGTTATTTTTATTATGGATTATGAACTTAATTAATGAAAATGTTAAATGTAATTTTTTATCAAAATGATGTTTTGCTTGTTAATTAGCCTAGTTCAACTATATAGGAAAGGAAATTGCAAAATTGTAAACTTCTTTTTTTTTTTAGCATCTATTTGATTACTTGTTCTTAAAATTTATCTGCATCTCAGCTTAATTTTATTTTTTAACGAACTTGATACTATAGTATAGCATTAGCTTATTGCTGCACCGGAATAATCTATAATAACTTAATGATGTTATCAAATTGGAAAACAAATTTCTCTTGACATAGCTGAATGAATTTTGGCTCGCATTTTATGGGTTTTGAAAATGTTCATTCTAGCGATGTCTAAAGTGGAATTTTTGGCTGGGAAAAGAGTGGAGTTTATGCTACGGAGAATGATTCATGGAGAATTTTTTGGATACGAAGTGGCATATGATAGTCTCATTTGAACTCTGCAGCAACAAGCACTATTTGAATGGTATTTGAAAAAAATTGAAGTCTCAAAATAAGTCTTTGGAAGTTTTTCTGACAGGACAAGCATCGAGAGCCCCTCCTCTTGTCCAATTTCTCTTTGTTTCTTCTGAAGGTTTGCTCGCATCTTTAATGGGAAAATGGTTTGGATTTCGCATATTAATGAAATGGGGCCCACAAAAATATAGCTCCTAAAATGCAACATTAATTCTTCTATTAAGTTTTCGTGTATGTATGTTCATTATCGGTAGAACTCGGATCATTCTAGATGCTTTCTGTGGAGTAGATGTCTTGGCTTTGTACAAATAACTCCTGCATGATATAATACCAAATTTTCATTTTTAGTCTAAATAGAATTTGGTTTTAGTTAAAACACTAGCATTTTCTTTTGAAATGTAATTTCAATTGTAACATTTCATGTTGTACTGTTTATAGAGTGACAACTGAAAAGACTGAGGAAGTTTTCCTGACAAGAATGCCCTTACACATGTTATTGGAATCCAGCATTGAGTCAGTTTGGGAAGTGTTGATGAAGAGTTTCTGTCATCGTAACGAAGATAATCTTCTGAAGAACAAGAAGCCTTCTTTTCCTCTGTTACTTTTTTGCTATTGAAATAGAGGTGCAAGTTCTTTTCACTCTCTAGGAGCTACGTAAAGTTTTTTGCTGCGTCCTCTTTAAATGTCCGAAGGTGCAATGGCAGTAGTCAAACCTGAGGTATGTTGTGTAATTGTTTCATGAATATCTTTGGTCTCTTTCTTCGATTATGCTCTTTTTAATTAGTTAGTAGAAACAATGGATACCAGATTATTCTTTGGAAATGTAGCAAGGAGCAATGGCTTTTTTATGGTGTAGTAAGTATATGTTTAGGTATCTTGTTGTTAATCTAGGTTTTTACTTCAATAACCAATTTTGCTGTGTATTTTGTTGTTTAGGTATTTTGTTGTTAATCTAGGTTTTTACTTTAATAACCAATTTTGTGGTGTAGTAAGTATATGTTTAGGTATTTTGTTGTTAATCTAGGTTTTTACTTCAATAACCAATTTTGTGGATTCATTGTAGTTTTGTCCTATGTTAAATGCTTTGATCACTGGATAGAGCCTAGAAACTGAACTTCTAGTGTTTGAGAGTTGGGATGTGCAATACAATGATCTGGCTATGATCATCTACTTATTTATTTGTTTATTTATTTTGCCTTTAGCGGCCTGTCAGTCTTGATTCTTACTTGGTGTTGATTTTGGTTTGATGAGTCCAGATGAAGTCTTATATCTGGGTCCAAACTACTGATGGTTCAATCCAGCAAGTAGAAGAGGAGGTTGCCATGTTTTGTCCCATGATTTGCCGAGAGATTATTCAAACAGGAATGGGATCTTCCAAAAACTATGCTATATCACTTCCACAAAGGGTCAATCCTGCTATTTTTGGATTGGTACTTGATTACTGCCGGTTTCATCAAGTACCAGGCCGCTCAAATAAGGTGTGTTCTGCTTTCTCTGTTCCTTGCAAGATTTCTCGTGTCTGGTAGATAATATTCCTTCTAAATTGTTTTTTAGTGAAAGGGATATAAAGACATAAAAAGTGCTAATTTCTGACCCACTGGAAAGCTTTGGTTATATTCGTTTTTAATTTATCCTTTTAATTTTTAGTATCGTTGGAAGATAATATGGCACCCATCCACATGGTTTTGATTTTTGTGTTTGCTTGTTAAATGTCTAGGAACGTAAAATGTTTGATGAGAAGTTTATCCGTATGGATACTAAAAAGTTGTGTGAGCTTACTTCTGCTGCTGACAGCCTCCAATTAAAGCCTTTGGTGGATCTCACTAGTCGTGCGCTTGCTCGAATTATTGAAGGAAAAACTCCTGAGGAAATACGCGAGACATTTCATTTACCAGATGATCTCACGGAGGTCTGTGCTGCTACCAAGAAATCAATTGTATTGATGTTTAATTCTTTTTCGGGTTTTTCATGGAGATATTGTTCTGATTCAGGAAGAGAAGTTGGAACCCTTAAATAATGTAACTGATGATCCGCGTATTCGGCTTTTGAATCGATTGTATGCGAGGAAGAGGAAAGAGTTAAAAGAGAGGGAGAAACTTAAGGTGGCTTAAGTTGTAGCATTCTAAACTTCTTACACACTCTCTCTCTGGACTAAGTTCATATCTATTTATTAATTGCATATAATTATGTGGTGTTGAAGTACTGAAATTGGGGAAGACATTTTTGCAGTGCTAACAAATTCATTCTCCTTATATGTCAGAATGTTGAGGTCGAGGAGGAGCATGTGGATGAGCGCTCAGTAGATGATCTATTGTCATTTATAAATGGGGGGGATGGAGGTATATATGAGAAATGTTCTTCATTTTTTAGTGCATCACTTACACTATTCCCTATGCATCAGGTGTTTAACTCAGTACTTGTAGACCTTACATAGTCTAACCATAATAACTGTGCGAGTAGTATAGCGGCAGTACAACACCATGGCTACAAACCATTATTATTACCAATGTCTAATCCTTTACTTCTTGTAGCCTTTCTAAACTTATTAAGTGCTTTCTGTCTCTCAGATTCAAAGGGGATTAAAACAAACAAGAACAAAAAGAAAAACAGAAGAAGAAAAGATCAACTAAAGGACTCTTCTACAAACAATTTAAATGGGAACCACAAGGTCTGATATATTCTCTGTTTCTCTCTCTTCCTATCTATATTGTCCTGTGTCTGTGTGCCATGTCTGCTGCATCGCATATTTGATGATGCATACCTGTTTGTGTTCAATAATCATCATGCTGCTATTGTAATTATTGTTATTTCTCCATTTTTGTGCTGATATTGACACAGAAAAGCCAGATCGGCTATATTCCTCTTGTTGATATGCTCTCTTTCTTTTTGCTCTTTTAGGAGTTCAACTCTCTCCATTCAGCTTTCCATAATGGCGGGCTTAATGATATTGCGGTTTCCACTCCCCATAAGACTTCAAAATTGCAATGTTCTACTGCTGTTACCTGTTCACCAAAGATGGAATTTGATGATGGTGAAATTGATGATGATCTAGATCCTGCGATTAAGGAGGAGCTTGACAGGTTAGCTGGACATGTGGAGCTTCTATTGAGATGATGAATTCAAATTTTTAACCGAGAACAGGCATTTTAATTCTATAAATAGAAGTCTATACTCTCTTGATATAAGACAATTATAGATATCGACTTAAGTTACATGCCAAACTGTCATCTGGAAAGATTGCTTATTATTTGATTTGGTTGAAGTATGTCTATTTACAAGTTTATTTCCAATTAAGTGTGCTTGGATATATAAAATAACAAGAACAATGTGCCACTCTTTGTTAAATCCTTCAACTGCGTTGTTGGTCAATCATGTTTATGATCAACTGTAGGGAAGTAGAGGACTTTGCTCGGCGATTGAATTCAGATTGGCCTCAAAGGATGCAAGAGATTTTATCATTGGGTCAAGATAGGAGACTTGTACAAGTATCAATGAATGGCAACTGTTCCAGTCGTAGATGTACAAGTAAGTTGTTTCCTGGCATTGTTCCAGAGTTGGTCTTCATGAAAATCTCTGCCTTTGGGCATTGCGAAGGGAAGTTGTTATGGTTGTTAGCTAATATACAAAACACAATTTCTGGGTTTTAAACAGGTTTGGACGGTAGATAACGCAATCAAAGATCAATAATTTATATGCCAGAAGTGTCGGCAACTTTGAATGCTTCAAGCATGTGGCAGCACTGACTTTGCTGCTGAAAGATGTTAGTTACATGTGAGTTATTTGTTCGTATTTTCACCTCCAACATGTAATTTTCGTTTTGAGCATCTTGTACATCTAAAAACAGTTGGAAAAAAAGAAAAAAAAAAGAGGAACTCTTACAGTGAGAATTGAGCAAAATCTGTTTGTTTGCCTTCATTTTATGTTGCCGCAAGTTGGTTGTGATTTTCAGCCATTGTAATTCATTAGCTGTAGCTACTGTATTTACAACATTTTGAGTGAAAGGCCTGAGCCTGAACCTTGTTACAACGCATTGCCCATTCTAATTTTAAAAATCCGGTTTACCCGAAAGTAAGAAACATTTCTAATAACAAAAAGCAAGAATCCAAGGGCGAAGAAAAAGTGAATGGTCAATCTTCTAGACTTCTTATGGTTGGCCATAATCATTTTCGTACAGGACAAACTAACTGGGAATTGATGTAACACTATGGATTAAGAGGGAATTAACCACTTGAAACCAAACATGTTACATTTCCTTGCCCTAAAGGAAAGTAAAAACAAACTACTGTTAGAAACCTAATATGAAACCAAACACACACACGCACACACCACAGAAACTGAAAAAAAGTGAATAAACATTTTCTTTTATTATTCTTGAGTTGGGAGAAGAAAAAGCTTTAAAAGCATTATGTCTATCAGTCTATGTAT
The DNA here is from genome assembly GCA_029633175.1 of Citrus glauca. NCBI lineage: Eukaryota > Viridiplantae > Streptophyta > Magnoliopsida > Sapindales > Rutaceae > Citrus > Citrus glauca. Next base: position 7,361,198 of record JAQOOD010000009.1, read on the forward strand.
CAGTTTTTCACCTTATTCCCAATTGATGAGTAATACTTCTTAAAAGCTTTGGGAAGATAAACAGGCAGCAAGAACCCAAAAAGATTGAAGCACCAGAAGGCCATATTAGCCAAAGCAAGGGCTCTCCCAAAATACAGCCTTCTCGCTGATGAACTGTTATCTCCTTCTGCCTTTGAGAACTCTGTCTTCAACCAGTCCACAATGGTGAAAATCCTCCTGGAATTGTAAAAAAGGGGCACGAAAACGCGAATTGGCGTCGAAAACTTATCCGAGAAGGCCACCCCTTCCATGAAAACTTGACTGGCCAGAAGAAACACATGGGGTGCTGCTGCTTTGATCCCTTCTTTATCACCCTCAAATATGCCTTCTAATATATAAGCTATAGGGAGAAGCAGCCCTATAATGGCACCGACCAATACGTAGACGCGAAGAATGGTGGTGTTGGGATCGAAAACAGAGGATTCTTTAGATTGGGGTGGTAGCGGGAAGGCGATCTTGAAAAGAAAGAACATGTAGATGAGTGAAAAGATCACAAAAGCGAAATCTTCAGCACTTATCATGCCACTTGCTGCGAAAACTGTGACGACTGCGAGGGCATTGAGTTGGCGAAAGCTTAGAAAATTTGATGATGCTTTACTAGGAGTTGCAGTGCTTTTAGTGGATTGAAATGATGTCAGATCATCTTGCTGCTTGAATGCTACTTCGTGTTCTTTTGGGAGGCTTATGTCTTTGCTTGTTGCTCCAACCCCACCTGACATTTTTTGTTTCTAATTTTTTTTTTTTAAATTTTTTGAGCTTCTGAGTTATGAGGGTTCTCTTCTGAGCAAGGAGATCAAGATTCATGAATTGTAAGACACGCACTTAGTGAGAAAAATGTGAGCCACAATAATAGAGAGCCTCGTTGGGGAGAATTAGTGGGGCAGAGCGAAGGGGAAACACTTGAGGTGCGGAAGGTTAACACGTGGCATATGTGGAAGAGTTTAAGGTATGGGAGGAGAGAAAACGTGGCTGATTACGGAGTCAAAAATGTGTGGGCTAACTACAAGCCAGTGGATTCGGTTTTTGTCATTTTGTGTGACTGAAAACTGATGGATAGAAATGGAACTGAAAAGGGGTTTGGTCATGGGGACGTGTCATTGGGAGCCACGTAAGCTCGTGAGATCGTGATGATATGGCAGTTCTGGTCGTGATACGAGACTATTGCTTATATTAAAATTTATATTTACGCTAACATTTATTGAAATTAATTTATAAATTTTATATAGTATAATATTGACTTTTACATTCTTTAATATTTGAGAGACGAAGATTTTTTTTATATTTCAAAAAGGAGAAAATTAATATTTATTACACACTCACATTAATATACTTATATTTATTGAAACTAATTTACAAATCTTATATAGTAGAGTCTTGATTTTTACACACTCTTTAATGTTCAAGAAATATTTACTTTTTTCATATTTTGAAAAAAAAAATTTGTTCACTCAAATTAATAAAAAAAATTAAACTTACACAATTCGTTGTAGGGCTCGAACTCATTATCTCACAATTATAAAATATACGTTTTAACCATTAGGCTAAAACCTAGGGGCTCCAGTGCCCACGTGAATTAAGTTTGGAGATCGTCATGAATTTTTTTTTCAAATAAATTGTTGTATCACACAATTTTTTGTATTTGTGATTAAAAACAATAATAACAATTGTGCACACGGGAGGTCTAACAAAGATGAGATCTATGCTAATGCTTTAAAAAATTAAAAAGTAAATTGCTCTCGAAAAAAGAATTAAAGCCTCTTTTAGATTCCAGTTGAAGAACTATAGTTTAAAAATTATAACATCAAAACATTTAAAAAACATTAGTTATTGTAACTTGAAAGTTAAATTAATTTAATTTACACATCTTTATAATTTTATTAAAATTGTTATTTAAAAATTATACCTTTTATATAATATTAACTTTTATTTTATAATAATAATTTTTTTTCATAACAATTATATCTTAAAAATTATAACAACCCAATCTTAAATAAAACCTTCGGCTAGTGATGTTAGTATTACCAATGGCTTTTTGTGTAGCTGATGTTTGTGAAAGAGTAATGTATGAATGAGTAATGATATTACAGACGTCCTCAAATTACTCCAAAATTTTCTTTCGTTCGGGATTATAGTGATGCTATTGACAACTAACCACCTTCAAAGGTCCAGATAGAACTCCTTTCCACCATTGAAAAATCTGTGGCTATGAGTTTGACTAGGGCTTGCTGCTGCGATAGTGCGAATCATCTTGCCGAAGTCCGTACGCACGATTCAACATATTAAAATTGTCGCCCAATAGAACAACAGATGAAAAAAACAAAAACAAAAAGAAAAACAACCAAGCTGAGTCATCAGTTCCATTATTACTTTCAAACTTAATATCCTAACTTAACTAGCTTGAAAAGCGAGTATCTCTGTAAGAATGGACACAGGAGCAAGAGACTCAGGGGAGCACAAAATGACCTTAGCAATAGCTTAAAACCAAATTTATTACAGAAACAATCTTCAAAACTAAGTACCCAAATATATATAATCTGCTATAAGCTTTAAGAGAAAAAGGACGGGACCAAAACTTTCCTTCAAATTTTTTTTTTTTTTTGCTTGTTCTTGCCTTTCTTTCCTTTCAATTTTCTGACAGAAGACCACTGGTAAAACTGGAACCTCTGATAAGAATATGGTGGGCAACTAAAACTCTGCACATTCCTATAACTAAATAATCCTCTCCTCTTCCTCCATTAGGTAGTGATTCTATGCTTTGGGATATACTTTATCTTGGGACCTTTTTCAGGTTTTATTCTGAACCTGGGGGATATAGGAGCCCCCGTGGTTGAGGACTGAAGAGCCACGGCATTGACCAATTGATTCTCTGCATTGCTGAAAACACTCTGGTGAAAATCTGACTGAAAAACTGCTACTTGAAAGTCACCCTGAACTTCTGGATATCTTGAAGATTCAGATTCTGCGCGCAGCACCAATGTCACATGTTCGGCCGCAGTTGCCTCCTTCCATCCTGTGTTAGATTTGTAACCAATAAAAAAATGTGATTACATTTATACACTTTGAGAGCATAAGAAAAACACAAAAAAGAATAGAACTTACTTTCTGAGAGAAAAGTTTTTGCGGCATGGATGTTAAACGGCAAGCTTCTCGCATGCGTACTGCCCTCCACAGGTGAAGTGTTCTCAATCCCAATACTATTATCATCCACGGAGCACGATCTTAGATTGCTTTCATTATATAGAGTCTGATCACCAGCCTGTCCAGCATTCACATCTGCTTCCAAATCTCTACTACCATTTTGAACTGGCAGTGGGTCTTTGATCCCATGCCGGCTCACTGGTCTCCAGAATTTAACAGTTGGCCTGTTTGCGCCACATTGATTAGAATCAAATTTGGGCTTCTCTGGAATATTGTGCTTCTTTGGCATCTGATGCTCTACCATGCAATCATCTCGAGCTTCGGCTGGATTGCAATTCCCAAGAGTGACAGATATAGAGCCAATGAGAACCTCATGATTCTTACTTTGTTCTGGTTGGTTTATGACTTCTTCCAGTAATCTAGATTTCACAATCACCAAATCATTTTCTGGTTTTGGTTTCCGGCTCCAAACTTTGTTGCCATTGACCGATGGAGCAGCCCTTAAATCCTTGTTGATTCCATGCTTGTGGATTCCTCCAAGCTTTGATGCCTGAGAAGTTTGACTCGCATGAAATACAGTCGGCAGACCACGTTGTGATTTCAATGGCACCTGCCGTCGAGTAAGAAACATATGACGACGACCAATTCCTTGTACAATTTGTCGTTCAACATTATTATCAATACTGAAATCACAGTAAACATTGCCAGAACCAGGCTGAACTTCATAATCCACATCATCTTCAGAGTTTGCAAATGAGAAGGGTTCAAGAGATGAGGGATCATGATCCGGCGGTGAATCTGCATTGTGTGCATCAGAATCAGAAGTAGCCACAGGGCTTGTGGTTTCTGGTACAGTCACAGACTCCAATGTATCATCAGTCTTCTCTTCATGTATTTGTTCCTTTGCTTTCTGTTCTTTCTGCCTGAGCTTTTTCTGTCTTTTCCTTTCCAAAAGCTCAGCTTGCCTGTTGGAATTTTGCATAAAATATAAATAAAGTAGAAGCACACCAAACTAGATTTCTGAAAAAGCATTACCAAGGTCATTTATCTTGCTAACTAGGTCTTTGAAGTATGATAACTTATTTGAAGTTTGTATAGATTTATGTCCATTTGATGAATACCATCTGGAACTTTAAAATTTCCGACTTTTTCCATTAAATAATTCCAGGCCAGTCACTCATACAGGCTCATAGATTACCATTCGGTCTTGAAGGAATTTTACTAAAGAGATATTATCTCGTGTGACAGCTCCACTGCTTGCTCTCTTTATCTGACCCAGAAAAATCGAGCCAACAATTTTGTACTTGCTTGTTTCTCTATTTGCTTTTATGTGTCCTTCAGTTTTCTAGACTTTCTCAATTTTATTGATTAAAAGCTTCAAGATTAACAAAATATGACGGAATTTGGGAGGCAGGGATGCATAGCCCCTAAAAGATACTAAGGTTCATATAAAGTATATTAGCTCTTATAATGCCCAGAAAGGTTTTCTCTCTTAATTTTTTATAATTAACAAAGAAGAAGGAATCGGACTCTCTGATATAGATGAAGAAAGCAAAAAGAAAAAAGCGGTTGGAAAGACAAGTAGCACAATGTACCTTCTCTGAGCAGCTTCTTCCTCCTCCACTAGCAATTTCTGGCACCTCAAAGCTTCCGCATCCTTGTCAGCAAGCCATGCTTTAATCTGAGTAGAAAAAACTCTTAATTAATTTGCAACACACCATCAAAATAAAAAATCAAAGAAATTTCCCTTTACTCCTACTTTTCTCATCTCATTTATAAGAATTAAATGCAAAATTGTGCCTATTTCAAAAATTAAATAATTGACCAAGTTGTTAAAGATTGCCCACAATACCTCTTTAACATACCACTTCAAGACGCATACAGATTGTCAATTAACCAATCTAATATTTATAAAACAGAAGAAAGAGAAAGTACCAGTAACTGCTCCACCAGGAAGCTAGTGCAAGCAACTAGGTTCTTTGTTTCAAGACCAATCTTCCCTGCTTCCCCATCAAATATATATTTTTGCATTGCTACAGCTGTCCCACATAGGAATGTTTTTTCACTAGCATCATCAAGAATACTGAATAGTTCTTGAGATGATATAGGAAACCTAGAGGGTCTAGCTTGGACAATATCCTACAAGGAAAATAAGATATAATTACATACTAAAAAATAATAGAAACAATATAACAGATCAAAAACAATTAATCTCAAAAAGAAATGAAAGAGAAATGAAGATGTTCCCTTACCAAAAGGGCAGAACCAGCCCTCAAACAAATTTGCGGGAGAGAAGAAAATCCAGGTCTCCGAATAACTGCCGTCAACGATTTTACAATGGAAGAACCTGGAACTTCCTAAATGATATTCACAAAAAAGAACAAAGCATTTAGAAAAAGTTACATAAAAAATCTTTTACAAGATGAAAAGCTCAATTGGAAAAATGTTAATGCAGTATCTGCACACTTTCTCACAGACAAAAAGTAACCAATCAGTGAATAGATAATATTATCACAACAGTTAAAGTCATTCATTCTAGAAACAGCAAGTGGACCAGGAAGCCCCCTTTTTTTTTTTGGTCCTGAAAGGCCAGGAATCTCAAACTTATAGAAATTTGGGATATAACCAATCCAGTAGGGGAAGACAAATATTTTACCTCCAATGACACATTCTTAAATGATAAGATTTCCTTAGCTTCATCCAAAGAAAGCTGCACAAAACAGAGGCAATTTAGCAGCACAAGCAAATAGGAAAAGCGCACATGAAGTAAATCAGAATAAAGTTATCACCTTATCCCAAAATGCTCCTAACAATTCCCTGTTTTTGGTAGAATCCTACAAGAGGAAAACAAAATCTTACAATAAAATTCCAAATACCAGAAACAAGATCAAAGATAATTGAAAAAGCAACTATTGAAAAATAAATTAATAAGTATGCAAACAAGAGAGAAGGCAAATATTTGGACGACTAAAAAATTAGCAAACAAAATCAGCTTGGTTTGAACACAAAAAATTATTAATGCAAACATACAAATAAAATAAATTACATTTGCGGAAAAGTAATGAAACCTTATCAAGCTTTTTCAACCGATGATGCACGCGTATATGTCTTCTATGGGTAATGGTTGAACAAAATTCTAGAGAACACTTGTCACATTTCTGCATCTGCACTTTCAAAGGAGTAAGCAAAGGCCAACCAGGAAGTTCTGCCCAAAGAAAGAAAAAAAATAGAATCAACATAAATGGCTTCAACATCAAGGAGGACCTATTTCTTTCACAATACAAACCCATACAATTTCATGAGACATAAATTTTCAGGCCCACAATTGACCTTAGTAATGGCCTAGGCTATACAAGGAACAGCCTCATACATTTTGAGATTTTAAAGGTTGAGATCCTTTACAAGGATAGTCACATTTTTAAAACGGGAAAAAAATTAGAAAAAAAATCTAAATCAATAAACATCAATGCATGGGATACTATGGCAATGCTCGAATTAATATTTCTTCCTCCTATGAAGTTGCAAATTTCAAACTGCTAAAAGTTTGTTATTACCTTGCTGATCTAAAGCTTGGAGTAACTGGATCCACTGAACTGAGCTGTCCCCATTTCTCGAAAAAGAAAGAAGGGGCTCCTTTCCAATTGCTTGTTTGATAAAAGTATCCAGCGAATCATTTCCCTCCTCTGCTTTCACCACATCTGTGACACTAGAGGCTTTGAGCTTTGCAACCGGCATTTATGCTAACAGAAAATTTAGATCCCACCAGCTGACTAACAATACATCCCACAAGAATGACCAAAAAAGAAAAAAACAATGTCAGGCAAGCACACCACACAGGCATAACAATAATAAAGACCCAAACAAACACCATATGAGCAAATCTCAACATACACACTCCAATCTATTTCAACAAAGAATTTGTTCTCATGATGATTATTTTCACAATTAGTTGCTTGGTCATATAGTCCTTGTAAGGAAACTAAACGGACACATATATACGTCTGAAAAAATTAATTCTCAAACATACAAGAAATTTAACCAACATAGGATCATTGCCCTACCAAACTGTTCCAAAACAAAATGGCTGCAAAGAGCATATCCCTTTGACAACAATGCTGACTGCCATGAGTCTATAAATCTATGAATGAATAAATAGATAATTCTCAAGCACCTTAATACAACTAACTCAAAGTTTGTAAGTAATTATAATTCCGCAATGAACCCACAAACATAGAACACAATAATGGTACATTACTAATTATAAACTTAACGAGTACAAAACCAGATCAATGCAAAAGCAATAAAATCAATTGCGGTTTCATAAGAACGAACAGAATCAGAACTTAATAAAATTTCGAGTCTTTGATTTCACATTGACTACCTCCCTCATAAAAATTCTTACTTTCTTCTAAAATCAAATTTAGCTTATGTGAGATTTCATTATTTTTCGAAAGGAAAATTACAAGTTATTCTCATCTACCAAACAGAGCAACAAGTAAATTTCCACGTTGAATCATTAATACTTAAAAAAATGAAAAAAATAGAGAAAAGATTGCTAGCGTTTCGCGTTACGTAATTACGATCATTATCATATAATATTGAATTGTATAAATAGACAAACAAAATAAAGAGAAGTTAAGTGATCCGTGAACGTACCAGTGGAGGAGTGAGAGAGAGATCGGTATGAAGAGCGAGAGAATCTCCGGCAATCGGAGGGATTCGGAGTCGTGGAGGTGATGATTGGGGAAGTGTTTGGCGCGAGAGAAAGTCGGCGAGAAAGTGATCCGCCTGGAACTCGAGGGAAGGAGCCAAAAAAAATAAAAAAAGAAGGAAAGAACAGAGTGTTTCGAGGGGAGCTAGAAAATGTGAGTGAAAATATATAAAGCTGAAAGCAGAACGTAAGAACCCCCTATGGTGTGAGAAAAAGTAGAAAACTAAAATAAAAGAAAAATTATAAAAATTGGACAAAAAAAGTACACATAATGACATTGTGGCATTTTGCGAGACGCGCTGTAAAGGGGAGTGACAACACGCGTTGTAAACGGGCCGTTCCGCATTCTCACGTGGGCCTTGTGTCCATTGTTTAGATGATAGTGCTCTTTCTAAATGCAGTGATTTGATCATCCCGTTTAGTAGGCACTTAAAGAATCAGATCCGTTTGGTAAAAGATTCTATTAAATAGCTTTAAAACTGTTCATGCAATATTTATATATATATACAATCAGATTCTTCTATGTGGATGTGGTTGTTGCTTTCAGAGAAATCATCGTTTATTAATCGCCCAAAACCCACCAGGCTCTCGAAGCGCGCATCTCCTTTCTGTGGGAAATTAACCATTTCAGCAAAATGCACATCACATTAAGATGATTGAATTTGTATTAAGAAAAAAAATAATTTAACATGATTTAATGTTTTCTATTCAAGTGGTGGTGCGTAATCATCAGAAGAGCAGCAATATTTACAGAAGTCGGAAGAAAAATTTTCACCATCGTTGCTGCCATTCTATGATTGCTTGATGAAGAGCATAATTAGGGAGAAGATTGCAGTGTTCAAGCTTTAAATTTGTCATGGGTGAAGTGTTATGCCCACTTTTTAACCATCCTCTAATTGCCTCACCCTCGTAGGTGAAACCATCTGCTGCTATTTGTGGATCCTTCATGACTTCCTGCAAATTCCAAGCAATTGCCATGATGAAAAGACATTCCCCACAATCAAATGAAATTGGCAAGAGTCTAATATTCACATCCTGCCTCAATGCTTAAAGTATTAGTCTATTACCTGCAGAATTGGGCAGACAAAATGAGAGGGAATCCGGCGATGTTCCTTTGAACCAGAGCATGATACCGGGAATACACATGAAACCCTCAATGCCTCGAGCACACTCCATATTTCTGACACAAGGTCTGGTCGATTCAACCGGTTGTTCTCACAACACCTCAATGCCAAGTGAGCCAACTGTTCGGCTTCTGCAACTGGCCAGTCACCAGCAGAAGAATCCAATACTGAATTGAAATTTCTCTTCTCTAATGCACATTTCACATCTTTTTTAATTCTCAAAACCGGCCTCCCAGTTAAAAGTCGTAACAGTATAATTCCAAATGAGTAAACATCAGACTCAGGCGTAAGTTTTCCAGTTTCTAAATATTCAGTATCTATGTACACAGAGGCAGAGTCATTGTTAGATTCATTACATAATGCGGAGTTTCCGGTACTTTCACCCTGTGGAATCAAATGGAAGAAGCCAAAGTCACTGAGTTTGCTGACAAAGTTGGCATCAATGAGGACTTTAGAGGGTTTTAAATTCCCATGGATAATACAAGGATCGTTGGAGTGAAGGTAGATAAGGGCAGAGCAGATGTCAGAGGCAATCTGCATTCGTGTCTGCCAACGGAGTGGACTCTTCTTAGTTTTACAGGCAAGGCAATCTTCAAGGCTGCCATTTCTGAGGTACTCAAAAACAAGAGACCTAGATTCTGGACAAGTTCCAATTAGCGTTACGAGGTTTGGATGCCTTACTCTGCTCAAAACCTCCACCTGAAGTTTGACAAGCAAAGGGAGTCTTAGTTAATGAACTTCTGAATGGATTTAGAATTCTTCAGTGAGATCTTCAGTCACCCAAGTCAAAAGCTAGAAGTTCTTGATTTATGGTTATCATTAAATGCATTAAGATAATTATAAGCCAAAATTGACTATAACATATAGTTTGTATGGATAACTTAGCTAGCAGTAATATGAAGTTCTTTAAGGTTTACCTCATTTTGGAATTTCAAGTGGCTTTGAGGGCCGTAAGATGGAAACATCTTTATAGCAACATGCAAATGGCGAAGGAGCCCTCTATAAACATTTCCATATCTTCCTTCCCCAATCTTCCAGGATGGTTCAAAATTGTTGGTGGCCTCATTTAACTCTGAGAAAGAGAATTCAAGAAGCCCTGGCTGGAAAAAGCTCACGGCTTCTCTTTTTATCGATTTTTTAATATCTCTAACCCTTCTTTGTGCATTTCCACATTCTATCCGCAGTTGATCTCGTTTTTGCTTAAAACTGATCAAAAGTTCCACGGCAGAGATGATTTTCTCCTCCATCTCCTTCACCACAGAATGGGATTCAGCAAGTTGGCCTTCAAGTGCTGAGTTTTGGTCCTGGACCATTTGAAGTTCTTCCACTGTTATATCATGCTGGTTTTTTGTTCTCTGTACTTCTTGCTTTTCTTTAGCCAGTAATTCCTCCAACTCTTTTCTTTGGCTCATCTCCTTCACACATAAGCTTTGCATTGCTTTGACCTGCAAGAAGGTACGAAGACCATTAGATAGCTCAAAAAGATGAGAAGGATAAAATATATTTATTACCAGCTGAAAAGCTTCAAAAGAAACCACATGCTTTTCAATTGCTTCATATCCAGATGATGATCATCACAATTTTTCTTAATCATTTGTCTCTCATAACAATAACAATTGCCATGGTGTCATTTTCTCCTTTGTTGTTGAGGCCATTAGTAGGGGAATTGACCGACAGCGATTAAACGTATGTGATCTATATTATAAGGGGAATGTTTTGTTAAAACTCTAAAACATAGTTGGAGCATCAGAGTAATAAAGAAAAAAATAGACACAAAGAAGCAGAACTTTTTTGTTTTTATTCTTGCGGTGGTCAAAATCAGAAGCAAATTTTCAGTCTGGCTTACTGATAAACCACAAAGTCACATTTTTAGCCAAGATAGTCTTGTATTTAAGTTCAAAAGAGGGTCGAAGTACAAAGACCATTATTCAACCCCAGGAAAACAGACTAAATGAAGGAAAAATGCGACATCAAAAACAGATTAAAAGAAGTTTGACAGAAAAAATCAATAAATCCAATATTGCAAGACAAAAAATAAGGGAGAAAATAAAGTGCAATTTAAAGCTTACCTTGCATTTAGCCTCCACAGCATTGTCTTCCTCTTTCCATCGCTTCACTACCTCTTCATACACCATCTTCTTTGAGTTCTTAGCTTCTATTTTAGCTTGTTCTAGTCTGCTTTGAGATTTCTCTTCCTGAAAGACACGTGAATCAAATGGGTTAAACTTTAAACCAATTGTTCAAGATCAAAAATCAAAAACCAGTTATTCATGCCTTCATAATGTAAATTGTTCAGGATTTCAACAATTGTCTAATTGTATCCTCATGGGTGTTTTTTTCTGCAATACAATTCAAATATGAGCATGAAAAGATATAATGTCAATTTATGATGATCAACATCATCTTGTGCCTCTCACCTCATCAGTCAGCAGAGGGGTTGATTTTGAAGTGCCAAGCAGACTGTTGGAGGACCAGCTAGACTGTACTGAGCAACAAGATGTTTCTTCCAATTCATCATCAGCATCTTCCTCCACATCTGCACAGCCCTGTAACAAAGTTATTTCTCTAGCATCCCTAGAAACAGTTTGATATGCTCCATATGAGAGACAAAGAACAGGTAAATCTCTTCCATGGAATAAGGAAAAGGAAAAAGGCCAGGGTTGGCAAGCCTACCAGGACATCCCAGCCTATATCCAACGGATTCCAATTTCAAGTGCCCGGATTGCTTCATCTCTTCATTTGAATTCATCAGCAGAAATGTAGGGGAAATTTCTCGTTCTGATCTATTTTCACTGCCACTCCTGTTTTTTATCGCTCCTTTTGTGAGTGGCAATGATAAGTAAAGCATCAAACAAAAATAAGAATTTTATGGGTTCTAGGGCCAAAAGTACCTTGTGTAGATGAGACAACCCTTGCAACAAAACCAAATATGACAAGATATTGGTGCTTGTTGGCATACAAAAATTGCTTTCTTGGACTTTAGCTCAAGAAGTTTCCTGCAAGCTCAATAAGTTTAAGTTAGTGACAGCAAAAATAAAAGCAGAAACCCATTTGAAAATTAGTTGCTACAAGAACTACTTCAACTAATCAGAGAGCATTATGAGTTAAACTCACAAATTCCTATCAAAATAAGAAGAACTTCTATGCAAAGAATAACTAAAACAAATTGCGTTTTAAGCAATACTGAATAGTCAAAACATACAATTCTTCTTCAGCTGCATCCTAGGACATTAACGTATCTCAAAGTTCCATAAATATTTCAGCAATAAAATCTGAGTGCTTTTTCTTTCCTTTGACGACTAGTCCTACAAATCAAATGTTCAGTAACCAAGGGAATTAGAAGTGGTAACTGATAAATGGTCCATACTTTGAATAGTGTTTATCTGCTGCTGCTCCCATAACAAGCCATCTAATATTCTGCTGAGTGATAACTTCTACAATCCCATCCTCAACGTTGTCCTTCTCTATCCATACTGAATCTCCCTGTACCTACAGAAACAAAGCCATTACTTAAATAGAAAATGAGATCACATAAATGAAATCTCATTATCTGATCAACTAACTATTTTGCTGACTCCATCTCTCAGAAAGAGCTCCAATATTTAACAAGTTGCAAACTTCTACTCATTGAGAACACAACTGAAGTTTTTGGTAAACACCCACCAGCAATTCCACTCCACTCAGAACATTTATGAATTAAAAGTCGCAATATCTCAATCGCAAACATGCCCTTTAGGCCTTCCGTTTATCAGAAATTCAAATAACAAATAGCTTTATGAGTAAGAATATCAAACATTCAACAGTGTAGCATGTCACGCAACGGGCAAATATTCTTCTAAATCCATCAATAAAATAAAGCATAAAAATCAATAATCAAAACTAACAAATCTGATTAAAACTATGAGACGAAACAATACCCCAGCTTGACTCAGTAGGAGTAGGTATTGATCGAAAACTTGTATCTTATCCTCATGTTGTTTCAGTCCATTGACAGCACATTTACTCTCCTCTGCACAACAGCAACAGGAAAAAAAATCATCACAATTCAAGAATTTTAAGACACAATCAAAGTCCGTATAAGATAAGGTCTAATTCGAATATAGAAAGTCAATTCAATTCCTCGCTTAAAAGCAAAATTAGGGAACTTTAGTAATTTATTAGCTATAATAACACAAAATAAACGACAAAAAGCAGATAAACACAACTGAGCGATTACAAGCATCTATTTTTCTAAGTTAAAAAAATTATAAAAACAAAAAATTACTGAATGCGAAAACGTGTGACGGCTGGTGAACATGAAGCAGGGAAATCTTCTTCCCAGCGAAATTCTGGAGAGCCCAAAACACCGTCGTTTTGTTCTTCTCAACATTCTTGCCCACTGCAACGAATATAGTTTCCTCCACATCAGATACCACTCGCTGTTGTCGATTCTCTGCAAAATTCTCCATCTATGATTGCAGTTAGCACCGAATGGGAATCTGAAGGGGTTGAACGACTGGCGAATATTTCCGAGTTGTGGTGGTGGACTCGGTGAGTCACTCAGCTATTGTCTTTGCATTAGGGGAAAGTTGTGCTTTATCATTGGACTACCGTGTGATTTGCTCTCCTACTTTTTGAAAAAGAGGCGTTGCTTGCGAGTGCGTGGAAGGGCTGAAAAGTGCTTAAGTAGACAGCATCTTCCGGAAAAGTGATCAAAAAGATCAGAGCGGCTACGTGCCACGTAAGGTTCAAACATTGACGACTGACGTGCATCGTCCGTTGTTCATTGATCAAATTGAGCCCACCTTATTTAAATAGAATTTAATAAGTAGAGAGCTTTTATTAAAAAGGTTTTTAGTCATTTAATTGTCACTCCACATCCAACGGCCGATGCTGCAGTCTGTATCTTACAGATTCTGTAAGTTAGTGAAGTCCTTAATTGTTAATTAAAGTTAAATTTATAAAATTATTTTAATAAATAAGTTTTTATGATTCTGTTACAACGTAAAATAAATAATTGATATTTTTAATCATGGAAAAATTATCCAATTTTTATTTTTAAAAATCCAAAACTTAAACTCTTTCTAAGAAAGATAAAATAACTTATTTAAACTTCAAAAAATTTACTTTAAAAAAATGAAACGATAATAAAAATTTTAAAAAAAGACTTAAGCTATGTTTAATAATTAATATAATTTTTCAAATAAAATTTATTCAAATAGAGTTTTTGTTAATATAACTTTTATAAGTAGAAATTTTACTATAAAAATTTTTAATTATTTGATTATTAATACAAGCATTCATTAAGAGAATATAAAATTACTTTAATAGATACGTTTTAAAAATTATATTATAAAAAAAATAAAATAAAATTATTAGTTAAATAAAGGATATGATGAGACTGTCCTGATTCAAATTTGTTACTTATGAGATAATAATGAAACCATCTTAAATTTAAAGTATAATTGGTCATAAATCCACAATTAAGTTTTCATACAATGCAAACAGTTTGTATAAACTTACGCAACACTATGCTATGATTAATTACATCAAATAACCCAATGCTCAGATCAATTTTATTTATATAATTTAGCGAAAGCCTGTACAGAGTAGAGAACCAGAATAGCGGAGCTAGAAAATACCCAGAGTATCCTCGGTTCTTTCTGTAACTTTCCTAGCATCCGAACGGGGGTGTTAAAAAAAATCCAATCCCGCGCCAAAACCCAAACTGACTCAAATTTTACTGTTTCTTACCAAACCGTCCTTCCCTCCACTTCTTTGACTGGTAGCTTTCGCAGCTATGTAATGATAATTCCCTAATCATCTTACTTATTTTCTATTAACAATGGGAACCACTTCTGAGAATCCATCACTGCCCGAAATCAACAGTCCAGACTCCTCAGCTGATCCCATCGACGGCTCGGATTCCCCGATCGACCCGGAAGCCTGCATCCGTGATCGTGATCATCTTCACGCCGAGCTCGACTCTCTCCGCCCGGCATACCCAAGCCTCCAATCAAAATCTGCCGCGTCGGAGGAGAATATACGCTTTCTCCAGCAAGGAAAAGACGAGACAACCAATCGCAGCGGAAGCTTAATGAAAATGATGGACGAGATATCGCCAGAAAGAGACGCTCTGCGGTATAAAATGGCTCAAACAGAAGAGGCAAGCAGGCGTGAAGCAGAAGCTTCTAAAGAAAGGATCAGAGCTCTCGAATTCGACAAGGGAGAACAAAAGGAGTTCTTGTTAAAAGGATTGGAGTTTGTTAAATCAGTTAAGGAGAAGTTAGTGAACATAATCGAATGCTTAAATGATGAGAAAGTGATTGAGGGAGAAAGCAGCGGTGGCTATCGGAAGGTGGAAAGGAAATTGGACAGAGAATCAATGGCATTATGGGAAGAAGAAACAGCAGCTCTGGCAATACTAGCAACCAAAGCAGAAGCAAGAGTGAGTGAGTTTAAAGACGGCAAGAACATGGAAAAGAAGGAATTGGAGAAGAGTGTGGTGAGTTTGACGGAAGAGAATCGCGACATAAATACTCTGTTGAGGGTAGCATTGGTTGAGAAAGAGGCAGTGGAAAAGAGTTTGAATAAGTTGAAAGGTAATTGTGGGCAGAGGAGAGTGCCGTTGCTGCAATTTGCGGAGCGCGGGTTGCAAAGAGTAGGGTTTGGGTTCATGATGGGGAGTACCGGAAGTAATGGGCAGTCGCCAGACAGTTCGGGGGCTGACGTTGCTTCAATCGCAAGTAATAAATCGGATAATAGCGAGTGTGAAGAGGAAGTTGTCAGTTTGGTATGTATGCTCAACTCTACACTTCCCATTAGGCTCAATATTTTTTTAGAGTGGAATTTAGTTTGCAAATTCAAGATGTGGCGTTTCAATTGTACGGACACAGTCGCCAAAGAAAAATTTGACATAAGCTGAAGTTCTATGATTATGGGATAGGTAATTTATCTAGTAATGTCTCTAATAGCTTCAATTTGTCATGGAGGCGGCGAAGATGAGAATTGTTGCTGCAGAGAAGTTTTCGTGAAAATTGGACTATGTCTTGCATCATGTTAATTGTTAAATCATGTACTCTTCTAGGATAATGTGTTGGAGAGACATTTTTATTTGTAATCTTTGTGCTTACAGGCCTCAACTTTAGAGATGATGATGAAGAACTTACGGCTGGAAATCACACAGTTGAGGAGATCTCTGGAAGAATCTAGGTGTTTCTTCGTTGGATTGCTGTTTTAGTGTATTCCATTTTGATTGTCAGATAGGAGGTAGAACAGAATTAATCAATTTCATCTGTAATTGTTGTGGTTGTTTGTAATCATTATTCCTTTTTCAGGTCAGATACCGAGCGACTACAGAGTCTTACAGAGAAACAAGCTGAAACAATTGAAGAAAACGTATTATACATCAAAGAGTTGGAAGACAGAGAGAGGGTGTTAGCTCAAAGCGTAATTATCTGTTATTTATAGCAAGAATACTTTATGCATTTTCGAGCCTTGTTCCTTCAATTTCTAATTGCGTTCTTCTGATCTGTTTGATTTAAGGTTAAGGAACTCCTCTCCGAGATAAAAGAAACTGAAGAAGATGTTGATAGGTGGAGGAAAGCTTGTGAGTTGGAAGTGGCAGCTGGGAAATTCGAGATTGAAGAACGTGACAAATTGGTAAATATCCCTAATCAATATGCACATTTAATACTTATGGTTGCTCTTCTAATCAATCTGTATTATCTTGCTCTTACCATCAATGCTTATCAATTGGTTTCCTTCTCCTGTCTATTTTCAAAAAAATTTATGTACACTGACAAACTGGATGAACTTTCTCTCTATTGTACATGTATTGAAGTTAAAATGCCTAGCATTGATGTTTCACTAGGTTTTCATTTTGAAGCAAGAGTTGGAGAAAACAAAGGCTGCATTGGAGGTTTCAAATGGCAAGATAAAGCTGAAAGAAGAACTTGCAGCTGCTGCAATGGCTGCCCAGGCAGCAGCAGAGACCTCCCTACAGCTGGCTGATGGCAGAGCAGCCGAACTTTGTGAGCGGATTGAGGAACTAATGAAACAACTAGAAGAAGCAGAAAGCAAAGAACAGAGTCACCTTAAGGTGAGATACATATGTTGGCCATGGCAACTCTTTAGATTGAATGCAGCCAGTAACACAAATGGTAGGGCTCCGAATGTGCGACGAATGATCCCAGAAATGCAGGCCTTGAATCATTATAGTGTTTGAATCATCACATGTCACAGTCTTCTCATGATATATATGAGTGGTGATTTTGGAGTAATTTTACAAAGGAATCCCTTATTGTAAAATTACTCCATGTTTTTGCTTGTATAATCTATTCTTCTGTCTTCATTCACATCTATTGTGTTTGTTTGTTCATTCATTCTTTTGTATTTCCTTTTACCCCTCTTCCCCTTATGCATTTAATAGAAAGAAAATTAAAATGCCAATCCAAGGTAAAAACATAAACTTGTAAATTCAGGAAACTTTGGTATTAGAATACAAGAACAAGCCAAAGTCACATTGCACAACAGGGAATGGTATAAGGACACCCAAAAAAAAAAGAAAAAAAAAGTAGCAACTCGTGTTGCCACTACTAAATGTTCTATCATTACAGTCAAATCCACACGATCTTTTGAATATTCAGTTGAAAAGACATGCCATTTCCTTTTTCATCATCCCCTTTATCTGCATACATGAACAAAACTACATTTAGTTAAATGCAAGCTATTAAAATTCGTATTTGTAATTTGAATAAACCATCTAGAACACGTGCTTTGCACCGGATTCTAGCTGAATTACCAGTTGTGCTGAGTATGAGATAAAAATAGCTCCAGGTGCCATACATCGTCAAAGTGAAATTTTAAGACCCAAAAAAAAGAGGAAATATGAAAGACTAAACCGTCAATAACAAAAATTACCTGCTTGGCCGAAAGTCCAATGTCTTTCAAATCATCAAGCTGCAAAACAAATATTAATTTTTTATGTAGATCATACTAAGTTTCAGATATGAATCATATGATACGTGAAAATCTGGTTTCATGCTCACATTCTTAAAAGGTTCTGGTGATTCTTCACGCAGTTCAAGTATGCAGTTGGCTCTCTTTTCTCCAATCCCCTGCATGATTTATCAATTTGATACATCAATCGTGCATGTAGGTGAATAGTAAACAATCATCTCAATTTTAAAAATTAAGATGTTCCTCACCTTTAGTCTTTTCAAGTCTTCCCTGTTGACCCAAAAAAAAAAAACTCAATAAATAAGTCAACTACGAGTAAAGTATATAACAAGAAGCATGGCAGAGATGATTGCTTGAAAGTAGTTAATGCGGTTTTAACACTTACATTTTGTTCAATGGGTTTTGGAACTCACCTACATAAAGTTTCTCATGGTTTAAAAACAATATTTATGTCTTTTTTTCCCCTTAATTGCTGGAGATGTGCAATGATAAAAAAAAAAAATTCTTCAAAGAAATGTAGCTTTTGGGAAAAAATAGTGGATTTCTGAATTAAGACGCAAAATCAATAGTACTACAACAAAAGAAGAGGACAGTTTCCAGTAAAAATTTGTTTAACAGACATAAAAAGCATTTACTTACTTGCCACCAGTGTTTAAAAGCTTTAGATATTCCTGAACAAGGGAGTTCTGTAGCAACACAAAATAGAAAGTGAATTTCGTAAATTGAATCCAAGTAATTAATTCAGAGGAATGCAAAAATAGAAAAGCAATTTTATAAAACCTTCACTCCAGAACTACGCATGTTAAATGTTTCCCAAGGACTTTTCACGTTTGCGATCTCCCACTTTTCATACACTATCATACTCCCATCAGGAGTTTTTGGTTCCACAATATCAGCGCAAGCTTGAATATTTGAAGTATCATTCTTTGGTGGGATCTCTATGCACTGTGGAGTTGATGAAATTAGCTGCTTCAGGTTGTTAGATATTTCTTGCAGTCGCTCACTAAGTGGTGGCGACATATCTTTATTGATGAGTAAATGATTATTTTCCTTGTGTATAATTTGCCCTGTCACAAGAATACATGCAAAAAGCACATAAAAAAAATTATTCACATACACATCTAGCTCACCGACTTTTATTATTTGTATGTACATACTTTCTTCAACCAAGGACAAATCTTTCAAGCTCCTGTTGACACTCGGAGTAATCTTCCCTTGATTTTCCTGTGTGTGCAGAAAAGAATCCTAGGAAAGACAAAAAGAGCACTTACAGAAAGAGGCATCAGACAGGCAAGTACTTAAACCACAAAGAAGAGTTAACCACCTTATCCGATTCAGTTTTTTCATGAGGATAAACAATTGCTAATGGAGAATCATCCTGAAAATGATGAACAAAATGTTAATTGAAAAACTTCTTGCAAAACTTATATGAGATCATTAAATTATTGCCTTTTCCTCTATAGAAGTTAAACTTTTATCCGCCATAGCATTGGGTCCAGAGATTTCCTACATAAAATATCAATTAACATCAATCAAACAATTATTATAAATTCATATAATATTTGAATTATTAGTAAATAGATTATTGCCTTTTCCGCTTCAGAAGATGACTCTTTGTCCACTGTAGCTACAGTTACAGAGCATTCCTACATAAGATATCAATTAACATTAGTAAAATAACTGTAAATTCAAGGAAGAATGTTGTTACTTAAATGTTTACGTATTGTCTGGGATCACATATATTATTTAAGCAAGTAAACTGTTGCAATTTATTTGGTCCTGATTTACCAATCAAAATGATTATGAGGTTGAACACCTTAAAAATGAGAATCCATTCATAAAGTGGCAATTAGTAAATAAAATTAAGCAGCATGTATCAAAAGATCAGCATATACAACCTTTTCTACCCCCAAAGCATGAAATAATAAGCTTTCGAGAAAACCTTACTTGTTCCTCTACCAAAGATCGGATAGTTGAAGCAATATCAGATGACGAACTCTCTTGCATTAAAATGCTAGAGGGTATTATGATAGGCTATAGAACCATAATGTGTTCCACAGTCACTACAAAATTTTTCCTAATGATAACATAATATGTTCCCTTCATTGTAAGTAATAAAAAAGTCAAATGAAACACAGCAGTACTTTCAGCTGAAGGGTGTTTTAATGTTTCTACTTGGCATAGCATCTTTGCTTGTACCTGGATTTTACTTTTGAGCCTATCTGATTTGCCCAAACGATTAACATAACTATGATTGCCGGATACCCATTGCAAAAGTAAGATAGTGAATACCTTCTGAGACATCTTCTCGGATTTAGTCAACTGAATTGCTTCATCAAATAGTTTCCTTCAGGTAACGAGAAAAACATAATATATCAATGGAATTGATTATAAATACAAGAAGAGGGAGAGCTGTATCTAGCTTGAATAGAAAACTGCAGTGAATACCTTCCTTTCATCACAGAAGCCACACCAGTGGCTTTCTTTGTAGAAGAATGCATTTGGCTCCCAGTTTGTGTTTTGGTGGTAGAAGCACTTCTGGGTAATTGATTTTTATGAGAAGAAAGCAACATTGAGCTTGTTGAACTTTTTGTTTTCTTTATGGAGTCTGAGACAGTGTGATTAATGCCTTGCCAACACCGAGATGCTAAACTCACTATATACACAGAATCTTGGCAGAAAGATGGGCTCTACAAACAGAAAAGAAACTAAGTTGACCAAATTTAATACCCAAAAATTTCATTTCAAATAAATTTAAAAAAAAAATGACCAGAGGCCATATAACATACCAAGCAAGTGAGCATCAAAATTTTGCTTTTGCATCCTAAAGATTCTTGCAACATTCGGGTAAGTTTGCTCTCCCGATATGGCACATGACTTTCATTGGCATTTAAAGCATAAACAACATTAAATAATGTATATATGGACTTATTAACTTTTGTATTCTCCACAAATATGGAGCCTTCAGTACTCTTTCTTCGAATATCCTGGTAACCTGATAAAGGAAACATCAAACAAAGAGACAAAAGAAAAATAAACATATACCAGACAAAAAATGCTGAACAATATTTATTTTTACGGAGTGAATAAATCAGAACCTGCCAAGTCAACAAAATTCATCTTGCTCATTGGAAGAACATTAGACACAGATGATATATTTACTATCAAGCCTTTGTGGCTCCGGCGGGGAAGATCCACCGTTATCTTTTGCACTGGTTTTCGTGAGTTATGCTTGCTAATGTATAATTTTTGAAATTCAGAAATGGATTTCACAGGAACCTGAAAAATGAGAAGAAAATGGAAGGTCACAAGACATGAAACACTGAGGCCAACCCTTTCAACTCCCTAGAGTCCAATAAACAGAAGACAAAATATATCTTACCTGAGAAAGTCCTTTGAGTTGAATTTTGCCTTGACCGTTTTCCAGTATTTGGACTTCTTGTTGTTTAGGATCTAAGAGATCATACACATGGTCTTGAAAAATCTCATAAAATGATATTGTAATTGATTTTCCCATCTTCTCAGAAATAGAAAGAATTTCATCCACAGCTAGTGCTGCCAAACCTGGTTCCTCATAAGAACCCTTCATAGTAAATTTATTGCATGAGTAAGCATCATCCATACACAAACCACAAGTAAAATAAAGAAAAACAAAACCAGAGATGATTTAATTTCCACCTGAATCACACGAGTTTTTCCACTCCCTTTTGCTCCACAAGCAACAATAGTTGCATTAATACCATTAAAAACTTCAGATATTAGGGGCTTTACTTCTCTTGCAAAAATTATGCCATTGCCTTCATTTTGCTCATAACAATAATCCAATTTGTAACACTCTTTACGACTGCAAGAGAAAGAAGTACCTAATCCATTATAATACCACACTAAAAAATGTAAAAAAAAAAAAACCACTCTTTATTTTCCATAACCCATTATGGTACACACTAAAAAAAAAAGGTAAAAGGAAACAATTGCTAATTGTTTTATAGTTCATTGCAAAGTTAAATTCTTGTTCGAAAGTCTCTATTAATCCAATTAAACATGTTTTCTAAGAGAAAAGATTGGCATCAATTTGATGTTGAAACATTCATATCCATCTGAACTCCAACATTAAATTTTTAATAATAAAACTCTATGAAGCAAGTGACATGATCATCTAAAAGAGAACCGAAATTTTACAATTTAATCCGAAGTTCAACATTTGAAGTCCATTACACTTCTGCACTTTACTTTCTCACAGAGCGATTAGTTCTTAAGACCAAAAACTAAAAAACACATAAAGGATCAACCTCGTAATTCAAAGAATTGACAGCAAGCAAATAGAACATATATTTCCATTTCTTTAATTTTCATTAACAATATCCATCAAACTCATAACTTAATGATTCATTTCAACCAAAAAGAAATGACATCCAGTTGATAAATTCCCAATCCAGATACAAACACCATCGAATTTCCTCAAAAACTATCACTAATTACATAACTCAAGAAATCAAACATTGATTTTTTTTTCACCTGCTTGGTTGTTCTCCAAAAGAAACGGTAACAGAATCAGAATCCTCTCCATTAGGATTTTGAATGCAAACCCAATTCGCAGATTCAGCCTCCAGATCTGCAAATCCACTTATCTTTGCAATCACTCTGGCTTTTTTACTTACGTTCAGCCCCGTGTCGGCTTTGGTCCGGTCGAGCTTATCCGGTTTGAGTGTTTTCATGATTCGTAGCAAAGCAAAACCGAAAGAATGAGATGTTACTTTGGGAATTGTGGAAGAATGATGATTGGAGATTGCAGAGAAAGTTTTCTTGAGTTGGTGAAGTGAGCCGTTCGGTTTCTTTGGATTTCAAATTTTGTCCGTTTGGCGCTCCTCTCGCACTCTCGCCGCTTTTAAGGTTAGTGTTATAAATGAGGGGTATTACTGTAAACTCATCTGCTTCGGCAGTAAGAATGGGTCGTTGTAACCATATTTGCGCCTGGGGGCAATGACGCAGATGAGTTTACAGCAATGACGCAGCTAGTGAGCTTCTAACCGAGCCGCGTCTATTGCTGGGGTTTTTTATTTAAATATCCTCAATTTACCCTTAAATGCCAAATTTATACCCTATTACATACATATACCTCATGAAGATAGGAAAAGTCAAAAATAACCTTAAAAAAACTAAGAATTTACATATTTCTTTCCCTATGACTTCTCTTTTTCGGGCTTGTCCCACCGTTCTCTATTTTTCTTTTCTTCTCAACATTTCCCTCTTTATTTTCTTCTCTTCTCACCATTTTCCCTCTTTGACAGTTTCCTTCTATCTCTCCATTTCATTATTTGACAGTTTCCTTCTATCTCTCCATTTCATTATTTGACAGTTTCCTTACTTGACTTTAGCTCCAATACAAAGGTTTTTGATAAAAATAAACACTTAAGAAGGTGCATTATCAAGGTATATTTGAAATACGAATTATTTATATTGTTAGGTTTTGATTTCATTTCATTATAAGTGTACTTGCTAATGATTTATGAATTTTAGTAGTACATTATTCATTTTTTGTGCTTGCACACACACTATTTCATAGAATGTAGGGATTTAAGAATAGATTTTAAGTTATGAGTGATTGAAAAATCAGTGCAGGAAGAAGTCGGGTACGAAGTCGGGTACGAAGTCGGGTAAATCGAGAATTTAGTCGAGTAAGAATTAGAAATAAGTAAGTCGAGTATATGGTTAGGTAAGAAGTCGAGTAAGAATATTAAATGAGTCGAGTAAACATATTAAATAAGTCAAGTATATAGCCGGGTAAGAAGTCGAGTAAGAATATTAAATAAGTCGAGTAAGCAAATTAAATAAGTCGAGTATATGGTCTGGTAAGAAGTCGAGTAAGAATATTAAATAAGTCGAGTAAGAATATTAAATAAGTCGAGTATATGGTCGGGTAAGAAGTCGAGTATGTATATTAAATAAGTCGAGTATGAATATTAAATAAGTCGAGTAAGCATATTAAATAAGTCGAGTATATGGTCCGGTAAGAAGTCGAGTAAGAATATTAAATGAGTCGAGTAAGCATATTAACTAAGTCGAGTATATGGTTCGATAAGAAGTCGAGTAAGAATATTAAATGAGTCGAGTAAGTATATTAAATAAGTCGAGTATATGGTAGGGTAAGAAGTCGAGTATGAATATTAAATAAGTCGAGTAAGTATATTAAATAAGTCGAGTAAATGGTCGGGTAAGAAGTCGAGTAAGAATATTAAATGAGTCGAGTAAGCATATTAAATAAGTCGAGTATATGGTCCAGTAAGAAGTCGAGTAAGAATATTAAATGAGTCGACTAAGCATATTAACTAAGTCGAGTATATGGTCCGGTAAGAAGTCGAGTAAGCATATTAACTAAGTGTTGTATTAAGTCGAGTAATTTTTAAAAATAAGTCGAGTAAACGTCAAGTTATGAACAAGTCGAGTAATAAAGTCGAGTAAGTCATTTAATCGATATTTTTTTTTACTAAAATTTTTCTAATGATGGCAGTGTCTTCACTCGTTAATGGCAACTGTACGTGTTCCTATATTGTATAATGGTGAATGGACTCAGGAAAATGGTGAATATAGATTTACCGGTACTCAGATACGGGGTATTAAAGTGCCACATTCAACTACACTAGAGCAACTTGTCGAAAAAGTGGCAGAAGTAATTTCTATTGACCTTTCTGAATTTGTTATTAGCATGAAGTTCAAGTTCAAAACATCGTCAGAGCCTTTGCCACCTATGGAAATTTTGAATGATTGTGATGTAGAATTTTTTTTGGAAGAAGCTAATAGTGGTTTCAGAAATCCTCTCTGCATCACTTATGAACATAGGGTAAATATTATCGAGCTTAATGGCGATATAAGGGCAGAGAATAGTCCACATGCAAGACACCTTTCTTGGGAGGAGAGTGACTATTATCCAACCGTTGATTTATCAACTACCCAACCTGAAGTTGACAGAGTTAGAATAGAAGATGATAGTTTTATTCCTCATCCAACCGAGGTCCATCTTCATGTCGAAGACGGAATGGTACCAGACATTGCAGCACGAACTGTCCATCTTGATGTCGAAGACATGACACTACCGAATATTGAAGTAAGAACTGATAGTCCACCGGTGTTGACCAAAACAATGAACTTCTTGTCATCATCAATCGCACTCCTCTATTAACTTCTTGTCAGAAAACAACCTTGTTGCCACTTGTTTTCGGTATGAGTTAATGCCTGCTTGTGTATGAACGTCATATGGAATGTCTAGACCATATACAAGTGCCTCCAAATAAAACATAACAAAAACCCCACAATCATTGCTGCAAGAGATAAATAGAAAGTGATAGTTATTTGATATTACATAACTCAAGGGATAATATAAGAGAGGCAACAATATTTCTTACTTGTTTTTTTGTTGTGGGATGTCTGAAACTCGCACAGCCTTCCACTTACGAGTTAGAGAATTATTATCAGAATGTGAAGTATACCATGATATCCTATCTAGAATCAATGGCATCATAACTACAAACGGCAACAATTCCTTCTCAAATGCACTGTCATTCATATAATCTAACATGGAGTCATACACAAAAATTATCTCCTTTTGAAGGTCAAACTGTGCTAGTGCCCAATGATCTTGCTTAGGATGAAGCGGAATATATACCTACAGAAAAAACCATGTAAACCACTAAATGGAGAAAAAAAACTATAATCAACATGTCAAATAAATATAAGCAACTTACTTTGGAAACATCTTTCCAATGAACAGCACATTTAAGTTTTTCACCCTTGGCATAATCAACGACATAATTAGTAGCATTATTTGTCCATACTTTTTCAGGGTTGATCACGTAAACTGAATACAGATGCTCTAACTTTCGCTATCATTACAGAAAACAAAAGTGTAAGTGTCTTATATATTTTATATTTTCCTATATGTTTTATAAGTGTAATAACAAACTTACTTGATATATAGTGTCCATTATGGCACATCGTTGCATACTATAACATGGGGAGTTGACCAAGCTGTGTCGTACAGCATAAAAAAAAGAGTCCAAGTGCTGTAGGTAATAGACAATAGTTATTATATGCATTGTTTAACATATTCATTAAAGTACCTAACAAAAATTATTACTGCGCTAGATATCCATGATCTTGGTTTGCATAATAGACGGAAGAAGTCTTTATCTGCGTCGTGGACAGGCCACCTTATTGTCAAACTACCATAAAAAATAAGAAATATTATTACATAGCAACTTGAATAAATATAATTAACCCTAAAACAAGAATAAAAGAAGAAATAAATATGATTAACCCTAAAATTAAAAAAAAAAGAATAAAAGAAACTTACGGCTCCATATTGCCATCACGCATCCAATCATCAAAGTTTATTGGACCTTTTGATTCAGTTACTGCATCCTTTCGTGACTTCTTATAAGGGTCAGTGTAAGGTGTGCTAACATATACTGATTTTTTTCTCTTTTTTCTCAGATAATGTTGTTCCAATGGAACACAAACTTGTTCTTTGCATCTTTTTTTATCGTGAGATTTGCTAGAAATTTCATCAGTAATGTTAATTACACCATGTACAGGTGGCTGTATTACAAGTAAATAAAACAAAATTTAGAATTTTGTATATAATTGCTAGTAATTAATTTCAACACAAACTAAATTTAAATTTACCAACCTCAACATCAATTTTATTAGCATCTACATGAGCAGCCCCTGCGGTTTGATGATCATGTGCAGATGGCTATATTACCGATAAATACAATCAAATTTAGAATTTTGTACATAATTGCTAGTAACTAAATTCAACACGAACTAAATTTAAATTTACCAACCTCAATATCAATTTTATCAGCATCTACATGAGCAGTCCCTACGGTTTGATGATCATGTGCAAGTGGCTGTATTACAGATAAATACAATCAAATTTAGAATTTTGTACATAATTGCTGGCAAGTAAATCTAACACAAACTGAATTTAATATTACCAACCTGATCATCTATTTTATCATGGTCTACATGAGAAGCCATTGAGATATGAGGATCATGTGCAGGTAGCTGTATTACAGATAAATACAACATAATTTAGAATTCTTTACATAATCATAACTAACTGAATTTAACTTCAACTATATTTAATATTACAAACCTGAACATCCATTTTATCTATGACTACATCAGAAGCCACTGAGGTAGGAGGATCATGTGCAGGTGGCTGTATTATGAATAAATATAACAAAATTTAGAATTCGCTCTTAATTATTGTCAACTGAATTTAATTTCAATTTTGTCTAAGCCACTGAAGTAAATGTAAAAATATATAAAAAAAATAAAAATCGCTTTTAAAAGTGTTTAAAATGTTGCAAACCTGATCAGTGAGGCTATCTTTGCCTGCATTAAAAGATGTTAGAAACTCCTCGAGTAATTTCGTCGTTCTCCATAAGTCTTTTGTAATGTTGTCAAGCTTTGCTTCCAACACATCAATCTTTTGCACCTTTTCCTCTATTTTGCTTAATCTGTCATAAATTTTCTGAAATGTTGGAGCAACATGATCGCCTATAGAGACACGACAAGACGGAGTGACCTACAAACATGTTTTAAGATATACTGCTAAGTTAATTTCATAAATAAAAATCTCAAAATGTCTTTAAACAAATCAACTAACTTACATTTTTGCTTGTTTTTTCGTGGAACGGTGTTGTCCTCTGACAAGTAGGTGCATTACGTGGCGAAGGAAAAAATCCTAAGGAGGGTGCATTGAATGGTGTGTGTGAAATATCATCAGTGATGGTTGCACGCCTATCATCCATAACAACATCAACTTGCTGCTGCATTTGCACATTTGAATGTGCAGAAATTGGTTCGTTGTTAGGCTCATCACCACTCACAGTATTGAGTTCGCCAAGCTCTTGCTTCCACTCAATTTCCGAAGCCAAGAACCATTGCATGTAATGTTGTGCAATCTCATTACTTCCATCACTTTCGGTGGCATGCAATGTTGTCGCTACAGTCAACTATATAATATAGATGTTAATTAATTAATACCAAGAAGGTAATAATACTTTAACTAAATAACTCAAGTTAAACTAAATAATTCATGTTAATGGTTCACACTTAAATAAGAATGAAACACTTACGGTGTCTTCCTCTTTCAAGGCTTTATTAATTATATCAGCCATAATCTTGTTCTTACAGAACCACTTAAGAATTCTTGGAACCTTTAAATCACCCTTTTCGGTTGCAAATTTTTGGCCGAATTCATAAATAACCTCGTATGTCCACACCTGCAGTATTACAACACTACATTAATATCATATAAAATTCATGTATTTATTATAAAGATAAATAAATAAGCATTCTCACCTGAAATGCAAATGGAAA
Source organism: Citrus glauca (assembly GCA_029633175.1). Classification (NCBI taxonomy): domain Eukaryota; kingdom Viridiplantae; phylum Streptophyta; class Magnoliopsida; order Sapindales; family Rutaceae; genus Citrus; species Citrus glauca. The sequence continues at coordinate 7,389,536 of JAQOOD010000009.1, forward strand.
ACCATAAAGGCTGTATTTCTCTTCTGTGTTTGGATCTAATGAACCAATTCTTTTGCTTCTCCTTGTAACTGTGTTCTTTAAGCTTAACATTGTTGCCTCGAATGACAAGCGACCCCATGGATAATTATTAAATTCTTTAAAGTTGTCTAATAGACGAATATGGAGGTCATCAATCTTATTCTTGGGCTCCTTTCCTAGCAACACTGACTCTAAGAAATATAGCATGGCGAACTTGACCATCAAGGTATCATCATTGGAGTGGGCTGTTGAAAAAGCTTTCTGTAATTGTTTTTGAGTAAATTCATGATTGCCCCCCATGAACACATCACATATACTATCAGTATTGTCTTTCTCATGTACTAGAAGATCATGTTCTTTGTGGCATTTCAATCCTGTAATTAAGGCAAACTCAAGCATAGAAAATCTGCACTCTTTTTGTCCTATTTTGAAGTACATTGCCTTATCAGTTGATCTCACATACCGTAATAATAATGCATGAACAATTTGGCCAGCGAATTTTAGATCTTGAAGGTGCACAAAATGACCAAAGCATGTTTCCTTAAACACTTCATATTGTTGCTCTGTGAGACGTTGCTTTATAAGTGAAAGTGCCTTTAGTGATGACATATTAGACACTTTTACTAAAACCGCCTTCTGATCGTCGTTATCTAAATTATCATCAGATGGCATGGTTTTTTTTTGTATATAGTCCAGAACCTACAGGATCAAGTAAAAAGTTTTATCTAGAGGTTAAATGAGTTACAAACTAATCATATGAAGCTTGATAGTAAACAATTCAAATGTTATTAGGCTAATAACTTGCCAACAACTATTTTCCAGCTCATAATTGAACTCTAACCCTGATTTTAGAACACAACACATATAGATTCTTACACTACAATCCTTAATTTCATAAATTTACAGAACAATATGTTTATAACAAAATTCAAAACAATAATAAATAAAAGGCATATCCAATGAAAACAATCAAATAACCTTTAAAATTGAATCATAATGTTTCAAAACCAAACACATTCTTTCTCCAACCGCAAAGCAAAAATTGGGAAAACTAACCCACATGATTCTTTAATCAACTTTTTTTTAACCACATTGTTGCCAAATCTTAATTGTTGCACTAAAAAAAAAATAGAATACAAAATCCATAGAGGAAATAAAATAAATTTGAAGTTCTTAAAATAAAAATATGTTGTCTAACATTTGTTTTTTTATGTCTTTTCGTGATATATTGTATTACATTGTTCATGTTATACTTCTAATTCTTTCCATTTTCAGTAATCCCATAAATTATACCCAATTCACTAAATCACTTACTATGTTCAAGCAAAACCCTAAAATTTTTCTTTGAATATTTGTAGGAGAAAGAAGAAAACGAAAATTATTTACCTAGTAACCAATGATGGAGGCAAGACAAGGTGGTGGTGACACAGCTGAGGCGATGGTGATAGCTGAAGTGCAGAATGGGTACAGAGCCGCTTGTTCTTCAAGGGGTTTTCTCTCTTATTTTGTTTACTCGACTTTGTGATTTTTGGGTGGGAATCGATCTGTTTTGTTGGCTTTTATTAAGGTTATTTTTGTATTTTCCCTGATCTTTTTAAGTATATACGTGTAAAGTTAGCAATTTTAATATATGGGGGTATATTTTGGGTATTTTGAGGGAAACCAGGTATATCCCACGCAATTCGCTCCTATTGCTGGTTGAAAACTATTTCCAAACCCCCTCTTAGGCCTGGGTTTGGCCCTTGCCTTCGAGAATTTCTGGAAGGGCTCCCTCCGGGATAAAGCCCTACAATTCTTAGTTGAAACTTGAAAGTTTTGAACTATCGTAGTTATGCACTTGTACTGTTTCATGAGAGTGAGTGAACATCAAAGCCTCACCGTCAAATTCAAGATCAATGAATTATTTGCCTTGGCAAGTCATTAGTATATTTTGAGAATCGTAAGCTATTATAACATATGCATAAAACCAACAAAAGGATACTAGATTATATGCAGATTAGAACTAATAAGAAAGTACAGTCCCACAGCGGTCTCGAATGCATCAATGCAGTAAAGCTGCTGACTACTCCCAGGGAGCCTCGTGGTGAGCACAGGGTGATTATTCTTTCGCTTTTTCTCAAAGAATACCGAGTGCTCGCTAGTTTTAGGAGCACATTCCAATTTTTGGAGGATTTTCTACTTCTGGATACAGCTCCCTACCAAATTAAGTTTAAAACTTGTATTATAAAGATGTGCAATGAATGATATTGGGCATAGCCTAAAATTTATTCAGTCTCTCCAATCATCATATTACATTGTAGGATTCCTGTTCCTGCATTCTTTCTTCAAATCTATACTCAGTAAAATATACAACATGTGTCCATCAACATCCATCATCTCAGTTATTGCTACAATCTATATTATCAGCAACATCACAAGCTACAAAAAGATCTCAGTAGGCTGAAGCAGATCAATTACTAATCAAACTCAAAAATTTGACCTAATTATTGAAAACAATAATTGGAATGGAATACATGTAAAATAATAATCAACACGCATGACAACTCCTCCTGCAGGTACCATAGTAATCAGGAGAATCAACCATGTAGTTGGGATTCCTTCGACATTCGCCAACGGCTGCCCAATGAGGGCAATTATCATCTTCATCAGTGCAATCGTTGCCATCGGAACCAATCAAAACTTCTTCTGCATTGGCTGCTTTTAATTGGAAGAATTTGACAGCAGACCACATTTCCCCCTCAAGGACTGGGCATCTGGTATGAGAGCTACTCTCATCAGGAGCAGCATTGGGGTGCACAGTAAAAAACAAAATTGCATTGCCTTTGACAGGTCTTAGGACATTGCTTGTTTTTGTACAATCAGACCACATCTTATTCTTTTCCTGAGACCAATTTGAACTAACATCGGTTGAGCAAAGGTTTATTTGAACCTTACCGTCATTATGATAATACAAGAAGATAAAGCACGTTTCTCTCACCACTGAATTAGGGAAAAGCAGCTCACCACCTTGAGTGACATTTGAGAGATACAAAACTACTGTTGCCATCAGAGGCTGACTTAAACCGAGTGCGGATTTATTACCAAAATAATCTAAGTTATCTTTGGCCTCGTCAAGCCCATATCGCATTACATGTAGAGGTTTACTGTTCTCTGAAGGACAATGAACATCAAATATACAACCCATGAAATTAGAAGGTAAAATCTCTATAAAAACTAGCATTTTAGAAGACGAGGATCAGGACTCAGGAAGATACCTTTCGGAAGAAAAGTCCATGTTAAATTTTTTTCTTCTACTCTTGCAACGATATGATCCTAGAATGCCCAAAGACTGAAATTAAGTTATAGGGAAGCATGTGATAGAATATTTAGGCCCTTCCAGAAGTTCATTAAAAAATTTGGAGTTCAAGTGAAGGTACCAACAAGATTGAGCCTTCTACAACAAGATCATGGTATGCACACTTCCTCTGTGAAATCTGTATCGTTGGTGACTTGTTATGTACTCACACACCCACACAAACCAACACACACCAAAGATACATATCTGAATTGCCTTGAGTTGAGAAAAAGAAAACATGATCAAAAGGCATGCATCTGTCTGAAGGAGAAGAAGAAGAAGAAACGAAGGAAGATGTGAAAGCTAAAACAAGAAAAATAAATCGAATCGAAGCCATGCATTTATAATTATGTGAGAAGGCGATTGAAGATCGAAGCCAACAGAACAGGCTAACCGATTCAAGAGTTGTCTGTTCTATATCTCTGTGATGACGATGAATGTGAAGTGATATTTTGATTCGTTTCTTTATGATTTTTCACTTTCGCTTTCTTTTTCCCACCCTCCTTTTTCTTGGGGGTAAATTGTACATATTGACTACCGAAACAGAGTGAAAATAAGAAGGAAATAATAATATTGATAAATTAGTTTGTATTAAACCTGTTTTGGTATTACAATACTCGGACCTCATCACCTTCATATGCATGCTGAATTCCAAATCCAAATATTGATGTTCGTATAAGATGAGGTTGTTTTTAATATACATAACAAATTCTCTCTCACTATTGTATACAGGATACTTGAACATCATCTCGCGTGTGTGTGAAAAGTGGCTTACTGTGATACATATTTCAAGATTTCAGTTTATTGGATAAACGTTGAGGACACGGTATGCTCTCTTCTCACTAGAGACTTCCTCGTTCTATTCATACATCAACAGCAAATTTGAGAGCAAAAGATGGCCGTTAATGTCATATTCAATATTCATCAACAATCTCATCATCAATATTCCCATTATGATCTCATCAATATTCATTATCAGTATCCATATTCATCAATATTCATCACTACCATCAATCTATTTTTTTTTAATATTTTAATAAAAGATAAAATTGAAACTAGATAATTCCGATAGGGTTAAAATAGTCAGAGGAAAAGGAATTTGATTTGCAAGCCCCCTTGGGAATCACACTTCCATTTCCTACTTTTAAAGTGGCGTGGGGCTTACCATATCCATTCTCGTTTCCACCTTTATTTTATCAAGTATTGTTACTTGGTGATTACAATTCTCTAATTTGAAAAGTAAACACCCATAAATACCTTATTATTAAAAGATATGAAAAGAATTGAGATATCATCAAATTTATCTCTATATTTTACACAATTAGCAAATTAGTCCTCTGACTTAGCATTCTTCACAAGGAGAGATTTAAAAAACTTTTACTAATCAATAGAAGCATTTTAAAAAATTTGAGACTACAATAGTTTTATGATATATATTAAATCTTTTTAAAAAGTCTGGACTCTTGTAAAGGTATCCACCCCATCTATTAATTTGTAAATTTATTAGTAGTTATTAGTTATATTTGTATTCATTATTTAGTTTGATGGTTGATGGTTCATGTTTCTGATTTAGTGAGAGGAGACTAAATGTGGAGAATGCATATTGAAAGCGTAATTAAGTTATGGAATGCTAAGGTAAAATAAAAATTGAGGAGACCATCACTTAAATGAGAGAGGTATTTTTTTATATATGAGAAGATAATGTTTGTTTTGTGAAGTGTAGTAAAACAAAAAGGTGATGAAAAAGTTGAATATGATAAAGATAATAATTAATAAAAGAGATACACTGAATGAATATAAAATTTGACAAACACTTTCTTTTAATCTTTTCTTCATCTTTTTCTTATATTAGAGAAAATTGTTGTTGAAGAAGTAGAGAATGCATATTTGTGATCAAATTTTATTCTTCAAAATTTCAGGCTATTGTTAGAAAATATGGGTTTGGTTAGGGATAATTAATTTTAAACAAGTGGTAAATCTGTGGACTAATATGTTACTTTCTTAAAAAAGAGGGAGGAATAAGATAATAACCAAAAAGTATTTTAAGTCGCTGAACCTGGGCTTTCTCTTCGGATTTATCAGGAATCAAACAAGGTGGTTTTGACCTTTGGTATTGGAATCGATGGAGGAGGCGGCAGAGAGTAACGGTGCGAAGAAGATTATGTCACCGTGCGATGTCGAGGCTCTGAAGAAATGCTTAGAAGAAAACAAAGGAGACTACGTGAAATGCCAATCACAGATTGAGGCTTTCAAGTCTTCTTGTTCTTTGAAAAAACCCAGCTCTTCTTTGGAATCTAAACAGCAGTTCAATTCTGGTGTGTGAATCTGATCTATGGGAAGTTTTTTTTTTGCCTTCTTTAAGTAAATTCTGGATGATACCTATTTGCACACTCGCTTTATATCCCACATATATGTGAGAAGTTTTTTACTTTGTTTTACATGAGTTTTGTACTGGCATTTGATTTATAAGGGTTTAATTTTGGTTACTAATTTTTTGTTTATTTACTGAGTGAAATAAAAGCGGTAGAAACTTTATGTAAATTTGATTATGTTTCTCGTTCTGTTACCAGTTTGGATGTGAATGTTCCTTTTGTTATTTATCAGCTTTTAGAATTTTTTGGGAAATTTATGTATTGGTATATAAACTATGTTAGATCATAGAATGATACTAGAAAGAAAAAATGAACAGAAAATAAAACTCCGGGAAGATTTGCACCAACTTGTAAATGGCATAAGCCCGGAAGAATGAAAAGAAAGATCAGTTCCTCAATAGAATGTCTCCATCTTTTCCAGATCAGTTCTTTCCCCATTAAGTGTGAGTTGAAACTAGAATTCAGAGTCTTGAAGGAATTTAAAGTCTTATGAGGATGTTAGATCGTGTAAATATTGATGAGACGAGGGCAGAGATTTGGCTGAAAAGAGTTCTCGGGATGAATTCAAAGAGTTTAAAGTGATATGGAAAGCCGAAGTCTTGCCCTGGGATTTGGTTCTTGGCAAGGTTAATACGGCAGATGTTGTTCAAAGAAAGCAACCAGAGCAACCAGGATTTTGTGGGTTGCTTCACTGCTTAAGGAGAATATTTTGGCTCCTGTGAGGCAAAGATGCCAGAACTCTTTTGGTAACTGCACCGTTTTAGCTACTTGTGTGTAATTTGGGAAGAAAGAAATAAAAGAAAGCAAACTGATTGACACAAGTGTGTCAAAGGAGCTGCCAAAGCTCTGTAGATTGAGAAAGCAGTTGTATGTAGCAAACTGAAAAAGATTCCACCGATGTAGCTGGAGGTAATCCCAGCATCGTCGGCAAATATTTCTGGTGGAATAAAAAATGGTGAGACCCTTGTTCAGAGTTTAAAAGTTTCAATCAGGATAGAGTTGGATATCTATGGAAATAGTTCTGCAGTTATGTTCTTAGCCAAAACTGAAGCGGAAGCCAAATAATACTGATACAAACAATTTGCCGTAGACCCGTGATGTCAAATTTGAATTCAACACCATCTTCATTGGGTTGGAAAACTTATCTCAATTAGATGGGTATTGTTGCGTGTATCCTAAATCCATTAGCTCATTTTTCGTTGCCTGAGTCCCACATCGAGTGATCAAAAGAAATAAAATATGCCTGGCACGGGTTTAAAACCAGAGCTATACCAGGAACTAGAGCATACCTTTCTCGGCCTTTTGGCTAAGATCAAGTGTAGTATCTGTTCTTATCAGTTTAATATCTGATATGTGGATCATCGATCCACACGATATTAAATTAATTATTTGAGGGGAGGGTTCAATACGGTAGCTTGCTACTGTGAACCCAAGGCGTCGCCCATGCGTTGCACTACTGCACGGGCCTGGCGCACCCCACCAAATCTTTATATCAAAGTTCTATTATCAAAATGGGTTGGCAAAAATGCCCGGTTGCTCAGTTATTAGGAGGATTATATTTTTTGCATGTATGCAAAACAATTTGATTCGAATGAGTTTGGAATTTGCTGAAAGACCCGATTTGGTCATCTCTTCATCCGGTTTAAAACCTGGTCATCTCTTCATCCAGTTTAAAATCAACAGTCCTAACTTTATTAATGAACATCGCATTGGATTAGATTTTGATTAGTTGATTGGTTCAGACTCAACAGATGCGCACTTAAATTACTGGTCAGATATTAGTTATGTTCAATAAGGCACATCGATTACGGATATTTCTTGAATCTTAGTGGCATTTTATAAGAGGGAGCCAACTGAATAGGAGCAACCACGTTTGCGCCTGGGGCAATGACGCAGCTTGTGGGGGAATATCCGAGGCGCGTCTATTGCTGGTTGAAAACTATTTCCAAACCCCCTCTTAGGCCGGGGTTTGGCTGTGGCCTTTGAGAATTTCTGGAAGGGCTCTCTCTGGGGTAAAGCCCAACACAATTCTTAGTCGAAAATTTTGGATTGTCCTAGTTATACACTTGAACTATTTCATGTGAGTCTTGAGTGGATATCAATTCTGAATATAAAATGCAAGATAATGAGTCCTTGGCAGGTTCAGTGGTGTTTTTGGAGAATCGTGATCCTGGCTATTTAATATTGTGCATAAAACGATCAAAAGGGTAGGAGAGACTATTTGCCAGATTAGAGCAACCAGTCCCACATCGATCTCGATCGCACCAATGCGGTAAGCTGCTGATTACTCCTAAGGAGCCTCGTGGTGAGCACAGAGTGATTAATCTTTCGCCTTTTGCTAAAAAATACCGTGTGCTCGCTAGTTTTAGAAGCACACTCCAATTTCTGGAGTTTCTACTTCTGGGTACAGCTCCCTACCAAATTAAGTTCAAACTTGCGATTATAAAGATGTCTATGAATGATATTGGGCAAAGCCAAAAATGTTGTGAATCCATATCACATTACCGAAATTTATTCATTCTCTTCAATCATCACATAACATTGTAGGATTCCAGTTCCTGCATTCTTTATTCAAATTTACACACAGTATAATATACAACATGTGTCCATCAACATCCATCATCTCAGTTACTGCTACAATCTATATTATCAGCAACATCACAAGCAAAAAAGATCTCAGTAGGCTCAAGCAGATCAATTACTAATCAAACTCAAATTTTTTACCTAATTATTGAAAACAATAATTGGAATGGAATACATGTATAATAATAATCAACAAGCATGACAACTCTTCCTGCAGGTACCATAGTAATCAGGAGAACCAACCATGTAGATGGGATTCCTTTGACATTCCCCAACGGCTGCCCAATGAGGGCAATTATCATCTTCATCAGTGCAATCATTGCCATCAGAACCAATCAAAACTTCCTCTGCATTGGCTGCTTTTACTTGGAAGAATTTGACAGCAAACCACATTTCCCCCTCAAGGACTGGGCATCTGGTATGAGAGCTACTCTCATCAGGAGCAGCATTGGGGTGTACAGTAAAAAACAAAATTGCATTGCCTTTGACAGGTCTTAGGACATTGCTTGTTTTTGCACAATCAGACCACATCTTATTCTTTTCCTGAGACCAATTTGAACTAACATCAGTTGAGCAAAGGTTTATTTGAACCTTACCGTCATTATGATAATACAAGAAGATAAAGCAAGTTTCTCTCACCTCTGAATTAGGGAAGAGCAGCTCACCACCTTGAGTGACATTTGAGAGATACAAAACCACTGTTGCCATCAGAGGCTGACTTAAACCTAGTGCAGATTTATTACCAAAATAATCTAAGTTCTCTTTGGCCTCTTCAAGCCCATATTGCATTACATGTAGAGGTTTACTGTTCTCTGAAGGACGATGAACATAAAGTATACAACCCATGAAATTAGAAGGTAAAATGTCAATAAAAACTGGCATTTTAGAAGACAAGGATCAGGACTCAGGAAGATACCTTTCGGAAGAAAAGTCCATGTTAAAATTTTTTCTTCTATCCTTGCAACAATATGATCCTAGAATGCCCAAAGATTGGAAGTAAGTCCTAGGGAAGCATGTTGTAGAATATTTAGGCCCTTCCAGAAGTTCATTAAAAAATTTGGAGTTCCAAGTGAAGGTACCAACAAGATTAAGCCTTCTACAACAAGATCATGGCATGAACACTTCCTCTATGAAATCTTTTATTGTTGGTGAATTGTTTTATACTCACACACCCACACAAACCAACACACACCTACATATCTGAATTGCCTTGAGTTGAGAAAAAGAAAACATGATCAAAAAGCGTACAGTGATGCCACCTACTTCAAAATGTTTTGTCAATACCTTATGCAGAGAACACATAGAAGTTAATTATATAGAGATACTGAAAAACTCACTTCTTTGTTTAATTCAGTTCTGAAACTAGAATTCTGCTTGTTCATTGAAACATTCTCAGGATCCTCACCCGTGCCCTTCAACTTTTTTTCTGCACCATGGCCCTAACAGCAAAACAAACACTCTAAAACAAATCCAGGTGCAATGTCAATTCACATGCTCAATGCAAAGGGGCAGCAGCATTATACCAGTGAAATAAGGTGGTCACACTCTTCATCAGATAGAAGACCGCGATACAAAAAGACCCTATTCCAAAAAAAGTGACATCAGATTTTATGTAAACAAGCTAGTAAAAACACAATTAATGTTGGGGACATACTACGATTAAAACTTGTGAGTAGTTTATGCAGAATTTGATACAATACTAATAAAGATACTGTTTTACAGGAATACGAAATTCTTTACTGCCAATACAATTATAGTAAGTACCTGACCTTGGTCGCCACGAGATCTGAGTAACTCGTGATGGATCAACTCTTTTAGAATTAATTGAGTGAGGCAATTGTACGACACTTTCCCACTTTCCCTTTTTATTCCTCAATTCCTTCCGGCCACTGAAACAAAATCATTGCAAAGAAAGACTATTAATAACAAAGCACGAAAAATCTTGTAAGCAGCTGATATTTGAACTACCCATTTCTTGAAATGAATTCCCAAATATTAAAAATGAGCTCGGTGGTTACGTTTCTTATACCTGTCTGAAGAAGAAGAAACGAAGGAAGATGTGAAAGCTAAAACAAGAAATACAAATCGAATCGAAGCCATGCATTTATAATTCTGTGAGAAGGCGGTTGAAGATCGAAGCCAACAGAACAGGCTAACCGATTCAAGAGTTGTCTGTCCTATATCTTTGTGATGATGATGAATGTCAAGTGATATCGATTCGTTTCTTTCTGATTTTTCACTTTCGCTTTCTTTTTGTGGTGGGTAAATTGCACATATTAATTACCCAAACAGAGTGAAAATAGGAAGGAAATAATAATATTTGATAAATTAGTTTGTATTAAATCTGTTTTGGTATTACAATGCTCGGACCTCATTACCTTTATATGCATGCTGAATTCCAAATAAAAATATTGATGTTCGCATAAGATGACTTTGTTTTAATATACACAACAAAAATTCTCTCTCACTAATGTATACAAGATTCTTGAACATTATCTCGCGCGTGTGTGTGAAAAGTGGTTTACTGTGATACATTTTTTAAGATAGATTTCATTTTATTGGATAAACATTGAGGACACGGTATGCTTTCTTCTCACTAGAGACTTCCTCATTCTATTCATACATCAACAGCAAATTTGAGGGCAAAAGGTTGATGTTAATGTCATATTCATATTTCTTCAAACAAGTTCCTTCCATTTACTGATTGTCCTGACAAGCACCGGGGTTTGAATGACTTCACCACTTGCGTTTATATTGTATCATCTTTTGGTTTTCAAATACTCAAGCAAATTAATGAGATTGAAGTACAGATGAATGACTCTATGTTGTTTACAGGGTGTATATTTCTTGTCTTTACCAATGTATGCCCAAATAATGGCATAGATCGTCATCCCTATGTGCTATGTGATTTCTTAAATACAATGTGACCGGATTCATCATTCTCAAACAGACGCTCAATCAAATCATTCCAGCTTTCTCTCGCTTGTTTCTTAGATGATAAAAGCGACGATGATTCTCCCTCATGTGAGCTATTTCCTCTCTCTTCATCGAAAGTACCATAAGGAGAAGGTGCAAAAGCATGCGGCACCGACAGTGAAACAGCCCTGTGTAGCGCAGCATTGTACTCCTGTGTGTGTTCTCTGGCTATAGTCTCCTGCCTCTCCATCTTTTGCTTCTCAGGTATCTCCATCGTGTGATCTTTCTCTTGCATTAGCTGAAAGGAGAATCAGAGCAATCTTATTACAAATGCTTACACTGCGTACCAGAAGTGCCAGATTCCGATCCCCTATCTTTCACCATATTGAACCCTGGGAAAGCTTTTTTAAAGCCAACCAGATAAAACAAAGGCATAATCTAGCATCAAAAGTAGGCTTCAGCCATTTTCCCAACCCAGTAAAGATAATGAAATTGAAAAACTCACATTGAATGCTCTCTGGGCTTCTTTCTCTATCCAAATGATGGCGTGATCAGCAGTGGCATTACAAGAAAGAACTATATGTTCAAACCTCCCATCTACCGGCACAGCTGTCCTCACAACTGGGGGAAATCTTCCAATCTGCAACCAAAATAATATTAAATCAGATTAAATCATTCATCCTTGTTCAAATGCAACTTTTTCTGCTGCCTCAGAATCAACAAAGATATCCACTCAATAAATAAGATTAATCATTGTGTACGCAATGTGGCAAATCCTATAAATGCCGGTCAATAGACAATAAATTTGAAAAGGAAATAAAAAGTTCATTCACGGACAAATAAGACATGATTATACTACTAACTATATTAATAGCAATCATGATGTACTGCCCCTCCTTTTTTGGGGGGGGGGGGGGTGGAGGGGAATTAAGATACATCCCTAATAATGCAAACTTCAAAAGCAAGCTGCAGCCTGCAGCCCAAATTACCAGTTGGTCAAGGGGATTGGGGACAACTGCTTATGTTCTGTCTGAGTAGTACCTTAAAGGCTTTCTCTCAACAATGTGATACAACCGACCAGGTGCATATAGTCTCCTTGGATCTCTGATCATCTTCTGTTCAGGTATACATGTATCCCTCATACACCTTAAGCATAGTATACAAGGCAAGCTGCTCAAAAAGAAAAACTTTAATCAGTATGTTGCACAGATGCCGCAATAGCTAAAATTTCATGTACTAAAAAAAAAACTGAGAACTCATTAGCTACATATATAAGTCCTCACATATCAAAGAAGTCTCTTGCTAAACAAGTATAAGATCTCTGATCAACAAGCCAAACATATTGCAATGGTCCATCCCAATTTAGTCTATACTGAGACTTTAAATTTCAAAGACAGTTTTCCTTCAAGAAAAATATTGAAAAAAGAAAGTGAAACATTGTTGGCCTTTCACGGTGACACAGTATCCATTTCAAGAGCCTATTAGTTGTCAAAGTATTAGAAATATAGACGAAAAAGAATGATGCGTGACTATACCAGAAAAGTGACTTGAAAATGTCTTCCAATGGTGTGGCTGTCCGGGGCAAGAAGTCATCCTGGTTCAATGGAAAAATCACAAAAAAATATACAGAATATAGTGGAAGAGAAATTAGAGTAAAAACATTTTCATTTTCTAATGCTATTTATGCTATTCTGTATAAGCGCTAGTGGCAATGCACAAGTCAGACATACTATGCTAATAGTATGCTTAATCTCATGCATACCACATATGCATGGCAAGCTTGTCTCTCAGTCTTACCCATAAAAAAATTATTTTGTTTATTTAGTTACTATGTCATACTTTGACATATTTAACCATGTCGTAGAGGTATAGACTGAAGGTTCTGAGTCATATGTGATTTCCATGTATTCCACATGTTTACACTGTCTTTCAAAACGTATTGCTAAAAATTAGCACATGAAACTTTATCCGTTACATCTTATGAAGGGAAATAGCATTTCTTCATGAAGCAGAAACTGATTTAGTTAGCAATCTAGTCATGCTCATGAATTCAGTGGATCAGTTAGTGCAACATTTTGTAAGAAATGCATGCATGCTAACGTGTCTTAGGACAAAATCAATTTCGTCTCATAATTCAATTCCCTCCAAAAAGTGTTCATGGTAAATCCTGCAATAATCACATGCAAGCTGCCTATATGAGAATAAATCCTCTCCAGACAGGAAACTGATCAAATGTTAACATTAATTACTAAGTCCAGAAACATATTGATGCTTGGATCCTGCTGTAGGTACAAGTAATTATATAAAGAATTTCAGAGTAAAGAGAATTGATATTTGCAGTAATCATTGAAAACTTACTGTATCATCCATACCTATTATCTTACCCTGAACTATAATACAATATATCTAAGTTGCAGCATTTTCATCAAAGAAATATATTCTAAGCTTTGAACAAGAATGAAGCTCTGCGATGACTGATGATGGAAAAAGAATTATGTAGTTTGCTCCTCTCAAGTAAAACTTAAACCATTGACAACAACAGCAAACATAAAAAATACAATGGTGCACTTATCAAATTTCCTGAAAACTCTAACATTTAATCATACAATAATAAGACAGAAATAGTAATAAAAATAAATGTAGAAGCTATTAAGGCTTCATAGAGTGCTACATTAATATTCCAAAATTCTTTTACCAAAAGAGGACACCAAACAGGTAAAAGACTAGAACTACCTGAAGCACAACTGAGTTGATTACATCTGCATATCTGACTGCCAAATTCAGTGACATACACCTGGCAGGCGCAATTGCATAGCATCTGACCCTCTTTCTGTCAATGTTGGCCAACTTGATCCCGATTTTGCACCACCAACAATGCCAACATTGCCGCCACACCTGACCCTAAGGAATGTCCGGCAAAAGTCAATGTGTAATCCTGGATACTTCTCCACCTGATGCTTCAAAACCTCACATTCTTCATCCCAAAACCCGCCCAGCAGCCTTCAATAGCCCATTATGGACATACCCTCCATCAAATTTCTTTTTTCCTAGCTTATTGTCCAAAAGCAGTTGATAATCACTCTCCTTTGCCAAATTAAGGCCCCTTATGGCAAGGACTATATCGGCATGGTCATGATCAAGGTACAATATATAGGGAGGTGCCCTTCCTCCAGTATCTTCATAAGTTTTTCTAAGCAATAACCAATCCGGGTTAATTCCATATCCTCCGGGAGGTGCCCAAAGTGGATTTCTAAGATCATCTTCATAGACAGCAAGGATGTAGCGGCACATGCGAGGGACAGGTTCAAATTCTTCAGCAGTTGCCAGCCCCCAAGTCTCACTGTCATGGCCTGCCGTGTGGAGGCATCGCTTCCATGCCCAACGGGCACATGCCAAGCAATACACACATTCAAGTAGAGGGATGCCACATAAGATAGACATAGACGCCTATAGTTTTAAGTAAGCTAGCACACATCACAGAAGATCGATTTTATATAAAAATGCCATGGCAACTAGGGGAAATAACAGGATATTTCATTATGGCACAAGGTTTCGACTCCACAAATTCAATCGGGTAGTTAGGTCACTCATCTATGCAAGAATTCAAATACACACACTTAGCATAAATTCAAATATAAATCACGAATTCAGGCTTCGGTGATCTTTGGTGATCCGTTAACGCAGGCCACAAAAAATCCTCTTGAGTACAGGCACCAAAAGACGATGAAAACAATGACTTGACGAGCAGAAACCGAAAATATCATAATTGAATTGAAGGAACGATAATAATGGCAACAATGACTAGTATGACTTTAAAACTTTCTGTACAAGAATCAAAGCACCACTCACCGGAACTCAAAATTGAAATTCATGGAAACCCAGATAGTGGTTCTTGGTAAATAATGAAATGAACTGGAACTGTGTCATTAGGGTTCTGTCTACACACTGAAAGATCTTTACTTTTGCCACTGATCATCTAATTCAAGTGAAAAAAAAAATCCCGTCCCAGATTTAATCTTGATCAATAAACTTCAAAAAGAAAAGGACAAAAGTTTAAAAGCACGATTACAAGATTAATTAATGAAAAAAAAAACTTTCAAAATGTTATCCCCATAGAGTTTCATTTTGTACCAATTTCGAGCAGCAACTGAAGAAGACGAGAACTTTCATTTTCAATGCTGAGTTGTAAAAGCGAAATTAATATTTTAATAATAATGATTGCATCTTTTAAATCTGAAAGGGGAATTTATCGTGCCACCTGCAAGTCACAGCCGATTTTGAGGTGTCAATGGGAACGTGAAACATCATCATTGGTTCTTACAGTCAGTGGCGTGTTTGTGTAATTATTTTAAATTTTAGTGGTATTTTTGGTTGAAGGGGCTGTGAAACTGGTTTCTTTAGTTTTGTCCCCGCCCTCCGAAGTCACGCGACGCACGTGCTCTTTATTTAGACCATTTCCTTTTGTAAATAAAGTTAGGACCGTTTAATATCATATTCAGTTGAAAGTTCTGGACTTTGGACAAAGGTTCCTTAATTGTCCCATTTAGGTTTAATAATTTGCTTAAATTGAGAAAAAAATTATGGGTTGCTTAAATATTTGTCGACGAGATGAACGGAGGTACAAATTTTGATACAAAGTTATTTATATAAATTAATGTGGCATTAATTTATTGATTAGATAAAAATATAAAATAATAAAATAAATTAGATGTGATAATATATATTTAATTTAGTTAATTTAATCATATCATATTAATTTAAATAAAATAAATTTATACGAGAATTTATAATTCTATCACTATTTTTTTTTAAAAGCAATTATTTCATTAACTAAATACAAACGCATGTCTAATGAGATTTGAACCCCTCAAATTCAAAACCTAAAGCTAACCTTTTTGTCATATTAAATAATCTTTACTTGTTCTATTCGAAAAATAATTTTAAAGATACATGAAAAATGGGTGTGACTAAAATGTATAAGCTGCATCATTGCATGTCATTCACTGTGTGTTGCGTTATTTGCAATTTTTTTTCTTTGTTATTAACCTATTATTAATAATTTTTTCATTATTAGTGGCTGTGGTCGATGTACATTGTCACGGATACACAGTAGCAAAACGGAAAAAAACAAATTGAGTCTTTAAAATTTGTAAAACTTTCAAACATTTCAAATTTCTAACAAGTTCCAAAGATAATATAACAATTCAATAATCCAACAAAATTTCTCATTTTGACAAAACAAGTTTTTAAAAATTCGTTTCCATAGTAAATAATCTCAAAGTTTGACATTACTACAATAATGTGGGTGTTCATTAATTTAATTAGTAATTAATTTAATTAATTACTAGTTCTTATATTGGTGTTTAGTGATTTTTGTTGTTATTTAAGCTTTTATTAAAAAAATCGATACTAGCAAATTTAATTTCCTATTCTTTTATTTACAAGTACAAATTTTTTATAATATTAAAAAAAAGACAAATAGATATGTATTTTATCATGACGTGAATTAAATTACTGCTCACGTCTTATATGATCTCAAGGTAGGGATGGTAAAATGTCATGTTCATGTCAAGCTTGGTAAAACTCGACAACATGAAGTTGGGGTTTTTTTCGACAGAGCTTAAGCTGCAAATATATATATATATATATATATATATATATATATATATATATATATTTTTTTTCATTACATTTACAAATTTATAGTATATAAAATTTTGTTTTTATTGGATTAAACTTTAAAATTTGGGCTTAAAGTACTTTAAGATTTAAATATAGGTTATGAGCTGATTAAATAAATATTAAAATATGTAAGTATTTCAATTAAAATAAAATATATATTTTTTAAGAGTGATAATACAACCACAAACTCTTATATAAATTTATCTTATACAAACTGATGTGGTATTAATTCATTGGTTGAATAAAAATATAAAATAATATAAATAAATAATTTGACACAAGAGATTTTTAATTCAACCAATTTTATAATACCACATCAGTTTGTACAAAATAAATTTATACAAGAGTTTGTGGCTATATCATTACTTTTTTTCTTAATTTTTATATATTTCTTAAATTATTTATTATTATTATTATTATTATTATTATTATTATTATTATTATGTGATGACCCGTGCCCCGCCTGATTGTCAAGAAAAAATCCCACAACCCAGGGGCTAATGTGCGAGGGACGCCGACTGGCTTTACTCACAAATAAATTGAGCTGGACCATCATGATGCGACTATTTGGGCTCACTATCGCGGCCCAATTCAGAACTAAGCATACGGTGCGTTTTCCCACTTTATAAAAGGCGCGACAAACCTGAAACCCTAAAATTTACTCAAACTCATCTGAGGTTTCCGCAGCAACTCAGTTTCGTCGGAGGTACTTCCTCTCCTTCACTCTGTCTTGATCATTTTCTCTTGTTATTACTTCCTCTGTTTGGCTTCCGAGAGACTATCGAAGCAAGAAATATATTAAATTTAAGATATTGTATATAAAGTTATTATTATTATTATTCTTTTTGGAGAATGGAAACTATACTATTCAAGATTTTCACTTTATTTTCCTTCATTATGTCCTTGATTTAAAGTAAGCTTTGTTTAACTCCTGCTTACGTAGCACGTTAGTTCGTATCAGCTTTTCCGTGCTGTAAATTCATCGTAACTATATATTTTTTTATGTGGAAGTTTTTGTAGCTAATTATTCTTCATCATGGCCTTGTTATTATTATTATTATTATTATTATTTTCATTTTGGCATATTCATTTGCTTGTGACTTGCCTAATGATGGGACTGGGAGATTTTTCAATAGTTTTGAAATCCATTTTCTGTGATTTTTTTTTATAGTTTGAATATGTACACTACATGGAATAAGTTCCTTTTCTTTCCCTTTTTATGTTGGGGTTATTTAAATTGATGTATGCATTGAAGCAGGTGATGGCTCCGAAACAGCCAAATACTGGTCTCTTTGTTGGATTAAACAAGGGTCATATTGTGACGAAGAAGGAACTGCCGCCACGCCCAGCAGATCGCAAAGGGGTAAGTTCATTTTGTGCTGCAAATTGATATTGTTCACTGTTTTTGTTATTTGGATCTAGTTTTTCAGATAAATTATTTTGCAGGCATGCAATTTTGGGGGGGGGGGGTTAATTTATGAATGGTTTACACTTTTCTGTGTCAACTTCTATTTTGGTTTATTAATTAGTTTAGAATTCAAATTTACTAATGGTGCAAGATAATGCTCAGATATAATGTGGTCTCTTCTTCTCTCTCTTGTTGACATACAGAAAACAAGCAAAAGGGTCCACTTCGTGAGGACTGTGATTAGGGAAGTTGCTGGCCTTGCACCCTATGAGAAAAGGATCACTGAGCTTCTTAAAGTCGGCAAGGACAAGAGGGCACTGAAGGTTGCAAAGAGAAAGCTTGGCACTCACAAGAGGGCAAAGAAGAAGCGGGAGGAGATGTCTAATGTCCTTCGTAAGAGTAGGGCCCCTGGAGGTGGAGAGAAGAAGAAGTGATGCATAACTTTGCTAGATGTCTTGTTCACCTGAACTTGGGTTATTAAATTTAGCACAGTGTTTTAGCCTATGTTGTTTGCCTTTTTTTCCCCTTCATTTCAAAAACTGAGTTAAAGATGACAATTTGAGTGCTACAATGACCTTTACCTTTTTCCAGAGGAAAATTTAATTGTTTTTTGTTTGTTGATGTGTTTGTAGCTAATTGCTATTTGGCTACAACGCAATCACCTAAAATCTGGCAATTTTAAGCTTGTCAATTCAGGTCGAGTGAGAGTTGTGTAGTAATCAACTGTTGACTGAATTGAGGATCTAGGTTTAGATTTAAATGAGAGGATTTTAAATTTGTCATAAAACTTAAGCAGCAAAAGCAGCAATGAACAAAATGTAACTCAATTTTTTATCACATTTTCGTGTATTTCAATTGAGGTATCATGCCAGTTCATGCTAAAAGAACGAGTTACACTTCTTACTGGTGATTTCTTGGAATTTAAAACAAGAAATTCTTCTCTTTATATAAAGTGCAGTTAGCACCACATGCCCATAATATAAGCTACACGGGCAAATTTTATGAAACACGATGCACAGCCAGATTTCTAAGCTGCAATTGCTGGCAAAAATGATTATTGGCGCACAAGAAAAGAAACAAACTGGAGGAGGAATTACATCCTAGAGTTATGCTTTGAACCTCTGAGTAAGCTTCTCAACCCCTTCCCTACAGTCTCCTGCCACACGCTTTGCCCCTTCTGTGAGGTTTGATCTAAATTCTGCTGTGCTCTGCTGCAACTCTTGTACAGATCCCTTTGCTTTCAGGATGGTTGCATCTTTCAGTTCTGCCGCCCTCATACTAGCCTTGGAAGCCCACCTTTTCAAGTTTGAAATAAATAGTAGTAGCTTATGGATGATTGTATTTATTATTTCTTTGGATTTCCCACTCACATCATTTGCCATTGCCTTGAGCTTGTCCACTAGACTTTGAGCTCGACTAACTGTTTGATCGACAGAGAATTGCTTACCAGCATTAACCCACATAACTGCTACATCACTTTCTTCGCGAAGGTCCTTGTCAACAACCACTTTAATCCCTTGCCTCTCCCAGCGATCTCTTGCCCCCTCGAGGGCTTTTGCTTGTTCTCTAGCTCGTTTAGCCTCATCCTCTGCCCAGGCCCTACATCAAGAAAGAAAAAAATGAGAAAGAATACAACTTAGCCCATGCCCAAAATGTATAATCATACATAAATCTCTTTTGCTTGCTGCTAACAACCCATATGCACGAGTACACGGAACCTTTATTTATTTATTTATTTTCAATACAAATCAAGTATATCTGTTGCAGGTTTTATATCCTTCTTTATTCATCCATCAGTTCTAATGGCAATTGCTTATTGTGCTCTCTGCAAATAAAATCATTTACTTCCTTACCTAGCCATAGACAAGGCTTTCCGCTCAACCTCCAGTTCATACTGTAATCTGGCAATCTCCTGGTTTTCATTCTCAGCTTCCTTTCTAAGCGTATTAATTCTCTCTTTTTCATATGATATCTCTACCTTGTTACTCATAAGGCTCTCCAACTGCTCCTCCACTTCACGCCTTAACTTTGAAAGAATTTCCATTTCCGATTCAATAGCAGCACGCTCCTTCATCAATGCAATTTTATCCACCTCTCTCTCAGCTCTCAACCTCTCCAGTTCCTGCCTTGCCTCTTCAGCCATTTTCTCCACAGCATCAATCTTTTCCCTTTCCATGGAAAGCTCCTTCTCAAAACTTTCATTTATTTCCTTCTCAACTTCAGCCACCAAAGCACTATGCTCAGAAACAGCATTTTCTGCTGCAGATTCAGCTTCAATACGTTGAAGCTCCTCATTAACTGCGTCGGAAGCCTCACCAATTGCAAGTGCAACAGCAGCTTGGGCATTTGTGACAGGTTTATCTGGCTGGAACAGTCTCGTGCAACCTTTTTATTTGAAAAAAGATATGACAACCGGTGGAAATATTACTAATCACATTCCAGATAAGATATCAGTAAAGAAATGATTAGTGAACTCAACTCACCAAATGCAAGTGCTATTATTCCCTGTTCTCCGGCCGTCAAATCAGCTAGTAGTGCAGGCCACGCATCTGGGTTAATCTTATCGATGTCGATGAAACCAGAAAGTTGGTACAGGATCTAGACAATAAAATAAAGGTGAAATAAGTTCATTGATGCATTTGCAATTATGGGCAAAAGCTGTTCTGAAGGTTAAAAATAGACCAAGCTTCAATTTATGTAACCTTTTTGTTAGCTTCTGGAAGTTGTCTCTTCTCAAGTGCCATCTTCCAACTTACAAGATCCTGACGTGATAGGGGACTGCAGCACAAAAAACCGATATCTAAGAGACACAAATCATTGTTATCTAAGAGACAAATCATTTTACCATAAATAACAAAAATTGATCTCATATGCAAGACAAACAAATGCAGTCTCTGTACTGTTACAGAGACTGCATAGCATGCCTGTGAAGCTTTTCTCACCGGTTGTAGAACTAACATATGTAGGTATTGTGTCTCAGTACCAGTTAAAGATGAAAAATAAATAAATACATAAATTATACAAGCATCATATACAAGATGAAAAATGTCTCAACAGGTGCGGATACATCGAAAAGGAAAAAGAAACATTTGACAAATTTATCAGTTTTTCAAACAATTTCAGGCTGAAGGAACTATTTAAAAAAAAAATTACAAGCCTCATATATAACATGAAAAATGTCTCAACAGGTGCAGACACATGGAATGATAAAAAGGAAACATTTGAGAAATTTATTAGTATTTCAAACAATGACTGGTTGAAGGAACTATTAAAAAAAAAAGGAAAGAAAGAATTTACAAGCCTCATATATAACATGAAAAATGTCTCAACAGGTCCAGACGCATGAAACAAGAAAAAAGAAACATTTGAGGAATTTATTAGTATTTCAGAACTTCAAGTCTTCAAGCTCACAATGGCCTGCTAGATAGGGAAGCAACACCAGCCATTTAAAAATCATTTCTGCCATTCACTACTAGTAGCTGGGGGAAGATCTGTATCTAAGGAATCTAATAATTTACCCATAACTCACTACATTGTAGCTCAATATGTCAAATCACCTTTCAGGCGAGAAGAAAAGCGGGCCTGGTTCTTCGTTAAGCAAATCACGATGTGAAAGCTTACTAGAGATAAGTCCTGCTTCTGCCAAGCCTGAAATATAAACTGAGTTTATTATGATGCGAAAACAAAGACCCGTACAGTAACAGGAAACCTTCTTAAGTTGGTTACAACAATGTCTAAAAATTGCACTTGCCTTGAATGGATGAAAAATCAGGGTCTTCAGGAGTGATGTCGTCAAATGCAAGATCTGTCACATTTTCTATGTACATTGCAGGATACACTTTCGACATTGTGCTCCTGAAATCAACCAAAAAGCCTTATCAGAGGATTATAGAACTCCTGATCTGCATTTACTAAAGCTGTGCAGATGCTAACTTCTGAAGTGCACCGATTATTCACAGTTGGAAGCTCAATTCCGAAGATACAACCAACCATGATATATTGAGATACATGCATACCTTGTGAGAGTACTGCTAGCAGAGACCAACCAACGAGCATATTCACGACGTGTGCATAGATCACCGGGTTTAACATCAGCCTCGATAACCTGAATAGATTGCAAGATGAAAATTGAGATTTAGAATTGCAGATTTCAATTCCACTAATAGGTAAAATAATTAATTTCAATGCAATTAGTTTAGACATGCAAGACTAAACCCAAAACAAAAACTGAGATAACAAGTACCTTCAAAACTTGCAGTGCCGAGAGTGCCTGCCCCTGAACTTGATCAAAAACTGCAGGAACCAGAACCTTTCCAGGATGCACCTGCAGAGCTGCAGAAACTACAGATGGAGCAGGTATACCAGCAGGGGAGGATGAACTCCCAGTGGGTGGTGATTCAGTAAATGAGCTGCTATTAGACTCATTAAGATCACACGTCTCTTTTTCATTTGAAAACAGAAAGATTGATGGTGACACAGATGTTCCAGAAGACCCATTTTTATTTAAGTCATGCATTTCCATGGATGAACTACTGTCTTCACCCGAGAGCAGTGGCTTTTCACTCTGTTCAACATTTTTTATTGTTGAAGGTGAGGCAACAGTCTCTGTATCACCTTTGGGCAGTATTTGGGGTTCTACAGTTGTGTCTGAACTGACTGATATAACTGCAGCCAGAGGCTCAATGGGTGCATGGCTACTGGAAATAGAAGAAGAATCAGAGAAAATTCTGGAAAATTTTGACCCATCATTGCCAAGGTCTGTTGGATTTGAGAAGCTGCTTGGTTCAACATCTATAGGGTTCTCTCTAGTGATCTCAGAAGCTGATTCGGGTAAATTTGCATCAAGGATGCTATCTGAACCTTCAAGGGGAGATGCATTTTCGGTACCACTGACAACCTCAGGTTCAGGTAATTTTGGTGAAGTTAGAGCTGTGTCAGGAGCAACTGACACGTCATCAGATGCCGATTCACGTTGCAAATCATCTTGTTTGGCAACATCATTAATGGAATTGATACCAGTGGATGAATGACTGACATCGCCAGTGGACGGGGTTTCATTTTCACTATCAATTTTATTGTCACTGGCAACTTCAATAGCTTCTGAAGAAGAAGAAAGAGCATTATCTGTACCTGTCTTGCTTTCCAGGCTTCTATCATCTTGCTTCACATTGTTGCCTGCATATCCATATTCTTCAAATTTATCAATCTTGTGATCAGGGACAATCAAGACGTCTTGCTCAGTTGTCAAGGGTTTCATTTGTTCTTTTGGCCCTGCATTCACCAAATTTCAAAAATCAAAAGCATCACTAAATGATAACATAGACATAATTACTAACCAGCCACGTAGTGAAATTCATTCTATGGAGCTACAAAAGACAAAACCACTTACTAGAGGTACTCCGCTTGCTTACAGACAATGCAGCAAAGGCAAACCCTGCAAACAAAACCACTCCAGCAACTCCAGCTCCCACAATCCCTGAAAGAGAACTACTTTAGAATTGTTATTAGTCCATACAAAAAGAGAACCATTAGCCCCAAAAGCAACTCAACAAAGAGAAACCAAATTTATCCAACACTAGGTCCTTCTCGAGCTTCCAGTACATATATATTAGCTTAACCATCCATTGCGAGAAGCAATTCAGAATTAAATAGCAACGTCAACTAAGTCAATCCCGGCAGGAATAGCAAAGTAGAGCACTAGATTTTCCTCTCAACATTTCATTTGAATTTTAAAAAGCTCTAAACTTTATCTATTTATCAATTCAAGCCGCATTTTTACATCATATAATGAATCACGTCTAAAATATTATATTTATTTTTCTCAACGTTTTCAACAACCAAGTCAGGAAAAAAAAAAAAGGAAAAATACAAAAAAATTTACACCTCCTAGTCCTCCTTTCTTCTGCGATTCAATAGATTGTTCACCATCATTTCCCGATTCGGACCACCCGGAAAAACTCTCTGCATTAGATTCAGACCGGATTGACAAACTGCAACTACGACGCCGTCCTGCGCTCGGGCCAAAACAACGGAGGTGAACCGGACGATTCAGCTTCTTGAAGCGAGACCGTACAAGAACTGAAGGGGAATTGCAGGAACTACTCCGGCAATTGAGAGCCAATCGGAGCTGAAGAGAGCTCGGAGACCACGTGGCAGTCGTAGAAGCCATTGAGGGGGGAAAGAGAAAAAAAAACTATGCTTCGGTTGAATTGAGAATTAAGAAGATGATATCTAGGGTGGTTTTTGTTCGGTGTTAAATATGCTTTGTGCTGGTGTCAGACAAGAACAGAGAGTCTGATGGATATGTCTCAGACAAGTTTTTTTTTTTTTTTCTTTTATCCGCTTGTTTCTCCCTGCTTTGGCTTGTTCAAGTGCTAAAAGTGATGTTCGCAAAAACAAACATAAATAAAAACTTCCTTTACTACCGTATTTTCAGTTTTCCGGCAATATTTACCTAACTCATGCTATGTAACATTATATTATTTAATGTTTATTTCTCATCTTGAAAAAAAAAAAATGTTCGATGTCACCAATTTTTTAGTTGAGAATTGAGATAATTACCATTTTCATTTCTTATTTATAAAACAGAAGATTCGAGACTCCAACCTTATATTATAAGAGTAAGATTTAAAAGAAATAAAAATCCACCAAATCGTATAAGTCATGTTCTGATTAAACTTTAAAAAAAAAAATCCAACTCCATATAACACACAAAATAAGTTCAACATACAAGAGAAGTAAATCTGTTTACCACGGCAATATCCCATCAACAGTGGATAGTCTTCAAAGCCACGGATCAAATTCATATAACAAGGAAAAGATTAAAATGTGCTCAAGCACGTGTATTGAGTTCCGAAAATTAAACGAATCGTGCTCACGCACATCACATTTGTAACCAAACTGCGGCCGCGCGCTTAGAAAGCTCCTTTGAGTCCCCTATGACTACGAGTCAGCTATTTAGACAAGCAACTAACAACCATGTATCATGGGTCAAGATGACTATTTTTGAAACTGTTGGGGGTAAAGCTGGTGATTGTCAAAATAGAGGAGTAATCTGGAATTAACCTCATCAAAATTAAATTGAAATTATATAGAAATAATTAGTTACCTCAAATCTCTGTGTAATAATTATACATTCTACAATCACGACACATTCTACCAGCTCTCCTTTTTCAATGAGATAACACCAATTGGGGGTAGCCAATGGCTTTGCCAATCTTTTCTTTGTTGCAGAATGAAATCCAGAGATAGTAGAAATGCCAAGAACATGTTAAACCCCTTTGGAGGGGTGTCCTATGTTTCAGTTACAGCAAATAAAACTGTGAATATAGATAGGCTCGGATCTTATAGTAGTCCTCACATAAGGGGCCTTCAATGACAATCTGCTGAGTACCAGAACCTCCACCCTGTAAGAAAGATACAAAATGGAGAAGCATTTGTCGTTTACCAATTGTTATCTTGCAATCAAAGAAGTAAAAGGAAAATCCTATATAGCTGCAGTTGCTTCCAAATTCAAAAGATATAAAAGTTGCTTCCAAATTCAAAAGATATAAATGTTCCTTTGACTCGGAAAATTGACAAAGGAAAATGTTCAAGTGATATCACTCACCTTCTGCCCAGCAGGCCCAACCTTGCGTATTGTAACATACTCTCCACATCGCAATGCTCCGCCAGCAAATTCAACCTGCAAAGAATATCAATCTCAAGCACTTGGTAAAATTCACCTAAATTTTTGTTATTTTGTTGACACTGCATAAGGTGACCAAGATGAATCAAGGACTAAATAACTGACAAATTCATCAGTAGTTAGATATGTTTCAATGCCTAAAAAGCATGCAGACATACACAACCTTAGCACAGGGCCAAGAAAAATATATTACTCAAAACACATCCTATGCAAATTCCATGGAGAGATTCCACAGCACAAAGCACAGTGCATGGATCACAGAGACTTAAACATTGCCACCCATGTATTAAGATGAAGTTATTTCCTGGCCATTTATTATCATCCTTCAACAGATATTAGATACCGGAGTGTGATACGAATATATTATGATTACAGATACATACGCCATTCAAGCTCTATCAGGAAAACCTATCTGTGTTAAAAAGTATGGCAAAACTGGTGAGGCACAGAAAGAAAATTAGCAGTTTTCAATTTTGCCTTTCAAGTTAATTCCTTTTTAAAACTAGTTCAGCTGAGTGGCTGTTCCAGTCATTATGATGATTAAGATAAGAGAAAAACAGAACGTAGTTTTAGTCACATTCATCAACCTTCTTTAACAGGAAGGTATTTCATAAATTTAAGAAGAAAAGTACCTGGATACCCTTACTGCTAAGAAATGGTTTTAAATCAGCCATTTTTAGATCACCAACAAGGACTGATTTATGGGGTGGAGCTGGGGTTGAGATTGGCAGTAAAGACAGCATGCCATTCTCTGTCTTTCCTACTTCAGCATCAACCCAAGCAATTTCATAATCTCCTAACTGAAAGACAAAGGTAACAGGCACAGAGAGGAATATATGATGCAACTTACAAAACTTTATGAATTGTTATAATTCATGATTTACAGAAATGCTTACCTTCTTAAAGAGCACATTACTCATCAACTTCTCAGATAGTTGCACCTACATGATATTATGAGGGAAAATGAATCTAGCTACTCGGATCACTAATCCACAAGAAAAATCTAATTACTCAATAATTATACCTTATAAGCACATAAGTCTGACGTGACATCAATTGTTTCTTCAATTTGAGGAGTATAAACATGAGGACAAACATGCTTCAAGCAGTGTTGTTTCAAATGTTCAGTGGCCTCTGCTGATCCATGTACCAAAACCTTCAAGAAAAAAATTTCATAGCTTAAGCATAATAACTCAGACACCATACATACAACTTTCAAAATATTCTGACAGTTCAAAAGGAATAATAAATTCATGGCTAAATCATCAGAAATGACGACACAAACGAAATGGTGATATAATCGATGCAATCCCATTCGCCAAGGGATGCCTAATGAGTGATCTATAATACTTCTACAGGAACAGCTGTTGTCTCAATCAGCAGCTTCCAGTCTCTGGCATGCACATATTGTTCCATATATAAAAATATTCAAACAAAAGATGCGGAAAATGGCACATTCAGAAGCCACTTAAAATAACATGCTCAGTTAAACCGGCAAGATATGCAAGCCAAAGGATTCCACTCAATAAGACATGTAAGATGAAAAACACCATATTCTACTGCATGTAATAGATTTACATTGATTATATTTAGTAATTGTACAAGGCAAGTTGGCTAGCACAAAGAAATATTCTTACCAGCTTCAAAGGGGCAACATGGGAGAGAATTGTTTTGATTGAGCGGCCATCTGCTCGCCCCTCATAGTCTATAAAAATCAGCAAGCACTTCACTTGCACCTAATCAAATTAGCACACATTTAAGTGAATTGAACACACGACTTGTTAAAAAGAGAAAGATAATAAAAATCATCACTGTGAGAATTTGTGGCGAGTCCCGCCCTCAAGTGAAAGAGGGATGAAGTAGGAAAGAAAATAAAATGATAATATGAGAAGGAAAAGCACCCATTCTTTAATGTGACAAATGATATCAAATGGTGAAAGCAAGATCTTATTTATCACACTAATACATACGCTACTTAATGTTAAATCATTTTGAAATGAATTTGAATGGCAATGATACACAAAACATTGGTATGTTTATGCAACCCATCAAACAAAAATCATCTGCATAATCTACAATTATATGACCATAAAATAATAGGGGAGAGATAACCCTTTTAAGAATAGTTGAAAGAGAGTTTCACATACAGTTAACTCACTGGATACAACTTTTGAAGGCTTTGTATCAAGAATCAAACTGGCAGAACCTTCATCGAGTTTTCCATCATCACCACCAATCTGAGAACAAAGATGATTTTTGAGATAAATTAGCAATGATCCACACTGCTAAATAACTAGTGTAAATAGCAGTCAACTATCATATATGATGAGTTATTCCTATATTGAATAAAGACACAAATGATGGCAGACATGTTTTATTCAAACAACCAATAAAAATAAGCCTTACTAGTAGAATCTCAAGTCAACTTCTTTCAACCATCTATCATCTTTTGTTTCCCAAAAGTAAGCAAACAACATAACATTTTTCAGCTCAAAGCAACAGTATATGTCTCTATTATATTTCCGAGCGTTCAAGGGACAGATGCAGTTCAATTTATTGAATAACTTGAATAATCAGTATCACTTTCAGCTCCATGCCAGAAATTGATAAACGTACCATCTGTGTGCAGTTATTGATGGCCATTGGGTTTTAACAAGAGCATAACTTTATATAAAAAATTGCATTTAGTTACACAAGGCAGTTAATGATCAACACAGAGAGAATCTCTACAAGCCCAATAGCTAAGCTAGCTGAAGCACAGAATCTCCAATAGTGACAGGAACATAATAGTTTCATAAAACCAAAGAAGCAAATATCTCAAATTGAAAACTTACGTGCATAGCTGCTTGATCCATGTCTTCGTCCTTGATTATATAATCATCAGGATTTATGACTTCACCAAAATCATCCCACTCAGAGTTATTCTCATAAAAGGGAAACATCGGGGCAACACTGGTGGAAGGAGGAACAAATCCATCAATTAAAATGTCCCGGTATCTGCCCCCATGAGGTTCAACCACTGCAAGTTACAATGAGGGTACTTAAGGCCATACACCACACATTACAATTTATAATTTTGACAAGTGCAATGTATTCCTGAATGATACTGAACAAAGGGATTCTCAATCTTCATGTGAAAAGACCCATTAAATAGTTACAACTTAATCAAGATTTAAGATGTCAAAGGAGAATTTTGAATTCAGAGGTTGAATTAAGGCAACTGCAGATTCAAGCATAAAAAATAAAAAAAAATGCAACTCCTGAAGGTAATAAATGAGGTTAACAAATTTGGAAGGGACAACTCCAGGGATCTGTGTAAATGGAGAGACAGATTATACTTCAAGTTTTTAAGTTCTTGTAGCAGGCATATAGAAACAGCAATGAGTTCAAAGCGGATAATTCATTATATCTCCATGAATGATAGAAGGATACAGATTGTGTAGACAGCAAACTAAAACATAGACACATCTAAATTTATTTGAGAAACTAAGACATATTATAACCTCTCAGGACTCACATCCGTCAAAAGCCAAGCAGATTTCTTCAGTGACATCCAAAACAAAGTTTTTCCTATACTAGTGACATGAAAATATTCTGCCAGAGTTCAGAAATGTCAGTAAACAAATCAGCCAGTTGTAGATAAGAACAGTCGGTCTAAGTAGGACTGACACTCATGCAAGTGGATCTCAAAGGTGAGAAAACAGGAAATCACGTTATATGTGAATTGAACCATTCAAATGCACAAAAAAAGATTTTACGTATGGAAAAACTGTTGAATTCACCATGGTTTTCAAAGGTAAACAGATTGTCATCCATTCATAAATAGAGAATGCTCCTTCAAAAAGATAACTAATTAATTGATCAAAAACAAACTTGAAGCTTGAATATTCATCAGCTTCCAAGGGGAATAAAAAGGGATAGAGGCAGAGAAATGCAGTTGCTAATTGCCAGAAAATGGATAAAAGTACCATCTGCTGAAGCATTTGCATTATTAGCATCAATGACCATTGGGTCACCACTCAAATTATTATCAGGCCCAAGAGATGCTTTAGATTCCTCCTCTTTAACAAGACTAGCTTTCAAAGCTTCTTCCTTTTTTAGTCGGTTTTGCTCTTCTTCATAAGCAATTAACTCCTCACCAACCAAGGGAACCCTCCTGGACATAGTGACTTTAACAGCTTTCGGAGGTGGATCAGCCTGAAGCATGCGAGCTAGTGTGCCAAACTACAAACAAACTCAATGTATTAATGCCTGCATATTCTGGCGCAGAAAACAGATGATAGGCTAAAATGCACTAATACCCGAACAAGGCAAATGATAATAATGCAAGTCCAGTATACTAAAAGTGCAAGACTTTGTACTAAGTGTCATTTTGTAAAGGTGTTTAGGAAAAGCAGTGGAACTTCCAACAACATTATGGATAATTTTTTATTCAGGAAGAAAATGATATGTAGCCAAGGTGTATGCAAAGTGCATTTTACAAAGATAACAATATATATAAAGCTAGCAAATGGATGGACAGGTAACACAGCCAAAAGAAAAAAAGGAAAGAACAAGGTTTATTGTTGCTGCAGTTTATTGCAAAGCACAAACTCAACAGCGTTCTCAATGCAGTGGAAGGAACAGTGGTAGCATTGATGTAGATCCGCATACATGGACAGAATAAAAATTTAGGAATTTCACAATGACCCAGCAGCAATGTCAAGATTCTATTGATTTGTTCAAGATATTAATAAAAACTAAAATGAAAAGGTGATTCAAAACAGCATTTTTCTTGCTTGATAACAAATGAAGTTTGCATGGGTTCAATCAATTATATGCCAGATCTCCAGATTTAAACATATAAAGTAAAAATAAATAAATAAATAAACAAAGGTCAACCATGAAATTATTTATCAACAAGAACAATACAAGAATTTAACATCAGAAGACATGGGAATATACCTGGCCTCTTTCAGTAAACAGAACAAGATTCTTGACATCACTTGCCCATTCCACAAATATGTCATGAGAAAACCCTGCTTCCAAACTGGCCATGGATGCTAGAACCAGCTAAATGAGACACATGAAAATACACCATCAGAAATAAAAGCTGACAGATAAAACACAATCCACTTCTTAAAGTGTAAAGATATATAAACCTTTGGCCCATCAGGAGCATTATCAAGTTCACTCTTGTTAATTAAGAGGGTGACGTGCCTGCAAAGTTGAGATAACAATTCTTTGTAACAACAGTTTTTTTATATAAGTAATTGTTTAAGCTATCGTATTACAGATTCAAAATAGTAAGCATATTTTTACACTTTATTGCACTCAAGAGGAATGAAAATCCAAGGTAGCAAGAAAACTGATAACCATATAAAATGTGAAAGTATAAGAATAAAAAGTACATAAAAAGGGCTACATACTTGAGAAGAAAAGCATTATCACGTGATGTTTCGAAGGACTTTGTTATGGAATCACCCATCCACTCCAAGAAACTCTTGACATAATCAATCGTGCTTGATGAAACATACGTGAGGAAGTAGATAGGATAATTCAAGGAATGTTCTGCCCAATACTGAAAATTTCGTCAGGCAAATTTCATAATTGTAGTATCATTAACCAGATATAGAAAACATGACAATCTTGTTTCCCCTACTCACATCTTCCAATATCAAGAGGAGTTCCAATACTCTCCCAGCAGAATCCACAGGAAGTAATACATTTCCACCCGCTCTTAGAGTCTTCGAAATAGCATCTAAAATAAACACAGAAAATCGCCTGATAATCATTAAATCACATTTATCTGCAGAATCTTATATAAGAAAAATACTCCCAGTATATTGTGTCAAAGTAAGCATCTTGCATGCATATGCTATCACAGCAGGAAAAAGGAATTATGTGAACAATATCTAACACCAGAAAAATAATATACCCTGAAACATCTCTCTTTGTTGTCTCGGAGGTTGATTGTGTAAAGCATTATAGGCATCAGTGATTAAAACAGCAGGCCGAACAAAGGACTCCAGAACAGTTCCATTCAAATGCCTGACACAAAGCCACACTGATAAGGTCGTTTTGTTCAGATGAATATATGAATACACATAGTGCAGTTTGAGTGAGGTGATTGATAAGACATATACTTCTCCTTGCGACGGTTATAGTCAACAGCATATATAACATCTTCTCCATCCTTTGTTATCTTCCAAACAGTACCTCCCAAGAGATGGCCAGCCACATGTGGTGCAACCACAATCCCCTCTCCTTTCCCTTATAATGGTTACAAGGAAAGCTAAATCAGCATAACAAACATTGATGATTAATTGATTAGCAAGCTATCATTCCTGAACACTCTTACCAGATAGATGATAATTCTGAGAGTAGGTTAGCCTGGTCACACTCTGGAAAGCGGAATCAATATCATCTAGCGTAAATAAATCAAACTCTGACACTTGCTGCAGCATAACAGATAAAACCCTCTTGTTATAATGACATCCCACGAAGCACTAATAACTAAGCTAGAAATATGGTTTCACCAAGAAGCAAAATTTTGGGCGGTTGTTACCCGCATTGCTTTCTATTTTGCCATGCTTGGCTTGAGCAAATAAAATCACTTTGAGAGCTTTTCAGAGAAGCAGTTAATAGTTTATTAGAGTATTTTCAGAAGATGCTAAAAGCACTCCTAAAATGAGAGCAGAGAGGCTGAGTTGCCTCATAACTTAAGAGCCCGTATTTAGGCTCCAATTGCTTCAGTGGTCCGGCAGTTGAGCTACCATATCAGAGCTACTATGGCAGCAAATTTGTTTTCAGACGCAGCTTTTTTACTACAAATCTTTTATTACTCTGCTGAAACATGACGCGAAACTACAACCACTCGGATTCAGGATATTAAAGTGAAAGGATATTAAAATTACCCGGCGAGAAAGGTACTGATCGTACATAGTGAGAAGACCTAATCGATAAACCGGTTCAGTTGAAAAAACCGGAGCGGAGAGGCCGAGTTGCTTCATCGCATAAGGAAGGGCTCCGAGGTGCAATGTGTCGGGATGCGAAAGAAGCACTGCGTCGATAGTAGAAGCTACTCTGAAAATTTCAAAAAAGAAAAAAAAACAATGGCGTAAACGTAATATTTCATTAAGTGAAATATTAAAAAAAATGGAAGAAGAAGAATTATGAATAAAATGAGGATTAGGGAGAGGGTAAATAAATTACTTGGAGAGAGGTTGAAGGAGAGAAGGATCGAAGTGGTCGTTCCATCCGCAGTCGATTAAGAAGTTGAATCCGTCGATTGAGACTAAGTATGATAACGGATTCTCGTTGAACACTCCGCTCAGTGGCGTTACTTGCACTGATGTTCCCATTATTCCGATAACGACCGAAATGCAAGTTCACTGAACTCCTGTCCTCTCTCTTCTGGGGTTTTACCGGACGGAGCTGGACGTTTGAGGCACGGGCTTTTGTCGAACTATCCTTTGGGTCTTGCAAATTGTTATGTCCATCCTAAATTGAAATGTAAAAATACAAAATACCCCTAAACGGTAAAGGCCAACTCTATATTGAATATGACCTGCTGTCGTTAACCCTCCGTGACAAAGCCTGCAAGGGTATTTATGACATTTCGAACAAATGATGGAATATAAAGTTGAAGATTTTATAAAACAGGAGTGCTTTGCCAATGAAGGATAGACTTCTTGTGTACTACCAATTAGAACTATAATTTTTAATTTACTGCAGAAAAATGTGAAAATGGTATTCCGCTCAGGCATCAAAGATGGATGTCGCAAACTTTTTTTCTTTTCTTTTTTTAAAGAGAAAATAAATCAGCAGTAGATAAAAAGCTAACCTTAAAAAACAGATATATTGGCTGGTGTAATAGAATTTCCGCGACATTTTGGTAGTAACAATTTATTAGCAACGGCATCCGTATTCAAGTATCTTTCTTCCTTGCAACAAATTGAAGTGTCTATAGTATGCTTCCTTGTGTGTGTTAGTGACCATAGTTTGTACTTTGTAATTAACTTGAGTGTAGGACAAGAATCCTGTCCAGATTATGTTGTCCAAGCACTCTGCAGAGCTTCCTCTCCAAAACCCCCTGCATTTTTTGTGACCTTATATTTGTTCTATAGGTGAATTAAATTTTCCAGAGATTGATAATTTTGCTCTCACTTTGTAAGTATTTTCATTTTTTTGGGGGGTTATGTATGTGTATGAAAATGAGTAAATGCACTTTATATTCGTGAGTAGATACTGATGTATTATTTTTCTTTGAATTTGTGACTGAGGGGCAACAAAATCAGCAGCAGAGAAAGGGCGTTTCCAAACACAATCAGTTGACTAATAAGATTAAGAAATTAAGGAAAACCAACTGTTGGGCTAGATCATCCGCTTGCAGCAATAAGGTGTCAGGGTAAGAGATGAGTCAATCATTTAATAAGATGAGGAGGAGCCAATTCCACTAGAGAAATCAGAGCACGACAAGAGCTTGGATCCTATCCGTGCTGAGACCGGGAATTCAAATAAAAAAAAAAAAGTGCAAATTCTGATATTTGCCACTTCTTGTCAAAACCAGATGAAGAAAGATCTGTCTTTTCTATTAGAAGAATTACACAGCATAAAAATTCAGATAAATTTTAATTCTTCTTCATTATCAGCCAATCTGAAGGAAGGTTCCACGGGTTAAATATTGAAGAATTTTCAATGTCCTCCCCAGGTTTTCAAGGGCAGAATTTTCCCATTCAAATTTACAACTTTCAATTGGCTCTAAAAGTTTTACTGTGGCAATTAACCACATAAATAAAATTGTTTAGACTTCTATTTGATGAGATTTATCATTGATATTTGACAAGGTTCCTTCCCATAACTCGTCTAGGTCCTTCCTCACCCACGACATAACAATTACGGGTCCCAAAGTAGAAGGCACCTACAACCGCCAAATATTGAAGAATTAGTAAGCACAGAAGCAAATGAAATTCCATCCAATTTTTTTTGTGAGAGCATAATCATTGGAGAAGATAACGAATTAATTCAACAAGAAAGATAAAAAAAGGTTAACCAGATAAAGAAGGGCAGGTTGAGGTGAGTGAGTCAAAACTCCGGCAGATAAAGCAGTTACGAGTCCAATGGCATATCCTGGAAGGGCATACCATATGTATTTGTGCCCTTTTGAAGAATGTAAATCAAAAAGACTAACTGTATTGCTGCTCTTTCGATGATCGAAGCAGAGGACCAATGCTAAAAGCATGGCAGGCATTGCCTACAATATAAGATAACAGGAATAAGCACACTGATTTAGACATTAACTATACAAGAGCTTGCCTCACACAGATGAAATAGAAGAAGAATCTAATGACAGACAAACCAATCCTTATTTCATTTATTCCAACAGACTAATATCTCTACAAAAAGCAAAAAAAGGTCATAATACCTGGATTATCATAAATTCTGGTTTTCTTTTTTTATTTTTTAATCGTGTTTAAGTTTTGGTTTAAGAATGAAATTATTGCACAAATTTCTGAAAAATAAAAAGCTTATTCAGCCTGAAAGATGGAAAGCAAGCCAAAAGGAAAATGCTATAAAACAGCGAGATCATGAAAAGGCTGCAAATGCATAATAATGACTGATGTGAAATTATAGAGCAGAAAGTCTATCATGTTGGTTATTCATTCCACAAGCTATCATGTTGGTTATTCATTCCACAAGCATAGATAAAAGGACTTGTCTAGATATCAGCTCAAACTTACAATCATCATTTTTTCAAACAGAAGACTCAGTAATAACAAGCTCTAGGACAATGATAAAGACACAGAGCATATGGACAAAGCATAATAGAAGACGAAGGCATAGCAGTAAAGCTAACATAGATGCACCCAGAATGCAGTACGCCAGTACCAAACAGCATGATGAACTCCATGCTGCAATTCTCAAAAGGGAAAAGTTTCTCACAGTCTAACACAAATCCTGCACTTACAAATTCAACTAATGCTTTTTGACCAAACAAAATGGCAGGCACCACCTTCAATACTTTTGGTGGTCCATTCATGCAAAACCAGGAGTGGAAAATTAGATGTTACACATCTCTGTGTAGGGATACTAGTACTACAACAGTATTAACAACCTTTTTAATTTGAAAAAATCAATGCAGAAACACTTTTAGCGAAAGACAAGCATACCATGTCACCAAGACCAAGCATCATGAAGTCTGTGGCATTTCCTCCAGGAGTCACTCCACCAAACAAGTTCCTGGGAAATACAATTTTGACTGGCAATTCCAGCTTCTTCGTTATTAGTTGCAACCCTGGAAGGCTCAAACTGTTAGCCACTGTGTGAACGGGATTTGATGCCTGTTGTGTTGCTACTGATACCATGACATTTGCCCCAAAAAATCTCTCTGAGAAGAAAACCCAGAATATGTCATATACAAATAAACATACAAGGAGCATCGCACATATTTTGATGTTTGGAAGGCGCACATGGCTCACAAATGCAATACAGATTGCAATTCCCAACAAGTTGTTTAATATCCAATGCCCAGAAACCAGCCAAGCCACAACCACAGAAGTGCAAGCCAACAATAATAACCATTGGATTCGTGTCAAGGACTTTGAACAGCATCGAGACACAAATGGGTCAGCCAAACCAAACTGCGACCTTACATAGCCAATATAGGGAGATAGGCAAAAGAAAAGGGATGAAACAGAGGCAACAGCTGTTAAGGCGGTGAGGAGTTGTGAGACTGAAGAAAACAGATAGAACATCAAAACCAAGCTACAGGAGCTCATTACTGGGATCATTAGTGCTTGGGACCTATCTAACATAATGGATGCTTCTGATAAGTCACGGTTTCTCTCCATTTCTTTTCCATAATTTAAAGCTCGAAATGCAGATCCAAATGTGACAGCCACTGCCGTCAGAATGAGAGTAACAGGTGCAGGCTCCAGCAGATATAGAAGTTTCCATAAAGGCTCCATTAAGTAAGCAAAATTCTCCTGAGCTAGATGAAGAGATAAAGCATAATAGTTACAAACTCTGCGGCCAAAGTTGCAGTCCTCCTCTGATGAACACTTGACCAATGAAGGGATGCAACCTGCAAGAAAATCAAGCCGAAAATATACATTATTGCATGCAATTGCTATGATAACTCATCAGCTACATTGACTAAACAGAATAAAAAGAGAGAAAAAAAAAAAAAAAGAGGTTTTGGTTTCTCCCCAAAAATTTTGCATTCTATAAAGTTCTGCAAGCACTTGCCTTTTAATATTTGGAAAGGAATTATTTCATAGATGATTTGATGGAATTCCACATTTGTAACCGAAGCCTAAGAAATCAATATCTTTTATCTACCCCTGAATAGGAAAATTGATTTAAACTTTCCAATATTTCAGTCCTTTTTATACTCCCTAAGTACTGCAGCCAAACAAAAGCTCACAGAAACTAATCTACCAAAATGGAAAAAACTCATCATCAATTCAAATTTAAGCACGCATTTCACCCTAAATCGGAATCTTCAATTAGACGGAGCCTAAGCTGCCCAGCTGAGTTCAGGTCAGTTGAGCACTTCAAATTTCTTCAGAAATCGAACCAAATACAAGATTTATAATTTCAATATTTATTCCTCATTTTCCCAGAAACCAAATAGGAGGTTGACCCTAGAAAAAACCTAAATTCAAGGGTTTATAAATGAAAAATCAGAAATTAAAAAACATCACCCTATTTTTCAGCTGCAGATAGAGATAAATACGCAGATGACGGAAGATCTGAAACAGCAAAGACCTTAAGAGGGGATGCAATTAGGGCTTTGGGAGATTCTTATTAGGAAAAGTCAAAAACGGAAAAAGGACTAACCTTGGACTCTGCAGAGTTTGCAAGTTGGGAGATGTCTTGCTCGTCAGTCATTAACGAGGTTTCTTTTTCTCGTTAGGCGCTAGCAGTACAAACAAAGGGAACGGAATACCATGAAATATGTATTTACCAAAAAGCACCGGAATTTGTTGTATTTGTTTATTTAATTTGTATTATAAAAAAAATGGAATTTGTAGATTAGACTCTCACAAATTTGCAAATAAACCCAAGAAACTTTTTTTTTTAATTTGTTCTTTTTGTTATAAATTTGAAAGAGTAGTATGTTGTAAATTTGGAAGCAAATCCTTTAGAATTAGATAAGAAAATTTGTAATAAAACTTTATTCATAATACTACAATATTGTAGAGTTTTTCAAAAAAAAATTAATAGATAAAGGAATGTAAGTTTATTTTCAAGTTCTATGTTTTGTTAAAAAACTACATTTATATATAGTTGATACCTTAGGGGAGTAGATGACAATATATGTCTATAAAAATTAAAATGGTGAATCCACTTTTAAAATAGTGAATCCATTAATTACAAGTGGTGTTTCCATTTACTTGTTGCAATCCACAATAATTCATAATACTTTTATGAATTTAGATCACCAATAATCTACTTACATTACATTCAGGAGTTTAATTTGAAAACTATACAAAGTTTAAATACTTACGCAATTACAAAAATATCTTTGACTTATTAAACTAGTTTATAATTAATATACATGCCATTACGTGCCACGAAACACATCAAAGTTAAGGCGAGCGATTGCTGTAATTTGGGCCTAAAAAAATCTTGGTCTAAAATTGGTGTTATTAGAAAGTAGCAAATCTTTTAAAAACATTTAGTGGGTACAATTAGAGGAGGGGTTTCAAGAGATAAAGGGGTTGTAATAGCTCAACTCTTTGGACAATGGGCCACAAGAGCAGCGGACGTGGAAGAGCTCATATCATATGTTTTGATTGCAACGTAGCTCAACTCGGTGTTCGAAAATCCATAATTAAACGGAATTAAACGGAATTTGCCGGAAAGTTGTTGGACCGCCGCTACCAATGAACCGTTATTTTATTATATATATATATTACTAATATAAATAGTTTAATAGCCAAATTTGATACTAGAATTTTAACTATTTTATATTATTATTTTTATATAATAAAAATAAAATATCTATAGATCTCCATAGGTATATGGATAAAATTCATATTTATATCCAATATTAAATATTATATATGGATATTGATATATCCATTATGGATAATTATGAATTTGTGTTTGGATGAATATTATTCATCCATAATTAAATATTTGCCATCCCTACTCATATACAAAAGCTAAATCAAATAACATTAAAGCCTGGTGATTAAAGGCTTTTCACTAGCATTTTTACGGGAATCATATCTCAATTTGCCTATATCAAGAAAAAAATACCTTTTTCAACCCTAAGATTTAATGTAATAGTTCATTTTATCTTTGTTACTTAGATAATGACTCATTTCACCATTTTTTTTAAATAATAGTTCAAAATATCCTTCTATTAATTTACTATTAGTTTACTATTTAATTCATTAAGAGCAAATTAAGTACTATTTTCAATTAAGGATATACATTATTTTTAAAATGAAACTCTCAAACATAATTAATAATATCTACTTTTTGAATAATTTAAATTTTAATGATAGTTTAATGAATAAGCAATAATACCATTAAATAATATGTAAAATATATATTTAGGACAAAAAAACCATAGATTTTATAGGCACTAGATCGAGTTTTTTTTTAAAATATTGTAGCATGTCTCTGTCTTTAATATCATCAAAGTAAATAAATAGTTAATCAATGATGTTATTTTACCAAAAGTAAATACATAATCCTTCATTTACATAAAAAAACACAGTAAAGTTATAAAAACACATATCTAAAATACCACATAATAAAATACAACACATTATAGTGTTTTTCATTTTTACAATTTATCCATGACTTTGATATGGAGAGTGATCTCTAATTAAAAATTATTATTATTAAAAAATTTAGTTGACTTCAGTAAAAAAATTTAATGAACACACTTGCAAGCAAGCACAAATGCGCACTTGCACACACACATATTATATTGCATTTTCTTTTGTATTGTTTTTGTCATTAAGTTATACATAAATTTTAAATTTATGTAGAAATTCAAATGTTATTTAATTATCTTTTAAATTTTTACTTTAAAATAGATTGCATTTATTTAATTGCAAATTCTGTTTTGCCCTCGATAAATTATACAATGAACTTACTATAGATTACATAAAGGTATTTTGAACTATTGTTTGAAAAATGAAAATAAAATAAGTTATTATTTAAAAAGTAAAGATGAAATAAGTTATTGCATCAAATCTCAAGAGTGAAATGAGTTTTTTTCCTTAATTATCATAATGTCAGAATCTTTTTTTGCTACCTTTACTAGAGGACGAAAACAAATGTCGTTGTAATGAGAGAATTTTCAATTTCAATTGTTTGTTTAAGATATTGGATATTGATAAAGTGCCACGTTAGTTAGAATAAAAATTTTGAAATCCAATTTTATGGTATTTAATATAGCAAATAAGATAATAAATTATTATTATTATTATTATTATTCTTATTATTATTACATTTATTAAAAAAACAAGAAAATTAATCTACTTGATTTATGGGTTTGGCTAGAGAGTTTTCGCTTTATTTGATTAGTGGTTCGTATATGAATCCTTCGAAAGTAAGAGCTAAACAATTGAGTTGACCTTACGCATCACTTTACCTTTAAATAAAAAATAAAAAATAAAATAATATATTTTTTTATCATTTTTTAAATTTTGATGTGACATTCTTAATTTTTAAGTACTCGCTGATTTTGAAATCCATGAATCATAAAAAAAAATGAGAAAAATTATAACACACGACGAACTTGATCTTATTGTGACCGGCCCATAATGTACTTTCCTCATCCAATATTATGAGCATTTTTATTAGACCGTATTCGAATCTCTAGCTCAAATGAATAAGACAACCCACACGCAATTTCATATGCGTGCCGTGTTTGTCCAATCTGAAGGTTGAGGAACGAAACCACTTCCAATCCATAAAATACGTTAAAAAAAAACTATTTTTGGTCATCTGAAATCACTTTCTCTAACGACCAATTCTGTGGATAAAAGCACTTTTAAAAGTGCTTTTCCTAGTCGTAGAAGCCACCAATCACGCATTCACGCTCATTGGCCAGGTCTATAAATTCAACTCATCTGAACCAAAACACCTACCATAAACAGTCCGCAGATAACTCATTTCATTGAATTAAGCGTTTGGTTCAGGACCTAACTTAACCGAAGACCAGGCCACCAGCTGTCATTTTAATCCACCGGATCAACCAAACAATTCCCCTCAACCTCCATCGGGGCTCACAGATCTGATCGGACCAGTCAGTTAAATCATCACTATTTCTTTCGATTGTGGACCCCACGTCCCATTTATCATTTTCATTTTTTCCTCTATTTTCTTCCCAATAAGTCAAGCAAGCCAAGCACCACCACTAAGGCACTAACCACCGCCATCACAAGTCTCTCTCTCTCTCCCCCAATTTTCTAACAAACAAAGCGACATTTCGCTCCAAATTAAACGACAAACGGAATTTCTTATATATATCTTTTTTTTTATTGGTTGTAGAGACATTTTTCATTTGTCTGAATATTATCCGAATGCATTTATTATGGAGCATCAGTTACATACGTAACCCCGCTACTATCATTTTAGACCTTCGCTGATCTACTTTTCAGTATTCACATCCATTCAACGACGGCGTTTTTTCATAGGTTGATTAACGTTAAGCATACTGCGCGCGGTCATTGAAAACGGCATTAGAGATGAATGCAGCAGTAGAGATTGTGTTTATACTAGTTTTGTTGCTTACCTTCGCGCCGTGGCTCATTTGTGCGAACGACCGGCGGCTTGAGGTGAAAATGA
This sequence comes from Citrus glauca, assembly GCA_029633175.1. Lineage (NCBI taxonomy): Eukaryota > Viridiplantae > Streptophyta > Magnoliopsida > Sapindales > Rutaceae > Citrus > Citrus glauca. Next base: position 7,431,337 of record JAQOOD010000009.1, read on the forward strand.
CTCTGGTTCAGAACGCTTCCGCTCATGGTGCCTGTAAGTTAACTTTTGTATTTTTTTTTTGTAAATAGTTAAATTTAATTAGTTTTTCATGTCAAAAATAAATATGAAAAATGAAAATGAGTTTTTTTTTCTTTTTTTTTTGTTTCAGTTTGCTTGGACGGGAGCTTGCCCGCTTATCATCTGCACAGAGGATTCGGAGCTGGAGCTGGAGCACGCAACTGGCTGCTACAGTTTGAGGTAATCTTTTATTAATTTGTTTAGAATAATAATTAAAAGTAAAAAAAATTGTTAAAAATGGAAAGCGGACAAAACATGATTTTGTCCAATGGTTGGTGGCCAATTCAGCAATTCTCGGTACTGGCTATTTTGGCCAAAGAGGAGAAGATGCGACGACTGTGGTCGTTTTATTGGTGTAGTGGAATGGTGAATGATTGGATGTGTTTGTTAAAATCAATACGACATCGTTACGACTTTTATTTTGCAGTGCCTAGTGTCTCGTGCATGTTGTCTTTTTGCAACTTGTAGTCACTTTATTCTGAGTGGTGCTGCCGATTCGGTAGCATGTATTACAAGCGAAACACAAAATAAGGTCCTCTTTACAATTGTAGCGGAGGCCTAAGGGTGGCTAAAATTTTTGGAATCAGTCAAAAGTACCGAATATATAGTGCTCATATGATTTAGAATCTTCAAATTTATTAAAATTTATAATAAATTCAGGATTTTATATTAAAACAGTTCTATCTTTTTTTCTCTATATATATATTAAATTATTTAAGCGGTTGTTCAATTATGATATATCATGGATATATTTCATTTGTAGCTAGATACCTTTTAAATATTTAATTAATATAGTTTGTAAGTATTTGAGTAAACCCATGTTACTTTGCTGGTCCTATTTTGGACTTGCAAAAGAATTATACGGAGGATTACGCAAGGGAAATTTACAATATTAGCCAAAATTATTTTGTCATTTTCTGAATTAACCATAGCAACTTTTTTCTATCAACATTAGTCAAATCCAAGTCTTTCTTCCCAAATTACCCTTTTTCACGTAACAAAACCAACTTTTCTCCTCCGTATCGTGAAACAAACAAAACGCAGTAGCTCAGCTTTGTACTCGTGAATCATCAACGACGACAACAAATAATAGTAAAAATCAGTCATAATCTATCCAGATCCAACGTTAATCGACATCACTTACTGATATGAATTATTTTCTCAACTTTCTGGGTTTTCTGGGTGAATCTTAATTCTAAGACGGGCAGCCTGTAGGAACAAGAGTTGGTGCGACAGGCAGCTGTCGCACCAACTCTTAGGGCGACAGGCACCTGTCGCACCAAGGCCTGTCGCCTAAGCCTTGGGGCGACAGGCGCATGTCGCCCCAAGCCTTGGTGCGACAGGTGCCTGTCGCCCTAAGAGTTGGTGCGACAGCTGCCTGTCGCACCAACTCTTGTTGCTACAAGCCGCCTGTCTTAGAATTAAGATTCACCCAGAAAGTTAAGAAAATAACTCATATCAGTAAGTGATGTGAATTAACATTGGATCTGGATAAATTATGACTAATTTTTACTATTATTTGTTGCCGTCGTTGATGATTCACGAGTACAAAGCTGAGCTGCTGCGTTTTGTTTGTTTCACAATACGGAGGAGAAAAGTTGGTTTTGTTACGTAAAAAAGGGTAATTTGGGAAGAAAGACTTGGATTTGGCTAACGTTGATAGAAAAAAGTTGCTATGGTTAATTCAGAAAATGACAAAATAATTTTGGCTAATATTGTAAATTTCCCACGCAAGGGACAGCTTCATGTCCCAGAAAAACAAAAAGTCATGTACATGTACATTAAAGAGTAACTGCTCTATACCAAACTTTGAACCTACGGAAGAATAAATAGCAATGATAGCATATTAAATATCCTTTAAAGAAAAAAAAAAGATGACATATTAAATGAACTAATAATGTCAGTTAGATTGGTGGGTCGTTGACATTAGGATTCTCATTTTGACCATTCTATTATTATTAGGGTGGTGGGTGGTGTAATGATATACCATCATGCCTGGAGAGAGCCCAAACACGCCGTGGATCGACGCGTTACATGACCAAATATGAGATCTTCTCCGGAATCCTAAGTAACAATGCCTCTCTAAATCCAGGTAAGCACGTTTATTGCATATTCACCTCTTCACTTCACGATAATTGTCAATAATTAGTATGAATTATATTCGGGTTCAGTTTGCTATGTGGTGTTGTAATTTTAAAAAAATAGTAACAATAATCGATGTGCTTCCAAAATCAAGCGGCAGTTGGCAAGTATTTACCAACTAAACTCATGCACCTCAATTTTTATCATAAGTTTAGATTTGACACGTGTATTTAACGGAGATGATTAGTGAAACACATAACTCATTTGACATCCAGTCATCCATATTGTGCTGATAGAGGTGGGGGATAGCTGTACGCAGCCGATCATGTGGTTGTGTTTGAGGTCTAAAATTTGAGGGAGGAAAAGCGATTTCTTCCAGCTTTTGTCTGCTGAAATCATTCCCGTGCATGGAGTAGCAATTGCAGATCTTGTGTTTGTTCCATACAATGGGACGTTAATATCCTCGATCATCGGAAATCTAGCACTTCTACTCGATCGACAAAAGGGGTAATTCCGGGAATTTAGCAAATTCTCGCGACACGTCCATGTTCCTCACGTTCTTTATTGTCCCATTCACGTGAACTAGTGATAATATTACTCGACGGCTAGGCGGACAGCGACAGCTACTATTGCTTTTACCTTCTGGCCTCCCCGAAAACTTTTTGTTAGGCGCCGGAAATGACAGCTGTAACCTTCTCTGTTCTTGTTTGGTTTGGTTAGTTTTGTAAATTGGAAACAGGCAAAGGCAGATAGCTCCAATTTCCATTAACAAGTAGACAAAACATTTTAATGGCCATTTTATCAAACACCCACATGCGTGGCCTGCCGGTTCACGCTATCCTTTCTCGCATTTTCCTATTTTCATAAGTAGAAAAATGAAAACAATTACGAAATATATCATATTTATGCCACACCATATGGACCACAATGCACACGTCCCTCAGTTATACTGTATTGTCAGCACATCCGTTTCAGATGAGATCTCTTATTTATTTTTTTCTTGTTTATTTATTAGTGATAATAGATTAATATAAGTTTTTCTGATTGCGTCAGATTTCTACAACTGGAATAGAGTAAAGATAAGGTATTGTGATGGAGCCTCGTTTGCTGGAAATGCCAAGTTTGACAATGGGGTAATTCTCTTCCACCTGAATTTTCGCTTTTGAGTGTTTCACGAAATATCCCTGATAACACCCCATGTTCAATAATGCGTAAAAGTGGGTGTGTTTAGCCTGCATTTTTGGCCCAGTACTGTCTCCGCTCTTGGGGTCTTTGGACTTGCCCAAACTTATTATTTGTAGCCCCAAATATGTTTTGCAAAATCATTAATTGAGCCGATTTTTAACTTTATGCTCGTGTGTAAAATGATTGCAGACATCATCTCTTTATTTCAGAGGCCAAAAAATTTGGGAAGCAATCATTCTTGACCTTCTACCTAAAGGGTTGGCCAATGCTAGAAAGGTAAATCCACACGTGGTGGAATCATAGGCTGTACATTCTCTCTATATGTGAATAATCCTTCTTACGCAGCACATGGTTTGTCAATTGTCAGTTTTTATGTGAATGATTTCATGCATTATCTTGCAAGAAGATGACCATTGATTCAATCTCTTTAATAGGCTTTGCTTTCAGGTTGCTCTGCTGGAGGTCTGGCAACCTTTTTGCATTGTGACGAATTCACCAAGTATTTACCAAACAATGCCAGTGTGAAATGCTTGAGTGATGCTGGATTCTTCTTGGATGAGTGAGTTTCTCTCTAAAAAATTATTTGTTTTGAAAAGCTGCACCTTTCACTTACAAAATTCAATGCAATTCTTTTGATTTTCGTTTTGCAGGAGAGACACAATTTTGAACCATACCATGAGGTCCTTATACAAAGAGATTGTTGAACTGCAGGTTCACCTTTTTCATCCATTATTTAACAGTTTTTAATGTTATAATCTTCTAGTAAATTTTTACTGTTTACTGAAGAATTTTCATTGAAAGAAGATGAGAAACAACTGAGCACCTTGATATTGATTCTAATATCACCTTCAGTGCCTTATACCATTCTGCTGCAGCATGGCAGAATCATCCTAAGCATGAATCTTGATAGCTTTTGATTTAAGTCCTGATATGTATGCATGCAAGAAGCAGTTTAGGGACAGTAATGGACAACTATCAAGCATGTAGTTGCCAAACTCCATCCCATTTGATCAACATCTCAGCATACTGTACATTAATTTTGTTACTCCAAAATCTCCGATATCTTGGAGCTTCACTATCACTTAGACACAACGTGTACTAGTGACAAAGATACATGACTAGTTACTATGAGTTTTTCCTTTGGTGCTGACGCTGCAGACACAAGAATCTCTAAGTTTGACTTCTTACATTTCAAACTGTTCAACACATTTTTTAGCACTGAATTCTCCATGTGTTTTTGAATGTCATAATAACAGATAAGAAATGTACATTGCAGGGGGTAGAACAAAATCTGGATAAGAACTGCACCAAGTCTCTTTACATTCCAGAACTGGTATGAGTTTTACCCTGCTGCTATTTTTTTGATTCTTCAATGCATAACTAATTTAAAATATCTTGTAGTTTTCACATTTACTTTGTTCTTTTGCAGTGCTTCTTTCCCCAGTATGCGTTGAGATACATTACAACACCATTTTTCATTTTGAACTCAGCATACGATGTATTCCAAGTAAATTTCCTTTGCTTTCACTGATTTGGGATGATGTACGGAGCATCAATTTTTGTAGATATTGTTGCTGTTAGAGTATGACACGAGTGTTATTTTAACTGTTTTGACAGTTTCATCACATATTGGTTCCACCTTCTGCTGACCCGCGCGGACACTGGAATCGTTGCAAGCTTAATCCAGCTGCATGTAATGCTCATCAGATAGATGTACTTCAAGGTTCTTCACTCTTTCTTCAATTAACTTGAATTTTCATATAGAGAGATCTATCCAGTCCAGTAGTAATATTTCCTTTTCAGGTTTCAGGAGTGACATGCTTTCAGCACTGAGATTTTTCTTTGCTTCTTCTAGACGTGGGGGGATGTTCATAAATTCATGCTTTGCTCATTGCCAAAGTGAGTCACAAGACACATGGTTCGCAGTTGATTCCCCAAGAGTACACAATAAGGTAACTAATCTACATTCTGCCTGCTAGACATTTGTCTCCTTTTATCCAAACTTCCAAAGTTATTCGAATAATGCATTGCAATCTATCTATGGGAAAGCTCCAAGTAAAAGCACACTCTAACAAATTAGATTAGTTTTCTATACCGAGAGTATCAGATATACTTTGGTCATCATTGAACAATGTCAAGGAACACCACAATCTAATCAATGAAAATCTTGCATGCTAATGTCACAATTTGATCCTGACGCAGCACGCCTACATCAGATCCAAATAAATCCTACTTTTGTCTTTGAAGTCAGCAATTATGCTGATGCACGTGGACCAATAGTTTCTAAATCAATTCTTAATCAGCTAATCTGCTCTTTATCAAAAGCCATTCTTTTGTCCATATTGACCGAGTTTATAGGCTGACTTGAAAGCTTCAGAAAAAATGCCTAAAACTCTTCAATTATAGCTATAATTCCATCACATACACAATTCCCACCATAGCCACTTCATGTATTTGCTTAAAATGATTGCGTGTGAACTGATTTATTATCGCAAGAAATTTGAGAGCCCGTGTCTTATTCTGTATTCTATTTTGTGTTTTGGTTTGCAATCTTTTACTAGCTTACAGTATTGAGTAAAACATGGACTTGCTTATACAGACAATTGCAGAAGCAGTTGGTGATTGGTACTTCAGAGGAAGGGTAACAAAGGAGATCGACTGCCCATATCCTTGCAACAATTCCTGCCATAACCTTATCCCATAGATTCAGGTAGTGTATCCAATTATTTTTAATAGCAATGTCAAAGCTAAAACATTATTTACAACATTGCTGAAGATCAAACATTTGCAGGTGCATTAGATGATATAGATAGTAAAGAATTCTTCCTAGCTCAACCTCTTCACAAAGTTGAAGCAAGTTTCTTAGCTTTCAATCAAGAAGGAACGATATGAAATTATACAGAAAATTACCCAAGAGATACTTCAACAAAATACTACAGAGGAAATTACTCATTCTTTTACAATTTATCAAATGTGTCGATCAATAAGAGTCATTCATTATTCAACAAGCTCATATAGAATTTGACAGTTCTTTCCTCTTTTTTTTTTTTTCTTGGTTTGGTCTGATAGCAAACCAGAAAAGTTTATCCATTGTAACCATTTCAAATTTGTAATTTTGATGAGACATTCATATTGGTTAAAGACATTTTAACCTTTTTCTTAACGTTGTGTAACCAATTCAACATTCCTTGCTTCTATTTTTGTGATCTTGCTGCTATAATAAGCGAAGTAAATATGCTTTTCCCTCCGTCAAGGTAAATTTCATTTCAGGGAATAACACTTTTTGGAGAACAAGTTCCCCATTATGTGGATAACGCTTCACATTTCATGAAATAACACTTTTTGAAGAATAAGTTCTCTCCATTATGTGGATACCAATAGATTTTGTTTCACACTTGATGCAAGCATTATTCGCCTAAACGCTTCTACTGCTGAGTTTTGAGAACCTCAGGCTTAGAAAGCCTCCCAGTCACGGCTTTGCTACCAGTGTGGGATGTGCACCCTATAATTTTAGAAAGGAACAATTAGAAACTCTTATTATTTTATCAGTGAATTAATCTATCTACTTGGATGGAGTCACGAAGATGAAACTATATTACAATGCTCACAAAGATTGATTTATTATAATGTTTATGAAGATTAATGTACAATAATGTTTATCTCGATCTACATAGATAAAATTCACTGACTAAAATAAGTTTAAATTTTTATTTCTAAAATGGTAATGATTTAACTATCAATTTCTAAATTAAATTGTCAATTTAAAACAATAAGATCTAAGGTGGTGTTTGGTTTTAAGAAAGGGGAGGAGATGAGAGGAGAAAAAAAAGAGAGGAATGGAGAGGTGATGAGAGGAAAAGAGTGTAAAAATTAATTGTTATTGTTTGGTTTCACTTAAAATTTGAAAGGAAAAGAATTACTTTTTTTTATTTGGACAAATATACCCACTATCTTTAATGTTAATATTGTTAATAAATTAAAACATAATAAAACTATGAATTAATTTAATCTAAAAATTACTTAATTAAGTACAAAATTTTAGTTTTTTAAAATTACAACATTTGGTCATGACAGCTACCACATTAACCTCCGTTTACTACCGTTGACCTCCATTGACCATCATTGACCGCAATTTTTCATCACGTTAAATGCATAATAATGATCAGAAATAGACAATTTACTCATTGGAAATGTTAATTTTGAAAAAAATATACTGTATAGTTGGAAATATGAGAGTTAAAATTTTTCCAAATATTTAAACAAGACTTGAAGCAAGTAACAATGTATATTATCATTTGTAACCCCATAGAGTTGTTGATCGGCTCATAAGGATTTTATTGGTACCAATTTTGATGGTAAAGCGCGTCTCCAACAAATTCCTGACGAATTACTTTACTGTTTTTTCTTTTATCAAATAAGTTTATTTTATTAATTTAATAAAATAAATATAAGTTATATGTACTTTCATTTATCTAAAATTGATAATATTGTAATTTTTGTGTTTAAATAAATAAGGAATTTGAAATCCTTAGACATACAAATTCTTTAAATTGATGAAAATTAAATTTTAATGGAAATTCAATTCTACTAAATTTAATCCAACCAAATAATGAAAAGTATAAAAAAATTAAATTATTTTCCTCTCTTCACTTCTCCACCCCCAAGCAAACGTGGCCTAAGTGTCCGGTAAATCAAGCATGCAGGCTCTTAGCGGAAACATTTTTCACGCAATACCAAGCACATGCAACTTCTATTGACTCAAATCAATTTTCTACAATATAAATAAATTAAATTGTATTTGACCAAAATCGTAAAAATACATTTGTTACTGCCTTTTTAAATAATAAGGTTTTGATGGTTGATCATTGCAACCTAATCATTGGCAGATAAAAATATCCAACTCATTTCGTCCACCATGCCTGCTCATGTCATGTGATGTTACAAATCGAGGGAGTTACCCGTCAATACATTGCATGCAAGGACAAAATCGTCATCTCGGCACCACTCAAACTCCATCCAATCGGAAGTAAGCCCCCGTTTGAAAAATCCTTTGAGCTCTAGCGCGTAATAAGCGTCAATGTGTCACCCAACCGCGCAAAACCTCCACCACCTCCGTCCTAGACCACCCGGTTGTCATCCTAAATCCCCAAAATACCCCTTCCCATCCTTCAAAAAGGTAAAGAGTTAAAAAAATGCAATGCCATCGCCCGTTATTTAACGTGTCGTCAACTTGTCGGGCCCAAACGACACCGTCTCGTGCAAGCTCATCATCATTTTCCACGCGCAGCACACTCACCCTGTCGTCTCTACTCATTACAACCGAAAAGCTTAGACCAAAAAGAAGATTGAAATTTCGTTGTAAATTAAACAAATCAATGCCTCTTTCTTCATCGACTGGTGGCGGTGATGGTGATGGTAACGGCTCTCTTCGTAGATTCAAACTAAACGAATCAACTTTCTTGGCCTCACTCATGCCGAAAAAAGAAATCGGCGCTGATCGCTTCGTGGAGGCCAATCCTCAGTTCGATGGCCGCGGCGTCGTTATTGCGATTTTCGGTATTGAAATTTATTTTATCTTACTCTGTTCGGTTCAATTGAAATCAGTTGCCTAGTCACTGTTTAGTAGAAAAATAAACGAAAGTAAAAAAAGAAAAAGAAATGCTAAGTAAAATTTTGGTATTGAAATCGATTACTATTTGTCTTTTTGCTGGAAAAGAAAAGAAAAATAAACGAAAGTAAAATGATGTTGTTGATTTCCTGTGCCGCTGCAATCCAGCAGTTGTTGTGATTTGCTGTCTGTCCAACAATTCTGTTGACTCCTCTCATGCTTAAGTTTATTTTGAAACTTTAAGATAAGTTGGTAGTCTCAATAAATGAATTTGAAATATTATTGCAGAGCTAGTTATAGACTTTGTTGCGTTGTTGATATCAATTGCTTGTTTTCTCTTTGATAGAAAAAGAAAGAAATTTGTGTTGTCATAGGTTTTTGGAGTTGAAATCAAATACTTATTAGTAGACCTCTGGTGGCGATTTTTGTTATTGAAGTCAAATACTCCTCTGCTAGGCAGAAAAGAATAGGAAAATTATATCTAATCTAATGTGATTTCATGGTATTTGTGTTTTCAGATTCTGGTGTGGACCCCGCTGCTGCTGGTTTGCAGGTGACATCAGATGGGAAGCCAAAGATCTTGGATGTTATTGACTGGTAATTTGTTAATAATAAACAATTTGTAAGATTATGTTTTAGCTTTAGCAGAAGCTTCTTCATCATTATTATTGTTCTTACTTTAGTTGTTACTGTTGTTTTCAGTACTGGTAGTGGAGATATTGATACATCAACTGTGGTCAAGGCTGATTCTGATGGTTGTATCCGTGGAGCTTCTGGTCAGCCACATTAAATTTCATTTCATTCTTCACTATGCATATAAATTCTGAACTCTTTTTTTTTTTTTTAAATTTCTTGGTTTTTTTTAATGAAATTATGGGTTATGGATCGATTGCAAAATTTTGATACAGGGGCTACTCTGGTTGTTAATTCATCATGGAAAAACCCTTCTGGTGAATGGCATGTGGGTTACAAATTAGTGTATGAATTATTTACAGGATCACTGACTTCTCGTTTGAAGGTGAGCAATGATCTTGATTACATTGATTGGTTGAAATCTTTTAACTGGATTCTCAATAACCAAATTTTCTGTCTTTGCCCTATAATGTTTACTTTGCAGAGTGAAAGAAAGAAAAAGTGGGAAGAGAAGAATCAGGAAGCAATTGCCAAAGCTGTAAAGCATCTTGATGAATTCAATCAGGTTGTTGAAGTGCTTGGACAAATTTAGTTACATTTGTTAGAGTTTGGAAGTTTTTGGTATATCTAGGCTCTTAGTCTTTCATTTTGAAAATTGTTGAGTATGATACTCATATGCAGAATCTCAATAAATTGTTGGAAATTATTGTGGAGTCCCTTTTACTGTCAGATACGTTTTTGGAAGCTTGATCATTTGTCTACATTTATTTTGTTCAAAATTTTATACTGAAACAGTAACTTTCACAGAAATAATTATCATTTTCATGTGCAATTTTTTCAATTTTCTTGTTACTTAGAACTACATAATTTTGCCAGCTGGCATTATTTTAGTCAGTGTGGTTATATCACATATGCTATTGCTTTTCTATTCCTGCACATCACTCATAGTAATATCCTTTTTCCCAGACACACAAGAAGGTGGAGGATGGAAAATTGAAAAGGGTTCGTGAAGATCTCCAAAACAGAGTTGATATACTACGTAAGCAGGCTGAGGTGTGCCTCTAGATGTTGATTTACTTCTCTCTCTCTCTCTCTCTCTCTCTCTCTCTCTCTCTTTCTCTGTCTCTGTCTCTGTCTCTGTCTCTAAGGTAAATGTTTCTATATTCTAGAGCTATGATGACAAAGGACCTGTTGTTGATGCTGTGGTATGGCATGATGGAGAATTATGGAGGGTTGCACTTGACACACAGAGTCTTGAGGATGAGCCAGATCATGGGAAACTTGCTGACTTTGCTCCGCTTACTAATTATAAGTACGTATGGTGATTTTGAGAATGAGAGGTGGTTGAAAGGTTTTGCTAGACTCTACATATGCAAAGAGAATGCTGTATTAGTAAGCAATAGAAATGTTCTTTATGTAGATAGGCTCAGTAATAATCCCACATTTGAATCCAGTGCACATGAGTAGGGATTTTCACATTTTAAGAAAAGAAGGGATGTTCTGAATTCAAACTACTCGTGTTCTAGAGTCCTGTCATTTTCATTTTACAAATTTAAATTCATTTTGATTAGTTCATAAGGTACGTATCTATCTTGACACAATTGTGGATAACTATTATAAAACTACCCTTACAGGACTGAACGGAAGTATGGCGTGTTTAGCAAATTAGATGCTTGTACATTTGTTGCTAACGTGTATGATGAGGGAAATGTCTTAAGTATTGTTACGGATAGTTCCCCTCATGGCACTCATGTTGCTGGTATAGCTACTGCATTTAACCCTGAGGTACCTATATCTAATTTGATCTGCTTTGTGATAGTCGTTCCCAGTGAAGTATTCTTGACATTTGTGGTTGTTTTTAGGAGCCTTTGTTGAATGGAATAGCTCCTGGGGCACAGTTAATATCTTGTAAAATTGGAGACACCCGCTTAGGTTCAATGGAGACAGGAACTGGCTTGACAAGGGCATTCATAGCTGCTGTGGAGGTTTGTGATAGTTTATCTGAAAAGAAAAAAGACATTTGTAATAAGATTTCTCTTTGACAAGGGTTGCAGCTTTAGCATTTTGCAGTAAATGCTGAATACATCTAAGCATGAGAACATATATTGAGATAGTTGATCCAAATGTATGCATATATGTTTGCTTGAACTGTAAGGTATTATTGTATGCTATATCACATAATTATGACCATTACTCAATACTTTATGCAGCATAAATGTGATCTCATCAATATGAGTTATGGAGAGCCTACATTACTGCCAGACTATGGGCGCTTCATTGATCTGGTGAATGAAGTATGTACTTAAAACCTGCTTCATCTCCAATAACTGTCTGTTTCCCTAATTTTTCTTTCATGCTCTAATATTGTGAGGATTTCGCTTATATTTTTTTTCCCTTTTCCCTAAACTTAGGCTGTGAATAAACACCGTCTGGTTTTTGTGAGTAGTGCTGGTAACAGTGGGCCAGCACTGAACACTGTTGGTGCACCTGGGGGTACCTCTTCAAGCATTATAGCAGTTGGTGCATATGTCTCTCCTGCAATGGCTGCTGGCGCTCACTGTGTTGTTGAACCTCCCAGTGAAGGTCTCGAGTATACTTGGTATGTTAACTTAAATTAGTCTGACTTTGACATATAAAAAAAATCTTGCTCTCTGGTGCCTTCAGGTCATTCTGGTTTGAATTTGGATCATGTATAGATAAATTGTTTAAATGGAATACAGGTCAAGCCGAGGTCCAACGGCTGATGGTGATCTAGGAGTCTGCATAAGTGCTCCTGGTGGGGCTGTTGCTCCTGTGTCTACATGGACTCTTCAAAGACGCATGCTCATGAATGGGACATCAATGGCATCTCCTTCCGCATGTGGGGGAATTGCCCTGCTTATTAGTGCAATGAAGGTTATTTTTGTTTCCCTAATAGTTTCATTCTGATTTTTTTTTTTGACATACATTTTGTTTTTGGTTAATGCTTGTGGCATTGTTTGAGCTAACATGTATGAATCTGACCAGAGTTCCTCTTGTCTAATTTGTAGGCCAATGCCATCCCTGTGAGTCCATACACAGTGAGAAAGGCTGTCGAGAATACTTCAGTTCCCATAGGTGCTTTGGCAGAAGATAAGTTGTCTACAGGACATGGGCTTTTGCAAGTTGACAAGTTAGATTTTCTACTCCCTTCCTTCGCTCTTTCACGCAGGAAATGAAATTTTATAATTTGTAATCTTAATCTTGGCCACCCTTTGCTTCACAGGGCATATGAATATGTTCAGCAGTATGGCAATGTTCCATGTGTTTCATATCAAATAAAAATCAATCAGTCTGGAAAATTAAGTAAGTTTAGAATCTTCCCATCGCCAAGCCTTCTGACAAACTGCACGGAATATGAACTTCCAAGAGTTGGTCATCTGTTACCCCTATAATTTGTGTGCTATGACAGTGTAGATGATGGACATTCTACTTGAAGGGAAACTTTTGATTTGCCTATTTTTTGTTTATGTAATCATGACCAGATTTTTACTGCTCTTTTCCTAGAATCTAGAGTTCTAGTTGATTTTAGTTGTCTGATCAATGACATACACTGATGATTTCAATGCCTTTATTTATAACTGCAGCTCCAACGTATCGAGGCATCTACCTAAGGGATGCTGGTGCTTCCCAACAATCTACTGAGGTAGGTTTTTCATAGGATTCTGATTTTATCTGGTGAAAATTCTGTGTTCTTGAGCATTATAACTATCCATGATAGCTGCTCTGATCGTTTAAATTTGGATTCTTTCTAGTAGTGAACCACTGAATTATCTTGAATTTTGTTCTCAAATATTTGACCGTAATTTCTGACAAATGCATTCAGTTTTTATGGTTCCAAAAATCTTTTATGTCTTGTCCATACAACTTGTTTGGAACTCTTTAGCTTACGTTATCTGTGCACCACACATTATCTTCATGCTTCCAAGAGAAACTCCTCTTTAAGAACTAACTCCCAGGTTTTTTTATTTTATTTTTTATTATACCTTAAAAACAACAACTATGCAACTTCTTGGTGAGTCTTGGCTTTGTTCTAGTCAAATTTTCTGTTTTGGAAAAATATAAAGCAGTAGAATTTTCCGGTGTGTTTTATCTAAAATATGGCACATGAATTGCATATGATCAAGCAGCTGCATATTGATCATTGCATCAACCACTTGAGTTTTTATTATTTGCTGAACAAAATCCCCAGTGAGGCATAACAAAAGTTATTGTAAACAGAGATCATCTTTAACAAAAAATGGAGGTACCGTGTAATTTCATTTTTAAATTCATGTTCTTTTACAACAATTGGAATTTGCATGAATTGTTCGTTCAACTGAGTTTACTTACATTTTACAGAAAGTATCCATCTCTAATTATTTCAATGAGAGGATCATGGAAAAGTTTTTGCTCAAGTGTTCATATTTTTAACTGCATTTAACTTTGAAATTAGCTCTGAAAGTAAATATCGTTATTAACAGTGGACGGTGCAAGTTGAACCAAAGTTTCATGAAGATGCAAGTAATTTAGAGGAACTGGTTCCCTTTGAGGAATGTATCGAGTTACATTCTACTGATAAGGCAGTTTTGAGGGCTCCTGAATACCTACTTCTCACTCACAATGGTCGCAGCTTCAAGTTAGTTGGCATAACTTCTCTATACTTTCATATTATTAACTGTAGACATGTTCAGGTTGTAACATTTGACAATGACACGTTGTGGATTTTACCTATATTTTTTTGCCAGAAGAATTGCTTGTTAGGCATTGGGATTTGTGATGTGTACTTACGATGATTTTAGTCCTTTGTCAAAGCTATATAATGAATTAAAGGGAACTGTTTAACGATCTGAAGGGCTTGCTTGATAAGCTTGAATGCCAGAGTTACCAGCATGTGGATGCTGAGGCAATAAGCACATGCACGCATGCACACTTATATAGATACACTTGCATTGATACATGTAAACTATCTCTAACCGAAGCACATGCTATTTTCATCTAGCTATATGGGCTTTGTCTTCTCCTCTTACTTTCTTATTTTCATATATCATGAACATTTAAAGATTCTGAGGTAAGATTTTTGGATGTTTTTTATTGGGTTCTGATGCAGAGAATAATTTATGCTTTTAACAAAAAATTCTTCTTACATTGTTCCAGTGTAGTGGTGGATCCTACGAATCTTAAGGATGGTCTACATTATTATGAAATCTATGGAATTGATTGCAAAGCACCTGGGCGTGGCCCTCTTTTTAGAATTCCTGTTACCATTATAAAGCCTACAGCTGTAGTGAAGCGGCCTCCACTTGTTTCATTTTCAGAGATGTCATTTTTACCAGGTTATTTTTTTACTGGCTTTGAACCATTTGAATTAAATTCAAGTCAGTCTTTGGGCATACCTTTCTTTGATTGGTTATGTGTATGCATGTTCATTATATTTGCGCTCACAGCAACTGGTTTTCATGTAAATAAAAATGAAACTTAAACCCTAATGTAGAGCTAAATAGATTCAAAGGCTATTAAAGGTACTTGAGCTGGTTTTTAATGCCATATGAGATGTGGAGAAAATATTTCATTAGATCCCCAAGGGTCTGGCTAGAAATCATAAAAATACAGTGTTGGAAAATTGTATGGATATTTAAAAGTAAAGAGCTTAAGGTGACTAAAAATTGTCTGGAAGGATATCATGAAAAAAATTTACTTGAATAGGCTCACTCTGAGACAGGCTAACTGGACTTTAGTCTGCTGCTGGTTGCTATGCTTGACATTTGGAACTTAATTCTTTCTTCCTTGCTTTGATGGACTGCTTGAATAGGCCAAATAGAACGGAGATTTATAGAGGTGCCACTTGGTGCTACTTGGGTTGAGGCAACCATGCGGACATCCGGGTTTGATACGACTCGGCGCTTTTTTGTTGACACTGTTCAGGTACAGCTTGCAGTGAAAACTTATTTCTGGTTGTCTGGCCCTGGTTTTAATTGTCAACTACTGTAATGTACAGGTTTGTCCACTGCAAAGGCCTCTTAAGTGGGAGAATGTTGTGACATTTTCTTCTCCAGTTTCCAAAAGCTTTGCCTTCCCTGTGGTGGGTGGCCAGACAATGGAATTAGCAATAGCTCAGTTTTGGTCAAGTGGAATGGGAAGTCATGAAACCACTATTGTGGACTTTGAGGTAGCAAAACTTGTATCGGATTCTTCAGAATTTTATTTAGTTGGGTTTAGAGTTATCCTTTTGCTTTAACTTTCTTAGTTCTCACTTGTGTGTTTTTTTTTTTTTGGGTTATTTTATTGATGTTGCTGTGGAAAATGTCTTGGCTCTCATTTTTTAATTTTCTACTCTTTGTTTTTTTTTAACTTTCAGTTTTCTTGAATTTATACATTCGTTTACTTACATTTCCCTTCCTTTATTTACTTGTTGACTTCCTATATAATTGTTAGATTGAATTTCATGGAATTGCTGTCAATAAAGATGAAGTGCTGCTTGATGGAAGTGAAGCACCTGTTAGGATTGATGCTGAAGCCCTATTAGCATCCGAGAGACTTGCTCCTGCTGCTGTTCTTAATAAGGTAAAGTAGATTTCTTTATTTAGATCTAGATGATGCGATCATTTACCTGTCGGTATGTGTTTTATTAATTTCTACTAGTGGTTTTCATATCTATGCTTACAGGTCATTCATTTTGTGTTTGTTTCATTTTCAGATTAGAGTTCCATGTCGACCCATAGAAACTAAACTTACAGTGCTTCCAACCAATCGTGATAAACTTCCCACAGGCAAACAGATCCTAGCACTGACATTAACGTGGGTTATTTATTACTTTACACTTTTTCTGCTGCGTTTGGCTGCACTTCAAGCTATAATCAGTTATCTTTTTTTATCCTGCAGTTACAAATTTAAACTGGAGGATGGTGCTGAGGTGAAACCTCAGATTCCATTGCTTAACAATCGCATTTACGACACTAAATTTGAGTCTCAGTTTTATATGATTTCTGACACAAACAAGGTACTTCACCAAATAATTAAATTTTTAGTCACTAGTTACTCGAGGAAAGCTGAGAGAACATATGTGCTCTCAAGAAATTTAGTTGTGCTCGGCAGTGAATTAATATTTTTGTCAAATATAAATTCTTTGAGATGAAGATGGTCTATTCTTCGGAAGAATTCCATTTTCAGTAATTAGAATGATGTGGCAATAGGTCAGATACATTATTTTGTGCCCTTTTTTTTCAACTGCACACTTGGTATTTTTATTTTTAATCACGCACATCTGATTCTCTATTTTCTTTTGATTTTCTTCCTTGCAGCGTGTGTATGCACAGGGTGATGTTTACCCAGATTATTCAAAACTTCCGAAGGGTGATTATAATTTACAGCTTTATCTGAGGTATGAGCCATTTTCTGCGGCAGGAAACATGATTTTCCTCTTTCTCTTAAGTTACCGACTGTATTGAGATTTAATTTTGCTTCCTTGATTTGGTTCTTCAGATTCTTTGTTAATCTTTCCAAAGTAAAATAATGGTTTTATCTAAAAGAAGTTCTGAATACCGCAGCTAATCATGCTGTTGTCACTCATTTATTGCAAATTGTGTGTACTTTTAGAACATAAAACTGGGTCTTGGTTGTATTGAGATTTAATTTTGCTTCCTTCTGGTTCTTCAGATTCTTTCTTAATCTTTCCGAAGAAAAAAATGGTTTTATCTAAAAGAAGTTCTGAATACCACAACTAATCATGCAGTTGTCACTCATTTATTGCAAGTTGTGCGTACTTTTAGAACATAAAACTAGGTCTTGGTTGTGAAACTGGACTTCAGGACTTGTATTACAGTTAGCAAGTGTCAGTAGTTTTAAACTTCATCTAGATATATATTTGAATGAAGAAAAACCTCATCTAGACATGTATGCCTTTCTCTCATGGCAAGTATCTTTTTTCAGGCACGACAATGTACAATATCTGGAAAAGATGAAACAGCTGGTGCTGTTCATTGAAAGAAAACTGGAGGAGAAGGTAGGGAATCATGTTCTTAAAGTTTCAATGCCATGGTCTTGATATGCTCTGTTTCAGTGGTTTGAAAACTCTGATTGACATTATTTGTGATCATTGTATCACATTGATTCCAATATTAGTATGGTTGTGAATGGGAATTCCAATTGATTGGATAAATTTCTATTTTCTGCTTTATAAAACACATTAAAATACAGAGCAAGTCTCCAGTATGCCAATGAATATAAAAAAATGCCTATTATATAACATCTACCAAGTTCATATTTGCGGTTGTAGGTGAATAGATGGACTTACACGTTCGCAATTTGTTATGAGACTTGTGGTCTAATCTAGTATGATAATTAACATGTGTAACTGAAATGTAACTGAAAATTTGGCACATTTAATTTTTTGTTTGCCAAGGCTGTATTTCATACCTATGAAAGATTGTAAGTTTTGAGTACCCTTCAACAATTTCACTGTTTTATTTCTAATCCAGGATGTCATTCGATTGAGCTTTTTCTCCCAACCTGATGGCCCTATTATGGGCAATGGTACCTACAAATCCTCCATTTTAGTTCCAGGGTATGTCTGGGGCCTCTCTACTATGTTTCAATTTTGTCTCATACATATTTAACTAAAGCATTTTCTGGTAGGAAAAAAGAAGCATTCTATCTGAGCCCACCAGGAAAAGACAAGCTCCCCAAGGTAACTGTAAACTTCAAAGTAAATTGATTTCAAATTTTGTTGCAGTAGATATTTAAGAATATACTCAAATCTTTTGCAGAACTCTCCGCAAGGATCTATATTGCTTGGAGCAATCTCCTATGGAAAGCTATCATTTCAAGGCCAGGAAGGGGGGAAAAACCCACAGAAAAACCCTGTTTCTTATGAAATTGCATACATAGTGCCACCTAATAAGGTTTTAACCGTGCTACCTTGTATTTCGCCTTTCCTATATGACTCATGATTTAGGAATGGTCTTAGGGAGCGTCATTGATTTGCAATAGTGGTCCTCTAGCTGAAAATAGTGTGTATTTTCTTTTCTTGTTTTGCTCATCAATTTATTTGTTTGTAGTAAATTTGCTGTTATACTTTGTTGACAGCTTGATGAGGACAAAGGAAAAGGTTCTCCAACTGGCACTAAAACTGTTTCCGAGCGTTTAGAAGAGGAGGTATTTTACTCTCTCTGAAGAACTCTGTAATATGGATGTATTATATACATTTTTTAACTTGGTTTTTGGCGCATATGGATAGAAGTTGTCATGATGTATCATGTGGTCTGTTCACTTTCTACTCAAATAAACTGCATTTGTTAAGATTTATTTCACAATACGATATAAACATTTACATTTGAAGAAACATCAAACAGTTGCCAAAACTAGATTAAATAAATGTAAATTTAAGAGCTTAATTTCAGTTACTTGTACAATAATAGTTTTCATTTTGGAATTAGAGTTGTTTATGTGTTTGAATTTCAACTTTGCAAGGCATTGATCTGAAAACAAAATTTTCTTCTATAAGTTTGACAAGCTTTTCCTTTTATAATTGGGGGTAAGTTACGATGTTTTTCTGATATAGAATTATTATTATTTTTATTTTATTTGTTTTTTCTGGAGATTTCTAGTTTTGATGTTAAAAACTCACAGGTCAACATTTGATTAGATAATGAATTTTGTACATTCTGTTGGTGTTAAAAAGGACTATTATCTTTTTCAATGCAAAGGATGTACATTATAATTTCTGTTAACATTGAGGTGTTTCCTCTGTCTTCTTTTACTTCTCGTTCTCCTTGTTGGGTCCTTGAGAATTGAAAAAGAAAATGAGAGCCTTCGAATGCATTTGTCAAAAAGCGTGAACTAGAAAATGTGTAGTTATTTGATATATAAATTAAAAACCAAATTAGCTGTTAGTTTTTAATATTGTTTTGAGGTAGCTACAGTCTTCCATATCATTGCATCTATCTGAGGTTCCAGTAATATGTATTGTTGCACACTGATGCATATGGTTTAGATTCTGGTTGCAAATATGTCTTTGACTCCTTGGACATTTGTATGGTCTTGCTATTGTTGTCGTTGTTGTTATTATTATTTTGGCAAAGCTTCTGTTTCCTTCCTGTTGGACTCACAGGTTTCATTTGTTATTATTGAAGATTTCTACAGCTACTGATGCTGGTTATGCATGTCAATCAGGTTCGAGATGTGAAGATAAAAGTATTGGGAAGCCTAAAACAAGAAACTGATGAAGAATGCTCAGACTGGAAAAAGTTGGCTGCCTCTCTTAAGGCAAGTGCTTTTCTTTATCATTTAGTAAGAAAAGGCGTTCATAGTACCATTTTTAAGTATGGTTTATGCTATTTGTGGATGTCATGAAATGCTTTATTCTATGTTTCAATCATTTATTGAATGTTACGGTTTTCCAAATTCCTTCACTGAAACCAGCTAGGGCAGTGCATGTGCCAATTTATGTCTTCTTCATATCAGGATCTCCAGTAACTCACTTGTTTGGCATTTAATGAATTTAGCTTGGCGGATTTTGCAAATGCTCTAGCAGTGAGCAAAGTTGAAGAATCGTGCTCTTTCTCTTTGGTTTCACTATTGAATTTTTGAGGATGAAATTTCTCTTTGCAATTTCGTGTTACTTTCAAGATATAATGCGAGCATCTTCTTTTGATTTTTGGAGTTTTTCTAGTTATCTTAGGCTTGAGTTAGCAGTTTGGTCTTTGGTATTGCTTTGAAATTGTCCAATATGATGTATACTTCTTTTTCATGGCAGTCTGAATACCCAAAATACACCCCATTGCTTGCTAAGATCTTGGAAGGTTTGCTTTCTCGAAGTAATGTTGGGGAAAAAATCCACCACTATGAAGAAGTAAGTTCTATGATGAGCAGATTGTCAATTTTAATGTACTATTATCTTACTCTTTATTCATTCTATCAAAGTCATATATGTCTATGGAGATAAGCAAGTGAATACACGATTCAAGTTGTCTTCTGAGAGAGAAACTACAATGCCCTTTGAGCAGTGCTTTGATGTTGTGCTTCTTAAAGCATGAATTTTATGGGTGAATCTTAATGGAATCTAAGACTGATTTCCTTGTTCCCTTGTGATAGTTTTTTGATTTGTTTTTGTAGTCTCATAGAAAATCAGTACTTCTCTGAACTATAAAAGGATTTACTTTTCCTTTTTGAAACTGCTTATACGAATTTTCATGCTTTCCATTTCTGTCCCAGATATGATGGGTCCAGTGAAATTAGTCATCAAACTTGCACTTATGGGATAAAACTTTGCAGGTTATTGATGCAGCAAATGAGGTGGTTGATAATATTGACCAAGATGAGTTGGCAAAATTCTTTTCTCAGAAAAGTGATCCTGAAGATGAGGAGACAGAGGTATGCATCCTCTATGCTCTCTCTCGCTTTTTCCTTTTCTGTCTTTAAGAAGTTAATATTCTGGCTTTGTTAGCCAATATTTTATTCCTTTTGCTGGAAATGTTGTTATAAGAAGTTTGTTGTTTGCATTCGGTTTTTTGTTGAGTTGGCGACAACTAATTACACCATTTCTCCTTTACTGATAGAAAATCAAGAAAAAGATGGAGACAAACCGTGACCAGTTAGCAGAGGCCCTTTACCAAAAAGCACTAGCAATGTTGGAGATTGAATCATTGAAGGTAGAGCAGATTGCTTTTTTGTCATAGTATTCATGCGCATTGCCAGACATCCTTATATTCAAAAAATTGTATTTGTGACTCTGCTTTTGTTTAGTCATGTGCCTTGCACATTGAGGGGTGTGTTAGAGCTTTAACATTAGTGTTGAGCCTTTAGATATTAAGTTTTAGCTTCTGAATTATGTGGCAACTGAGCGCATAACACCCCAGGGATTAATGCACAATGGAGATAATTCAATCACAGTTACTGCAACATGGAAGTTATTGTGTTGTCCACTAAGTGTTTTTGACTATTTGCCTGTTACTACCAGTTTGTTTAGTCATGCTTGTATGTATGCATATGTGTCTATGCCTTTTTTGTCTATTAAGAAATGATAAACTTTCACATGCCCCATTTAAAAATGAACATAATACTTTGATTTACGGGTATAATAACCTTATTATCATCCCAGGGTGAGAAGTCGGGGGCTGTAGCTGCAACCGAAGGCACAACAGATGTGGACAAGACTGGTGACAGCCAGCCAGATTTGTTTGAAGAAAACTTCAAAGAATTGAAGAAATGGGCTGATGTGAAGTCTCCTAAATATGGTTCCCTCTTAGTGCTGCGTGAAAAACGATGTGGAAGGTTGGGAACAGCGCTGAAGGTAGTTTTGACACATTGGTCCAGCTCTCTTCATCTGGGAATTTTATTGGACTTTAATTTCAAGCTCGTTTTATATTTCCAACCATATTAACATTTATTTTAGGCAGGCAGGGCAACCGTAGCCTTTATGTTGTGAAGCCATTCAGCATAATAGTCGCGTTGTGTAGCCATAACTTTTGGCCTTTTAACGTAATTTAATCATATTATGGCGCAGGCATTGGGTGACATAATTCAAGATGATTCAGAGCCTCCCAAGAAGAAGCTCTATGAACTGAAAATTTCTTTGCTTGAGGAGTTGGGGTGGAGTCATTTGACAACATATGAGAAACTGTGGATGCAAGTGCGATTCCCGCCAAGCTTGCCTCTTTTCTAGGGACTGGGATGGCTATGTTCTAAAGTTCAGACTTCATACAGAATAAATAGGGAAAAGCCAATGTTTAACATCATTTCAATTGTTCAATAACTTGTACGTGGGTATTTGGTCATAAATATTTTGGGCAGTGGTCATATAAAAGATTCAATTGAGAAATGCTGCCAAAGTGGCCAAATGGAGCCCTGCGTTTGCAGCTTCATTCATACCATCTCTCACCTGCAACTGACACCGTTTCTAGCCTGAACAAAGTGATTATACTCTCTTTTCACTTTTCTAGTTTCAAGAAACAGATCACGTAGTTCAATTAGCTAGCTCTCTACCGTATAACGATTATTCTGAGGACTAAGAAAAAATTAACCAGCAATATCATTATATTATATCCATAATTCGATCTCTGTCTGCTTAAATGCTAAGGTGAAAGGGGCTTTTGTAATGTGGGGATTGAGTACAATATATCTTGTTTGTGAGTCGGTAGTGGCTTAGTGGATGTAGAATAAAATAAAAATACCTTAACTATGATTATTTGATATTTATGTTGCATAATCAAATCAAAAAACGGATCAGGTTTTATAATTCAAAAATAAGATATTCAATAGAGATACTTTTTTATATAATATTTACTTTATGCAGATTTTTTCTATTTAGATAAAAATATCACAAAAATTTATTTCTTTTATTTAGATATAAAATATCTGAAATTAAATATAAATTATAAACAACAAACAAGTGAATTTTAAAAAAATAAAATTAATAAAATTTTAGGCTACGCATGTGTCATCCTGTCACCTGATGGCGGATGGGACTTGTATCATTTAATTAATTTGACCAAATTGTGTTGACTGTAGACAAAATGGAATGTACCTTTTGTCTGACCATATGAAGCAATCGCTCTAAGGCCATTTTGAAACTTGGGGCTCACACATTTCACATATCTTAGTATGCTGTTAACCTTACGTCATTTCATATTCACTGAATTTATGAAGCGGCACACATCAATTTTCTGTGATATATAACTAAGAAAATAATAAAAACAAATTATTGATCGAGGACTTATTTCGTCAATTTAGTATTTTGCCACCTAAAGTCATATGACTTTTGCGGGGTATGTAATTAACTATTGTACTTCAATATATTATTGTAAGTATAAATGGCAGCTAAAGTGTCTAAAGGAGAATTCTAGGTTTTTTTTTAATCAATCAACTTTCGTAAAATCGGCTTTAATAATTTTGTTTTATTAGCATAGCTATTAGCTAGATAACAATACCAATTAGAGCCTAGTAATTTTATTTCACAACGATTGTGATTTGTGAATGAAGAAGTTACAGCACCTTCCATACTTTAGAATTAGATGACAGTGTAAGATTGTCAATTTCTCTCTATTCAAATTGATATATACCATTTACTCTCACCGCAGAGCTCAGGCGAAAATTCTACAGGGGCCAAAATTAAATTTCTAATTTTTTTGTTATTATATATTAGTGATTTAGTGGCTTGGCTGATTTGTTTCTTATTATTTTGATGCTATCATTAGTTGGCTTAACAGTAAAATTATAATATTATCTAATATATTAACTTTATACATTAATTGTGCAGTGGTCAATATGGACATTTTACATTACCTTTTCATATTTTATTTATAAGCCCTAAATTTTTTTAAAATTCTGCAGGGGTCATGGCACCCTCTAGTCTTATATTGCCTTTACCCCTATTTACTCCTTTACAATTTTCATAATATTTAAAAATCTCATTTGCACGAAAAGTTTAAAAGAAAAGAGTGGTCAATAAGTCATTGTTTGATAATTTATCTTAGGAATATAAAATATAAATTTATTACAAGAATAAGAAAATTATATAATTATTAATTTTTTATTCACACTGAACATATATTTTCTAATTTCTAATACTCAAATTTCTTTAGTCAATTTTTTTGATATGATTTATTTAATTTATAATAAATATGAATAAAATTATATTTAAAAATAAAGACAATACTGTGAAATTATGCTACCGATGAATTATTTTAGATATTATGAGAACTATAAAGAAATAAGTGGTCTTTGTAAATTACAGCTGGGTAGTCTCCCGTTAAAAAATAGTTTTGGTAAAGAGTGCTGCTAGGCATCGAGAAAGGCGAGAGAAGCACAAGAAAAACAAGAGAAACGACAGCACATGATGCCGTTTCGATCCCACAATCTCTCACCTTTTTTTAATTTTAAAAATTAAAATATTAATAAAAAACAATAAAGAAAATAGAATCCTTTATGTCATTCCATCTTTACAACTCTCCCTCACTAACTCCATCTAACAGACCTCTCTCTTACTATCTTGGTCAAGCAAGACCAATGACAATGACGACACAACCGGGGACGATGAGATGGTCATCGCCAAAGAATTAGGCCATGCATTTTACAATTTCTTGGCTTGTGACAACAATGAAAAACTCCTAAGAATTTTGAATTTGTAGTCGAGCAAAGGAAGAAGCAAGTTATCTTCAAAGCATTTTCCAGTAATAGCTGATGAAATTTAATACTTTAAGCTGGTCCTTTGCTGTCACAACCAGATGCACTTGCACTGTCATTACAATTTATGGAAATTAAAGTAGTTAATGGTTCTAATTAATAGCTTCCCAAAAAAACCAATATGTCCTTGTGAGAACCAAAGCGTTAATTTTTAGTAAGAATTGCAGGAGGTCAAAGAATTTCAGATCGTGAAAAGGAGTGTGTGAGTGAGAGAGAGAGCTGCTCGACAGAGATGGTGAAAGAGTTGCAAAAATGGAATAAGTAGCAGATAAGATTCTGTTTTCTTTATTATTATTTATTAATATTTTAATTTTTTTAATTAAAAAAGGGCGAGAGATTTTGGGAGTGAACGCCCTTCTAGATACTAAGCATTTTCCTTTGGTAAATGCAGTACACGGAAAAACCGCATATTCTTTGAACGTGTTTGGACTGTATACGTCTTAAATCAATGTTGATTCTTGGCTTCAACAACATTTATCATGCGAGCCCATGGCCGCAAAATTTTAATAAAAAAATATCCAACTTTTTTTCCTTCTTTCAACTCAATAAAATATAATGAATTACCTGAAACGTGGTTTGTGACGCCGATTTTAAGAAAATAATTAATGTTCATTATTACATAATAAAATCATCATAAATTACACGCAAAGTTTCAACGACAGACATACTGAATAAAACATATGAAAAGAGATTCATATGGATATGGGAGATTTCATTGCCTATATATTAAACTATTTTCTAATCCAATGCGACTACAAATTAATGAGTCAACGTGTGGGAAAACAAAAAGGGAAGAAAGCTAGTTATTTATCTTGAAACGTACCACAAATATATGAGGAGTAATTGGAAGCACCTCTCTATTAATATTAATCATATTCCATGTTACACGATGATGCTAGCCACAAAGAAACACAGACATTATTTCTATAAATTTGTGGCAAAAACACTACATTAATAATATATTAAAACAAAATACAGAACTTGGGTAAGACAATTGCTGCTAGTAGACTAAATTTATAGGGGTTCGACTATGAGAGGCAGCCCATGAGTAGGCCTGAGAGAGAGCAAAATTGAAGGAGAATGACAATAAGCTGGAGATAGTTGTAAAGAAAACCTAGACAAAATTAGGGTTAATACAACCTTATACTCCATGGTTGTCAAATTCCTCCCAACACACATCCTCCCTCCAAATCCAAAGGGCAAAAATCCCATCTTCTGCTTGCACCCACCGTAAAGTTGATCATCCCTAAACCTCTCCGGCTTGAACTTGTGCACGTCGTCGCCCCACAGAGCTCTGTCGTGGTGCATGGAGACCACATCAATCCACACGTTGGTTCCTTTGGGGATTGTCAGGCCGTCGACTCGAATATCTTCACGGACCTGCCGTTGCACGTTTGGTGCTGGTGAATATAACCGTAAAACCTCACTCATCACCCATCCCATCTGCAACAATAGACACATGCACTAATATTGTAAGACTCGACGGTGATTGTAACACGATATCTAAAATGAGAAAGAAAATTTGAAGATGAAATTCGAAAAATTCTCAAAGGCGCTGGCGAGAGCTAGCATAGCACGCATGTATACGCAATTAATTTATGCCTGAAACAAACATTTTCAACAAGTAAACTGTAAAAGCTTGTTTTCGGCCAGGGAAAACAATTGGGGTGTTGCCACGTGTCATTCTGACTTGTGACAGTAAGATATGATACGACACCAAAAATCCAAAAAGTTCTACTTTGTAACTATATGTAATGCAGTGGGTATACACGTGTGACAGCGATATTTCATGATTCTTGAACCCAAAGCAATGACGACATTTTGTGTGTTAACATGTCTTTATTTATTTTCCACGCGCTTCAACGCGTGGACTTCTCCGGGCTGACCGCTTGACCTTCGATTACTTTGAAGTACAGCTATTTTGTTTGATAGGTATCTCCCTTCACGAGAGTTACACTATCTATTTATTTTCTTGAACAAAATAAATTAACAATAATAAAAAATATAGGTATAAAAATTTTCGATTAAAAAAAGCATAAAAATTCTAATCTTCTTAAAAGAATTATACTGCTTCATCTATTAAATTATTTTTATCTATATATTTACTTTTATATGATTGGTTGACAAATGACGAAAATTTAGTTATGAAGCGTGTGTGTATAAATATAAACAAGTTAGAGTACATATCAATATTTCTTGTAAGTATTTTGATATAATCTTCAGTAATTTATTGTGTAGGGCATACTAATTTTTTCAAATTCCATGCAACACATGATAGACAATATATTTTCCCCCTTAGAAAATTAACCAAAACAAGCACTCAAGCAAACATATTATGTAATGACCATGTGATAAAAGAGTAAGTTACCTTCTTTAGACCAGCAAGCATTTGGAAATCAATTTCTTTATCTCCTATAACTTCCCTAATCTCCTCTCTAAGCTGGTTTTGCCATTCGTGATTCATGGCCAAAAGCAGCAATGTCCATGTCAAGGCCAACGCCGTCGTTTCATGGCCACCAAAGAAGAAAGTCTTGCACTCATCCACTAATTCCCTTGTTGTTAATCTCTTGCCTCGCGCCCCCTCTATTTCATTATCGGCAAGCAATAATCCAAGTAAGTCCTTGGAAGGATACCGGTTACCGTACTTTTTTCGAGCATCTATGATCGATAGAAGCAGGCTATCTATTTCATCACCAAGCTTTTTGGCCTTAAGGGTTTGTTTAGGTTTCAAAAATTTGCTAAAAGGGACACCCACGTAGCGGTTTGTTTTGAAAAGTGCAACCTGCACGGCTCTTAACTTGTCGAATACTTTACTGCCATCATCATAGCTTAAACCAAAGCTGGTTTTGGCTATGATTTCTCCCGCCGTTGATGTCATCTCCCTCTCGACGTCGATTTCCGGTTTGCCGGAATCTATAAGCGCACTCCATCTCTGTAGCATTTTAGATGTGGACTCCACCATTAAGCTTGCCATAGCCTATATAATAAATATAATTAGTGGGTGGATACTTGATATTGAGTAACACACACAGAGAAAGAAAAACCTAGTGATTATTAAAGATTGAAGTTCACCACTTTAAGCATTCAAAAATAAATTTAAAAAATAAAAAAAACAAATGAAGGGATATCAGCCATTGCATATTTTAATTTAGTTGTTTATTTATTTTAAAAATCAACACATAGTGTGTTGCCATTTTAAAGTTTAAATATTCATCGTTGCAATTTTCCACATAATATTACATCGTCAATATTAGAATAGTATCTTCCATACATCCCCAAAAATGAAAAAATTACAATAGAGCTTTCAGTGCTGTCTATATATGTCTACCTTCAAGTTAGCTGGGGAAAATGCGGGCGTGATGACGTGGCGATGATGAACCCAATCTTCACCTTCAGCCATAACCAGACCTTTACCAAACATAGGCTTCCTGTCATATTTAAACACATTAGGCTTCCCCCAGCTCTTCCCCACAATCCCTGTAGACATTCTTTTAAGAAACTCTGGCTCTGCAATGTACAAAAACGGCTCTGTCCCCAGCCAGTAGATGAACACTTTCCCTGCCCATGCAAATACAAATTTATTATCAATCATCTATTTAACAATTTATTATCACACAAATAGTTGAAATACAAGGGAATTGTACGACTTACCATGCGACTGCTGCCACTGAGCAAAGTAAGGGAACGCAGCTGAGTGTATATCATGCGAGATAATAGTATTTGTAGATTCAACTGCAGAAGATGAAGAATCTTTATTCTTCTTCTTCTTCATCTCACTAATATTCCCTAAAGGGAATTTTGGAGTTGGCCCTTTGAAGCCACTCCTCCTAAGCTTTTGATATGTTATGGCCGGCAATATCCAGCAAGAAAATATCACTCTGAAGAACAAATATGCAAGAAACAGTGTCAAAGTTACAAAAGATAATAACTGAACCAAACCCATCTCTCAAATCAAAGCTTATTGAGTCTTTCTTTGTTAATATTTGCGAGTGTTGATATAGAATGAAAATCCCCAAACGGGTATTTATAGATGCAGATGTCGGAATTTTGACCATTTTAAAGAAGACACGAACGCTGTTTATGAATCAGGTTTGAATATTTTCAAGTCTATGTTATGTTCAAATTTTAATTTGTTAATACATCTATATATTACGCTGTTTGTCTTATATTATCATATAATAAGTTGTTGCTTTTACATATTGTTTTTGTCAACTTGGGCGCTTAGGTTTCTAGGTGTAAACGCCGCCTATATCTTTTTTCAATTGGTTTCGGCCAATGAACGGATTCCACGTATGACGCTTTGACCGGTCGTGCATAGTTGGACGGCTTCCACGTGGAGTTGGCCAAACGAAACAATTTTCTTGAACGTTAATCAGCCAATCAACGTGATTTACATATACAGTTTTGTTAATTTAATTACGTTCTCTCCATTTTCGCGAGCGGTGAGTTCACAAATTCTCTTGTTGGAACTTTGACTTTTAAAATTCGTATATTAGAAATGAGAATATTTACGTCAAACTCAAAAGTCTAATTATGGTCCTATTACGACTAAAAAATAATGTGAAAACGTTCATACATACACACATAATAACATGTAGGCACTAAAGAAAAATAATCAAGAGGCCTTAATTTTATTAACTTTTTTTTAAATCAAGCTTATTGACATTTTACTAATGCATTGACTTAATTTTTATTGGTTTTTAATATTATGTCAGTCTACTTATATTAGCCTTCGAACAGTATGTAACACTAACTTTAAGCATTTTGGGAAAGGCCCTTGTATTTACAATTCATTTGCCCGAAATTTTTGCAGATAAACTATATACATTTATGGTCCCCGGATAATCAATAATAATCATAGGTTAGATCCATTTTCACATATTTAGAAAAGGAAAATGATGAACAGCCAAGATGGTGATAGACTAGGTTATAGTTTTGTAAATAAAATCCGTAAATTCATATGAGATTATAGTTGCTCTTCTGCTGCCATCAATTGTCTAATACATTTGTCCAACTATCAGTGCTTTCGTTAACACCAGAGTACTCTTAAAGCACTTTTAATCAATAAACGGAAGGTCGATTGGTTGATAAAATGTGAATTAAGGAGAGATTATAAACGATGCCAGCTGTAAAGAATCGAAAAGATAATTTATCCAGTGATATAAAGTTGATTATAATTCCCACTTTTACGTGAAAGAAAGAAGATACGAATTATGTTGTTATAAAGTGGGTATAAATGTTAGAATTTGAATGTTAGAATTTGTTAAAGTATCCCATAAGTCCAATCTTTGTACGCGTTATGGGGTTTCATAGTGTATGGTATTTTCGGTCAAAGCTATATCATGATAAATTTCAAAGCTCAGTTTCTGTTGTATAGATCTCCAAATCAAAATCGAAAGTGAGTAGTTTGTTTTATCTTTTACCAGGATACTCTCATAAATCTTTTGTTAATTTTGACAAATACAATCACGTGAGTAGTAGGCAATGATCATGAAAAACATATATTTGTCAAAAGATCCTTCAAAACCTATATATTTAGACTGTAAAAGGGACAATATTATTGGTGACATATGGCCCACGAAGTTCTCTAGTTTCTTTAAAATCTTTCAATTCTTTTGCATATAGATAATTCCACAATGGCAACAAAGATACAACAAATTTAATTATTTATACTATCAATAATATAATTCTAGCTCTAACAACCTCTAAATACAACAAATTTTACTGCTAAAAAGCGGTCTTCTTAAAACTTAAGTTTTAGGTTTGAACTTCACTAGTGTTTGTGCATTAATAAAACTAAATAAATCAATCAATCCAAATTCATATGAATATTTACTTAAATAACAGACCATTATTATTATTATTATTATTATTATTATTATTATTATTATTATTATTATTATTATTATTATTATTATTATTATTATTATTATTATTATTATTATTAATAATAAAAAAGCATGCATATGGAGATGTATATCGATGTATATATATTCCAGCGGTATTAAAGAGAGAGTTTGGGTGCATTTCATTAGTTCTTCAATGAAATGCTTAGGATTTCAGTGCCTTCATTCAAAGTCAACATTAACAACAATATGGTCTAAAGTTTATTTATTTTCACTTTATATATATATGTATGTATGTATGTATGTATATATGCATGCAAGTATGTATGTTTGTTTGTAATACTGATTGTTTATTTCTGCTTTCTTTTTTTGTCATGTTTTTCTACTCCTACTCCATTATCTATATTGGCTCAGCTTGATGAAACTAAAAACACTCGAGAGAGGGAGCTATATGTGTATTCTTTCTATTTCCTTTCTTTCAAGAAGGCAAATTTCTCCTCCCACCCATTTACTTCACCTAGTAAGGAAATTAACTATTGGTTTCTAATTAATCTATCTTATCACGCATGTGTGTGAATGCATGTGTCAGTATATAACTATTGGTTTCATAATATGTACCTTATTAGCTCATGCTCTTAGCCAAACAACTTTTATGCCATTGAACGGACTGGTATCCCACATACTCATTTTCTTTCAATTATTTCAATAATAATGATACTACTATTACGAAGTTGGGAGAAATAGAAAGTTTGAATTTATTAAATGTAAAACTTAAATTTTATGAAAAAATTTGAGAGAGAAAGATGTGTTGAGCTATTGTACAATTATATGAGGATGAAATAAACTATTAAAGCAAACTATAAGAATGTAAAGTGCATTTGTTTTAGATCCACATATCACATGTCACATGAGAAACCTTGTCAGGACTCTTGCATTAATATTATTGTTGAATGAATAATGCTAAGAATTTAGATATTTTAATGTCAACTTGTATTTTAACTATTGTGACATTTATACAATGGATATCATACTTGTAATTTTACTAGATATGAAATTTATTATTTAACAATAATCTTAGAATAAAAAAATTCTTAATTACAATAAAGTGATGGACAGATAAAAAATTAAAAAAATTCAAATTTCAATAATCACTAAAAAATAAATAACGCGAATGTAAATCACATGTTTTTTTGCAATAATTACCAAAAGAAAGATAAAGAGAATGTATTGGTTGCCGTCCAGGTTGATAAGGATTTCTTACCGAAGTACTTCTAGAAAAGTTGCTTCTCTATTTCAACTTGGCTTGATGAAGATGCCGTGAAGGCTTTGTCTTTGGTGAGCACGAAGACACTCCCGCCGGCCCCTACAAAATGGGAATTTTGGTTGGGATCATATCGAAAATTTTCATTTCCACGTTTCAAACGTGGATCTTAACGAAGGTCTTGAAATATATGTAATAACAAAAGAAGCAAAGTCATGGCGACATGCTATATCTTCTTAAGTTTAAATATAAATCTTGAAAATATTTCGAAGTAAAATGCTCAAATGACAAGTTTTTGACAACGTGCCAAAGACATGATTTTGGGTATATTCTTTACATAGAAAGACCTAAGTCTATTCTTTATAAAAAATAAGCTAAGTCCATTCTTTATAGATAGATAAGAGAATGACTTGAGTTTATTATTTATAAACAAATAAGAGAATGAATTAGACAAGAGAATGACTTAAGTCTATTCCTTATCAATAATAAAGATAATGAATTAGGTTCATTCCTTACAGGTAAGAGAATGACCTACGTCTATATATTTATAGATAGATAAGAGAATGGTTTAAGTTCATTCCTTACATATAGATAAGATAATGACTCAAAACCATTTCTTACAAATAAAAGAAAGGCCTAGGCTCATTCTTTACATATAAGAGACTAGAATGCTTTTATAAAGAGGTGCTTAGGTTTATTTTTTTTAAAAGGAACCATAGAGGTCAATTCTCTACAAAAAAAAAAAAAAAAAATTACCCAACTTTATTCTTTATAAATAATGACCTTGGTGTTTAGAAAATATTTTGCAATAAAATGCCCAAATGTTAATTTTTTGACAAAGTGCCAAAAGCTAATTATAGGACTATTTTTTACAGAAAAAGACCTAGATTCATTCTTTATAGAGAATAACTATTGATTCTTTACATATAGATAAGAGAATGACATAGGTCCATTCCTTGCAAATAGTTTAATACCTAAATCTATTATTTACATAGAAAAGAATGATCTAAAATCCATTCTTTACAGATAAGAAAAAGACCTAAGTCAATTTTTTATAATTAAAAAATTGACCTAGGTCAATTATTTACAAATAAGAGAATAACCTAGATCAATTAGTGGTAGAGAATGTTCTAGGTCTATCCTTTAAAATAAGATAATGACTTAGGTTCATTCCTCACAAATAATAGAATGACTTAGTTTCATTCCTTGCGGTTAAGAAAATGACCTAGGTTTATTCTTTACATGTGAGAGAATAAATTATGTGTTTTAGGTCTATTCTTTACAAAAAAAATTATTTAGGTAAGTAGAAAATATTTATACAAAGTACTCAAAGAGCAAGTCTTTGACAAAGTGCTAAGGATATAATTACGAAAAATAACCTAGGTACTTAGAAAATATTTATAAGTAAAATGCCTAAAGAATGAGTTTTTGATATAGTAGCAAAGGCATGATTTCAGATAAAAGAATAATCTAGATCGATTCTTTACATATAAGAGAGCGGCTAAGGTATTAAGAAAATATTTCTAAGTGAAGCACTCAAAAAGCAAATCCTTGACAAAATGCCAAGGGCATAACTGAAAAAAAAAAACTAAAGTACTTAGAAATATTTTCTAAGTAAAATGCCCAAATGATGAGTTTTTGACAAAGTGCCAAAGGTGCGACTCGACAAAGAATGATCTTGGCCCATTCTTTACAAAGAAGAACCTAAGTTCGTAGAATATATTTCTAAGTAAATGCCTAAGGGATAAGTCTTCAAGAAAGCATCAAAGACATGATTCTACAAGAATGAATAAGATGTCTAAAGAAAAATTCTAATTTGTTAAAAGAAGGATTCTACAAAATAAGCCTACATGTAAATAAAAATTCTATGAAATGAGCCTGCAGGCTGCAGATAAATAAAAGTTCTACGTAATGCATATACAAGGAAAAAAAAATCTATAATATGCATGTATGCACAAACATAAACTCTATGGAATTTTCCTATAAAGAAAAAAAAATGTTTTATGCAGTGAGCCTATGAGCAAACAAGCATTTTACGGAATGTGCTCTAAGGGCAAACATATATTTTACAAAAGAGCTCATGGGTAAATATACATTCTATAAGATGACCACTAGCGAACATACATTTTACGGTATGTGCCCATATACAAATACTTTATGTAAAGTGCCTATGGGCAAGCATTCCAAGGAAATTGTATCTTGTTAAAAATGCTTTAAGGCATTTTGTACAAGAATGGAATAGAACCAATTAGTTAGAAAAAGTTTGTAAACGCTAGGCAAAAACTTTACACAGAAATTCACTTATGTGCAATATGATGCAAAATCAATCCTCTTAGTGAGCAAACATAAGAGCTGAAGTCAAGATCAAAGACCTAAAAATTAGGACAAATGTCCAAAGTAGGCTTGTCATGAATAAGTCTTGGCACATGTTGACATGTGTTCTTATGCATAGATTTTGTAGACACTTGTCAATGTTACATGTCATGATAACTACTCCACCTCATACTTTAAATTGCCTATATAAAGGTAAAAAAATCCAGCATTTGAAGGTAAGACATAAAATGAATGCAAAATATTGGCCATCATCCTCTAAATCTCTCTTTCTCTAGAAATTGAGTTCAAAGGCTGATTGGAGCATTGAAGGGTTATTATTGGTAACTTTGCCAACCATTGATCATTTTTTCTTTTGCAAAACTTGTGACCACAAAAATATATATATGTCATTTGAAGACCACTTCTCAAAGGACAAATAGACTGTGAAGTTTGATATAGAAGAATTACCGAAACAAAAAATAAGTTATTATATGTTGAATCAACAATAGTAGTACATAAACATTCTTTTAAACCTAGGTTTTTTTTTTCACTTAAAAATAAGAAGAAATCAAGAAAAATAGTTAGCGATTGGAAAAGAAAATCAAGCATCCATGTGACAACGTTTAATTTAATTTACACCGATATGAGACAATATGGCGTAATGAACTGATGCATAATTATGAGTTTATGACAACAATCAGCAAATTATGATGTACAAATTAATATGGCAAGGATCATATTAAACTAGGATCATGATCATTAATCATCACAAGAAAATGAAAGAAAACACCCCAAGCTATCACATTTATTCTCTATATTTTATCTTTACTTACCAATTGATCATTTGTACCATTGTGATCTATCTTATCTTATGTATTCATTTATTTTAAGGATATAGATGTTTACCCAAAAAAAAAAGTATAGACGTTAACAAAAATCAATTTATATATTATTTTAAAAAAATTAATGGAATTTAAAATGTTAATTGGGAAACCATCATCAAAGTCCAATTCACCCTGCTTTTCTCTTTTACAATTACAAAACAATTTGGGGCTGCGTGGTTTTTAACTTCAAATAATGCGGCCGGCTTTGTAGTCTCCAGCGGTTGAGGATCTTTTTTTTTTTTTTATATGAATTCTACTAAAATTTTAAAAATTTATTATTCCATGTACCATGTAGCACATTTTGTATTTAAATAATGAAATTATCATTTTACTTATGGGATCACATGTAGTTATCACAAATGGATATTGAAGCAACCACCTTTTTATTAGGGTAGTTTCATTTTCCAGAAAATTCATGTGCTTTGCTGTTTTACACAAGGGACAAGCTTAGTGGCAGTGGCACCCTCTATTGCTTGAACAAAAACTCTGTATATTGCTCTACATTTGATGTATCATGTTATACACTGAACTCATCATTTTATATAATATTGTATAAAAGAATTAACCCGCAATGATGGTAGAGTGGTATTCCCACTCCTCTACTTTTCTCGGTGCCAATGAGCATGATAGGGCTCTTTCTCCGACTCCAATATTAAAGTCCCTTGACCAGCAAGTTAATTTTTTTCACTCGGGTTTGAAAAATTCAAAGCCCTGATAAAGCAAAGAAATGTTATGGAACTTTAACTACTCTTTTTATTTGAGGTGTTTGACATGTTTTTTATTTTTTTTAATCTATAATATTAAGAGTTTGTACTTTTTGTATGCGTGAATATATAAAATACTTAGTTTATCATCCCGAGATTGACAACTAATTCTGAAATAATTTTTTTATCTATTTAACATTGACTTGCTCATATACTTAACTCGATTTTTTTATAATTTATTTTTATATTATTTTACCTTATTGTAAGTTATTAGTAAATATAACTTATTCAAACAATTTAAAAATATAAACTAAAAAATGCTAAATGAAACCCTGCTAGTAACCCTACGAATAGATGTGTAAGTTTAAATTAATATTAATGTCCCACCGGTCCAAGCTCCTGCCCACAAATCATAATAAATAAATCATCCGTTCTGTTAATTATTTTGCTTTGACTACTGACTCTATTTGAATAGGGGTTGCAAAAAAAAAAAACTTAGCTTATTGTTTTTACAGATGTTGAGGGTATTTAATTAATAACTACCTTCTTTAAAAAAATAATGAATAACTACCAAAATCTAAGGGTTTCAAATATAAAACATAATTATAACCTAATCCACCAGTCAAATCATGGTGGTCTGGCACTCTTTGATGCGACTCCTTACATTAATTTACGTTAGTGGTTGACCTTCGTCGGGCAATTGCTGCAATTCACTAGCTTTATGTGCAAGTTAATCATGATACCAGCACTCGAAGGGTTTTAGCCAAAGGCTTAGATTTATTGTTATTTAAGAAGTGTTCAAAATCTAATCCAATTTGTTCAATTTACCTCATCTACAAAAATTTGATGAGTAAAAATTCTATTTGTGGATTTGCAGATTAAATTGAATTGAAATTTGAAAATCTATAGTCAATCAATAAAAACAATAAATTCGTAAAAATTATTTAATTAAAAAAAAACATAATGTGAAATTACTATTTGCTAATAAATAAATAAGTTAAAGGGTGAAGCTATTTCAACTCAATTTTTTATTCTTTAAACTCTTTTTCTTTATACACACATAACTACTATTAAAAACATCAATTTTCACTCAACAAACCCTCTCATGTTCCGAAACTAACTCTTTTTCTCTTATGCATTTACTTCCAAAAAATACTTCCACACGAGTATAAACGAAATCTGAAATTACAGCAATCAGGAAGAATTTTGCCCAAAATTCTAATACTTTTGGAGTACTGGGGAGAAAAAACAAATTATCTTCACAATCTAACCTAAAAAATAATAAATACAGCAAATATCTTCCCAAATACAAGAATGGATAGAAGTTATAAAAGTAACTACTTTGATACATTTTTTTTCACCCCAACAGGAAAGTTAATGAGTTGATTAGTTGCAAGCATTTTTAAAATATGAAACTAGTGCCTTGAAAAATATTGGTTTACCTGCAAAAATTTTGGGCTGGGAAGGAATGGTAGTTCATAATTGCTTTTCGGAAAAAAATCAATTTTCTTGTGATAATAAGAGCTTATTTTTTATTTCAATTGCATCTATATTTGAATTAGCTATTAATAAATTATATAATTTCATGGAATGGTATTTTTCTACCTTAACCAAAATCAATTTAATGAGAAAATATACACAAAGCCTGATGCAAGAGAGATAAGAAATAAAAAGAGGATGATTTCGCAATTATATATGAGGATATTTTTGTGATATAAAATTTTATTATAAAATAGGTGTAAAGAGTATAAATATGGGTTCAAATGGCCTCATCCTAAGTTAAAATGTAATTACTTTAACACTATATTATATCTTATCTGATAATAATATAAAATAAAATATATTAAATAATTACATAAACAAATATAGCTTTCTTAACAACACAAATTCTAAAGTTAAAATTTATATTGTTACTATATTTTTTCAAATTGACATTTTTTTGGTCTTACATGTATAGAGATTTTGTGAGTTGACAAGAATATATTTGATGTACCTTGATAACATTTGATGAGATAGTAAGTAAGGGTAAATATTTATAGATTATAAATATTTGTTAATTATTTTTATTAAAATAAATATTTTTATTTGTTATTTATTTTATTTAAATTATGTCTATTTTGTTCAAGTTAAAGTATGAAATACAAATTGGAGATAGACATTTTGACAGGTCATTCAAGCTCTCAAGTTTCAACATTTGTATAGATTTAAATTCGTAATTTAATTAACTTTCATGTATTATTTTTTTTTTTAAAAATACATTTTTTTAGTGGGTTATATTTTAAAACTTTGAATGTATTATTCTATTTTTATTTAAATAATTAAGTTTATTTAAATTTTATTCAATTTTGAATTTAATCAATGGTAAAATAATGTTTATATTTTAGTGAGTCGTGTGTTTGCCCAGCCTATGCACACTACCCCTCTTGTTGTGACCATCCTTCCTTTTGTCTGTCTTGCAAGACTCAATAAGCGAAGTTGCCAACAAAACTCACTTGGAGATCTCTCTCTCTCTCAAAAAAAATTAAAAAATTAAAAAAAAGTAATTACTTATAAAATTTAGCTTTATTGCACTATCTAAGCTTTTAATTGTTTTTGTTAAGCATTTTCCTTCTTAAAAATGGATTACGAATCATTTTCGTTTTTGGCATGGCAGCACACTTTGGTTTGAAATTATGCCCCAACATCACCAAAAGAGTTTTGAAAATTGTGACATCTTGATAAGAAGATTCAGGTAGAATATTGGACGGTTAAGATGTACAAATAATGAATAATGATTAATTTCATATAAATCTATTACTGTTGCTCGGAGCTGAGAGAGACCTATCATTTGATCAGCTTATGTCAAGATTTTGGATCCAAAAGCTAAAAGAATTATTTAGCACCACGATGATTGCAAGGGCTGTTGTGAAGACTGTGATAAGGACTTGGAATTTAATATTAGAAGCCGCATTTTTCCCCTCTACGTGTTTGGACCATATATATTAGTCTTGAAGCCTCAACATTTATCATGTGGTAGTGTCCACGGCCGCAAAATCTTGCTAGAGAAATATTTTATATTTATGGTACGAACTTCCATTTTTTCAAACTCACGAAACTATGAATTTGAACAGTTTTCTTTTCAATTTTTCCTGATGGTTGACTAAGTCACCGGTTGAACATTAAATGAAGTATAAGTCATGCGTTAGTTGGAAAGGGGTGGTTTAAGTCTTTAAGAATAGGTGATCAGAACGATCGCCTATGGGCTATGGTTTTATCTTTTTAGAAGGCTTTAATAAAGTTTTTTTTTTTAAGAAATAGGTATAATACGAAAGTTTATTAGACATCTTTTAGTTACTAATTATTTTATAATTAAGATTTTTTTGGGATCCCTCTATGACGTAATTTTTTTACAGCATCTATAATGTAAGTAATATTAACTATTAAATTTAATCAACAGTGCACATTATATTTATTAATAAAATTTTTTAATTATTTTTAAAATAACATAACCGGTTAAAAAAGTGGCTAAACTGTTGGGAATTCTTAAAAATGGAAAATTTACACTAATAACTATTAAACTTTTAGTTTATTCATCTTAACCCCCAAACAAATTTCTATCAACATTAGACATAAAACAACTTTTGAGACCAAAATACCCCTCTCCCACATCTCTCCCCCAACACTCACTTTCACTCATCTCTCTCAAACCGAACCAACTCCCATCATCGGCGGCAACATCATCCCTCGTCGGCGGCGACTCCATCTCTCATCGGCGTCCGATCTACGATCTACAATCTTCAACAAAACCTACGTTAGCCATTTTACTTATTTTCATTAATTTAAAATGAAATTTTAGAATAATAATGGTTGTAGTTTGAGAATAATAGTGGTTGTGGTGTTTGTGGTGGTTGGTGGTGTTTTGGGAGTATGTTGATTTGCAAGTATTGTTTTTGGATTAATTTTGGGGGTGAGGAAGGGGGGATGGGCAGCGCGCACGCATGCGCAGCCCGTTTGGTGCGACAACACGGCTTTGTCGCACCAAAACTTACAATGGTCTTTTTTTTATAAGTTAATTTTTTTTGAAGTAAATGCAAAGTAATAATTATATAAATATTACAGATATATGACGAAATCAGAATCATCGGATATCGAAGTAGGTAAGATGTATTTTAGTTATGCCGAATCACTTTCCTGGTCGAATTTCGAGCATGTCTAAGTTATTTTCGGTCGTAAAAGTCATCGAGGAAAAATCAAAAAAGCGGTAGTTGAATATGTTCAAGAATGATATATTTGGGTATTTCTTGGAGTGTCGAAATTTTTCATTTAATGGGGTAATTTTGCACAATCTTTTATTGAGGCAAATTACCTATTAAGAAGATAGCAGTGTGGATCAGTTATGGTTTCAAATTGGTGAGCATTAGGCTACGGAAAACGTATTTTGGTGGTGTGCATCGCAAGATCAATGTTAAAGAATTCAATGCATTATTTAAGGAGTTGAAATTCGAGAAAATAGATGATATGGACGCATTAAAGACTGCGCTCTTTCATTTTGCGGACAGAGCACTAAATGCAAAAAAAAATCACTGTCAAATCAATTTCGATTGACTTAACGAAGTTGATGATATACAATACTTTTGAAACCATCCATGGGGTCTTGTGTCGTGGGAAATGGTATACGATAGTCTTGATAATGCATTGTTCAAGAAAGACGAGAAATTTAAGACAACTCGGTTTATTAAGGAATAGCTCCAACATTTTTATCAAAACTCATTTAAAGTTTGTTATAATAAAAATCAATATTATTAACATTTTCATGTTAACAGTAATTTGAATGTTGGAACTTTAATTTTTATTTTAATTTGTGCACTTAAGTTTATATAATTTTAATGCTCACATATAAGTGTACAATACACAAAAAATAATAACAGTTTTAACTAACAAATCATTGAAATAATACAACTAACTCCGAGTCGACGCAATGGGTTCTTACATTGCTTACGATTATGACCCAGTTCATGACACCGCCCGCATCTTACAGTCCGCCGGTTAACGTCCTCGCCAGCCGAGGGTATTTTGAGCTCTTTACGACGGCCAGGTGGTGGTGCCTCAACTGATAGGTATATTTGCATCTCCTGAATTTTATCTGGAACTTCCCAATCAACCACATCACCAACTGGCACCATCGTCAACGATTCTGAAGTGCAAAAGTTCGAGCAAAAGTTAATAAAATTCACCCGGTGTGTTAGACACGTCGCAATTGTATGAGCACATACAAGCTGATCAGGCTGAAATACTCTTTAGGAGTTAGTTTTCTTTTGCAAGTCATCCAAATCTTTCTTAAGCCCACCACCTATAACTTGAAATCGATGCGAAGACACTGGCCGAACTATCATTCTTTCAACTATAGTTCTCCTCTCAGTGACCATTTCATCCGTTCATGTTGTTAGTCGAGTACTTATTGATTCAGCCACAATTTTTCTATCATAAAACCATTGCTGCAACATTTTCCTAAAGTGATCAACAAGATGAGTAACATGAAATTCTCGCGGTTCCCTCATGAAAGAGTTAACACTCTCCACGACGTTGGTGGTAAGTATGTTGTACCTCCTACCTTCAAACTGAGACCTTGCCCAATTACACGTACCGACATTATTTTCTAGGTAGTCAGCTGCACCGAGTGGATCATCAATAACCCTTCAAGTTGTCTTTTAAATTCCTCGTGGTCATATGTTTTTGTTGCATTAATAAAGGCAGGCTCAAATTGATCCCAAAGGCCTTTTGACAGTATAAACTGTGACTTAATGTTACCTTTCACGTGGTAAAAACAAATGATGTGAGTTGCATTGTGAAATACTTTAAAAACGGCTCTCCTTATGGCAGTGCATCGATCAGATATAATTACTAACTCAGATCTATCGCCAATCACTCCATGTAACTTCATCATAAACCATTCCCAAGCATTATTGTTTTATGAATTCATGATCCCAATGGCTAACAAATACAATTGATTGTTACCATCAAGACATGCTGCCACAAACATGCTTCCACAATATAACCCCTTGAAATGAGTGTTAGCTTTTTTAGCTATAGATATTGATTTTGATGATAACAAATCATATGTATTGATTAAACAAAGATTTATAAATTGTGTTTTTATAATAAGAAAATGAGGGTATAAAATCAAAGTGTTATTGGACTAAAATGAATATGTTTTTAAAGCCTTTGATTTTGAATGAATGTGTTTTTAAATCTTTGATTTTATTTTTGAATTTCGAATTTGGACTTAAATGACAAGTTTTGAAATCTTTGATTTTAATAATTATTGTTATAAAATTTCGGACTTGGATATTTTTATAAACATTTGAAATGTTTTGGGCCATATTATTATTTATGAATATTTTGGACTAAAGTGAAAAGTTTTGAGAACTTTGAAAATATGGGTATTTTGTTGAAAAGGACCTTTGTGAAAAATAATAAAATTGTTAGGGCTAAATCATAATTTCAGAAAGTTTTTGGAATAGTAAAGTAATATTTGGAAATTCTGAAATTGGACCTATTTGTAAAGTTTTTTGACGTTTTGGGTCATAATACAGTTTTATAAAGTTTTGGGGTCAAACTGTAAAATTGAAAACTATTTCACTGTAGCAGTTACTGTAGCCGTCACTGTAGCAACCGGCTAACCGGTTATCAAATCCGGCGAACCGGTTTCGGGCAGAATGTGTGCAAAACGCAAGCGGCGAACCGGTTGTAAAATCCGGCAAACCGGTTTTCTGGGTTTTCG
The DNA here is from genome assembly GCA_029633175.1 of Citrus glauca. Lineage (NCBI taxonomy): Eukaryota > Viridiplantae > Streptophyta > Magnoliopsida > Sapindales > Rutaceae > Citrus > Citrus glauca. Next base: position 7,473,847 of record JAQOOD010000009.1, read on the forward strand.
AGACAGAATGCAACCAAAATGCAAGCGGTGAACCGGTTGTGAAATCCGGCAAACCGGAAGCGGGCAGAATGCAACCAAAACGCAAGCGGCTAACCGGATTCAACAAATGGCAGACCGGATGTTCAGAAATTCAAATTTGTGCTGTAACGGTAACATGAAGCGGCTAACCGGATTCCATATCCGGTAAACCGGTTCCGGCCAGAAATGAACATAACGGCTAGTTTTTGAGTTCAAACTATATAAACTCAAAACCATTTCATTTTTGGCAACTCAAGCAAGCATAAACAAGAGCACACAACATATTTTGAGCTTCATTTTCGTAACTCATCATTTATTAGCTCATCTTTGTTCTTCAATTTGTATATCTACTCTTAAAGAGAGATCAATTGTTGTACTTATCATTTCTCATCAAATTGTGAGTGTACAAGTGAGGGAAACACTTGGGTTAAGAGATTGGGGATATAATCTCTTGTTGTAAAGGTTCATTGACACCTTGAAGTCAATTGTAATCCGTTGAAGCCTTGGAAAGGCTTGGATAGTGAAATCCTCAAGCGGGTGAGCTTGGAGGCGTGGACGTAGGCGGGGATAGCCGAACCACGTAAAAATCCTTGAGTTCGTTTTTCTCTTCCCTTACTCTTTTATTATTGTGCTTGCATTGAATTTATTGTTTTCGAATTTATTAAGGCATTAGATTATATTGTTGTGTGGATTTGCTAGGATAAGTTTTAAAATTCCAATTCACCCCCCCTCTTGGGTTGTACACTTGTATTTCAATGAGTACCATCTACATCAATGACAGGCCAAATATACTATATAAAACCCTTAATAGAATATCTGAGTGCTACAAAATAATACAAGAAATTATCATCTTCATCCTGCTCCAGGTGAGTGACTGTACCCTCATTCACTGTAATTTAGTACGTGAGAGTATTTATGGAGCAAGTTGTATGACTCTACAGGGTTGCCTCGAATTATTTCAATACCAACTTCTCTCGCCCGATATGTCTGCTGGTATGTTAACTAAACACCGTATTCTTTTTGCATATATGCTCTTATGTCATTCAGAGTATAAATTCTTTTGTCTTCAATATTTTTATCTACGATAATATGACCGACAACTCAGCTTCTAACTTGATGACGTCCATCAACCAATACTTCATTATGACAAGTGTGTACATTATCAATTCTCCGCACCACCCAAGGAACATTTTGTTCTTCAAACATTTAGTTGCTCGAATGTGCAGTTTACATGATTATGAACAACAGTGAGCATCGAAACGTGTTGTAGTAGATCGTACAATCTTGAAATCAAACTTATCCTAAAAGGTAATCTTGCGTAGTTGTAATATAAACTCATTCTTCTCAGCAAATAACTTACCCACACTGATATCATCTGAGTCACAAATGCTAACAAAGCTTGGAGCAACCATTTTCGAAGGCAAAATTGGAGCAAGACTTGTGAATGGGTCAATTCTCCTTTCTCGATCGAACCATAGAATGAATATGTCTACTGCCTCTGTTATACACAGGAGTATTGTCTTCACACTCATCCTTATGCTGAAATGACGGAACATTCGAAGGACTGGCTCTTCCATCATCACCATCATTATTGAAATGAGTGCCCCTCATGTTATTAGAAGGTTCTGCACAAACATTATCCCCCTCTGTGTCATCATGAAAATCATCATTGTCCCAAAAATCATTGTTGTGATACGGAGAATGTCGTTGCTCCAACGAAGTCATTATTAAAAATACTGTTGCTCTAACATCCTGTAACGTAATACCGTTATTATCAATGTTGTCATAATTGTCGTGGATTGGAGAGTAATATTGCTGCAGCGATATTGTCCTTGGTAACACACATTTTATTTATTATCGGGGCCAGACATATTTGTTCTAAACGAGGTTTCTGTATCAACACGTGGCTCAATACTTTCGCTCGGAACTCGAGGTGATGTGGCAAGGAATATAGGAATGCATCCAAAATTAGCTACATCGGATGCCATATATAACACAACCCTCACCATTTCATCATCAAATATATCCATGGACAGTGCACATACACGATATAATGTGTTACTAGACCTCAAAGTTGTCTTCATTGTGATATTATAATCATTAGGATTAATTTGTAACACATCGTATATTCTTGCCAATAACTTATCAAAAAGACAATTTTTACCAACAAAAAAAGCTCTATTTTAACCATTGACATACTCCATACCCCCATCCTCTAATGTCTCGCACCAACCATCGTAACGTAATTCAAGTACAACTGAATCCGTTAAGCCTGAAATTATAAAAAAATAAATAAATTATTTCAGCCCTATCAAATTAATAGTTAATTACAATGAATCTGGCTTTTCATGCGACAGGCAACCTGTCTCCAGATTCACCCATGAAACCATCTGTAGTTCAGTCAAACTCACGAGTAAGTTCAGAAAATAACTCATACCACTATGTGATGCTGATTAGTGTTGGATCCAGATAAATTATGATTAGATTTCACTTTTTATCGTTGCCTTTTGCCATTGCCGTTGCCATTGATTGATGATTCAAGAATGGAAGCTGCCTTTAATTTGACGAAAGGGGAAAAAGAAAATTGCTTTTGGTTTGTAAAGATGGGTAATTTGGGGCGAAAAATTTGTATTTGGCTAATGTTGATAGAAAAAAGTTAAGAGGGTTAATTATGAAAATACAAAAATTTTATAGTTGTTTTTGTAAATTTTCCTAAAATAATTGCTGGAACGTGGAGTTGGTAGAGGTATGAGAAATTTCAATGACCACCCCTAGAGTTTTAAATATTCTCACATTTTCACTTAAATAACATATTTCATTTAATAACACAAAATTCAATAAAATAAATTATTTCAATGAAATATATGAACATGCATACAAAACCCACATTCATGGAAATGTTTCATTAGACTTTTAAAGTTTATCTTACCTATATATATTAAACCATTCATTATCAACTTTTTGTAGTTTTATTAAATAGAAATTTTGGGCAAAATAAGAAAGAGTGACAATATGTAATTAATTTGAAGATTTAATGTAAAACTCACAATTGCTAAAATAGTGCTTAAATTATATCATTAATGCTATATGATAATTTCATTATCATGTAATCAAACTAATTTCAAAATTTATTTCGAGAGCATGCAAAACTAATTTCAAAATCTATTTTGAGAGCATGCGAACAGATGTAGTCTATACTATGTGATTTTTTTTAATTCTAATTTATGGCCATGGAAGAGAATTGGAAGATCCATATTTGTCCAATAGTGAAATATAAATAATAGCTATTCAATTTCTCATGTGGTATATATATTTCATTGGCTTATTAGCATACAAAACTATATGCAAGTGTTAAAAATTGGACTACTGCATGAAATGTCATGTGATATATTTCATTTGACCTTAGATTAATAAATGCATGTATATGGTTTATTTTTTTTAAGTTTGTTATACACAGATATTATTGACATTATATCAGACATTACAATCATATTATATAACTGGGACCACCGTCATACATTGACATACTAAAGTACTTACTCATATATTTTTAATATGCGAGGGGTGCCTACTCCACTCACATCACATTTCGTAAGGGAGAGATTGTCTCTACTCAATTATGTTGATAATTGAGGGAGTATTAAAATTAATCCCCATAAAGTTCTTATGGAGGCTCGAACCCTTGCATTCAATATTGTAAATGCAAGACTTTTCCTATTGGACCAAAGGCCCATTGGTCTATATATGGTTTACTTTATTAATCTAAAAATTAATTTTCACTAATATTTATATGTGACATATCAATTCATAATATATCGAGGTAATTACAATTTTAGTTTCCCTTCTATTAATAAATAGGGGTAGATAGAAGTACTCAATATGTGTGTGTGTGGGTATCAATTCATATGTCTTAATGACTACAAGAAAAATCACATCTACTAACTTAACATATGCCTTATATGTGATTGTAAAATATATTTTATTTGCTATGCTTTGGAGGACATGTAGTATATTATTTTATAATTCGTTTTGTAATTTATAGAAAATATGTTTAACATGTTTTAACTTTTATTACTATCAAATAGATTCTGTTTAATACATTTTATAATTTGATTTAAGGGTTAGGATCGCCGAACATATATTACACATGTACTATTAAAATGAAAATGAGAATAGGGGTTACAAAATGATACTGAACATGCCCTAAGTTACTTGGAGTGTCAGCTTAGAAATAAGTATCACTGTAGACTTAAATTTATAGAACAATTTTTCAGGACTGTTGATCTTCCTCCATTAGCTTATTTTAGGTCTATATTTCCAATTTTTTTTAAATGGATGGAAGATGATGATGAAATTGTGCTATCCATAATGATGCACCTCTGTATTCAATAAGAATCATATGCACATTCAATAGTGAAAATATGATAACTCTGTTGTAATTTGATCATATTACAATACAATTGACTACTAAAAAAATGTCTTTATATTTTTTTATTACATTTTACATTAAAGTTGTCGCACATTATGAATGCAAAGCTTAATGTTTAATAACATAACACATCAACAAAATCAACATCTTAAGTAGGATGTATGATATAGAATATTGAAATAGTTATACCTAACACTCACAACAATTTATAAAAATTTATAGTGTTTTATTTACAATATCTGTTCTAATTATATCTGTATTAATATCTATCTTAAAGTTAATTTTTGAATTAGTAGATTTTAATGAATCCATCAGGATAGATTAATAGTAACTTAGTATTAAAAAAATTCATTTTACAAGTTATTTTATTAATTATACTTATTGTAATATTTTATTTGTATCATATGATATTTATTATTTTTATGTCCTATTACTATACGTATATTTGTTTAGGTTGTTTAAATCAAAATGTATAATAGTCATTTATGAAAATTAAGGGGTTTGTATTACCATTTATGAAACTAAGTGGATTTGTATGACTATTTGAGCAAATCTTGGGGTGTGTGTGGCTTTTTTTCAAATTAATATTAATTTAAAATTAAAAATCAAATATTTACCAGGAACTTGTAAATTACCTGCTACAATTTCATTAATTATTTAATTATCCGTTATATTAAATGGATGATTAAGATTAAGACACTTCAAACTAATTGTCCACATTAATCCCACTATCAATGTTGTAAAAATACATACAGTATCATAAAGAAATCTTTTTTTTTTTGTGTGTAGAAAATCTATATTTGGTAAACTTAATATTAAAGAGATATGATTAAGAATATTATCTAACCATTAATTAATTAATTTTTAATTTTTCCAAAAAAAGAAATTATTTATCCTTTTAGATTCCTAAAAAAACTTAATAATTTAATGTTAAAATCTTTGATTTTTAGAGTAATGATATAGCCACAAACTCTTATACAAACTTATCTTGTACAAACTGATGTGGCATAATAAAATTAGTTGAATTAAATATCTCTTGGCTCACATAATTTATTTTCGTTCAACCAATAAATTAATGCCACATCAGTTTGTACAAAATAAATTTGTACAAAAGTTTATAGTTATATCATCACTCTGATTTTTAATATTGCTTTTGATCTCTATTAAAAACCAAAAATCAGTAGATGAGAAAAATTTCTTGCTCCTTGTTCTACAAAGAAAATCATCACATTCACTGGTTCATTTACAAAAGAAAAAATTAGTTTCTTGAAACACAAAGTTCATATCTATAATATGATCATCAACTCATATTATCAACTATTTATGTGCTACCATTGTATATATTCTATTTGAAATATTATTGCTCTTCTTTATTTGTTTGTTTATTTTTGTAATGATTCTAATGGATGTAGAAAAGATATCTTCTTGAATTTTTTTCAGGTCTTTTAAAGAAATTTTTAGGATCTTTTGTATTATGGTTGAAATTCAAGAATTAAAGATGTAATGAATCATGTTTTTTTAAGTACTGAAACTGCATAATAAAAAGGCGCTCCAGAAAAAAAATTCGCATAAGATCCCAACTACTCTATAACCGGCCCTATAGATGGCAAGTCGAAATTTATATACAAGTTGGATGTTTCAACTTTTTATTATTATTTTTTTTATAATGGTAAACCTGTTTATATAATATGGATGCAAGTTCACATTTTCTGTATTTTTCGTATAATTAGGCAAAAGCATTTCGCCATGCAAAAGAGTTGGAACATATACCAATTACTTATATTATAAATTCCTCCACCCCTTCTAGTTAGGAGTTGGCCTTTTGTAGGTGATCAAACTTATCCTTCTTCATAAGCTTGATGGAGGAATTTTCTCGTAATGGACTTCGCATCCTTATTCTCACGGTGAGCCCGATTGTTATTAAGAAAAAGAATTTACTGGGAAAAAAGAAAATTTTTATTTTAGAAATTATATTTAAACAAGTTTTAATGTCTTAAAATTAAAGATTAAGTGCAATAAATGTACTCACGTATAACAACAGTGGAAACAAACATGGATATTTATTTTGATAATAAAAGACAAGCCTAACACAAACGCCAAGGCTTTACAACACGAGGGAAAGCAGTCCCTAAGCTATCACTACACAACCAAACATTGACTCCAGGAAGGGGAATTGAAAAAAAAATGGAGCCCAAGGGGTGAAGTTAATGAATAATTTGCCAGGAAGTCAGCCGTACAATTCACTTCACAATAGAGATGATTCACAGAAACCTGGCAGCTTCCAGCGAGGAGCTTCAGGATGCCAGTAATAAGAGGAAGGGAAGCATTAGTAACACCATTTCGTCTCTGCAAGATTTGAGTAAAACACAAACTATCAACCTCAACATACAGTAAACGAATATCCTTGTTCTAAGCCATAATAAGTCCCTGATAAAGTCCCCAAAGTTTAGCCATTGTAAAAGAACACATCCCAATATTCATACTATAACAACTAACCCAAACACCATAAACAACTCTAATTAAACCACCAGCAGACGCCCAAGTCCAATGCCTTGTGAGCACCATCCGTGTTTAATTTAAAAAAGGCCAAGCAAGTAACACAGGAGTGTTTGAAATATTTGGTAATCAAGTTATACCAAATGCAGCTCAAGTTCTTACATTAATCAAGTGAGCAGAATTTCTGTGCAGAAGGTGCATCTTTGGAAATTAAACTGTACTGCATGAGATTGAATTAATTTTCGAGCCATAGATCATTGGAAAGATATTTCTGTTAGCTTTCCAATGAATTTTACTAATCTAAATTTGGAGTTTTTTACAATAAGTTATGATCAATTAAGTAAAGACTGTTCAGTTTTGAGTCAAGAAGAATATTTCGGGACTTGGATTTTTTTAATGTTCTTTGTTATGTTTTAAGCATACCAATATTTTATTAATGTCTAGCTTTAATGTTAGTCTTTAATGTCAATTTATTTGAAGGATTTCTTTGTAGTAAATCTATGCTTGGAGGATTGTTCCAAGAAAGTTATTTAAGCTTATGTAGTTGTAACCAAAGGACAGATTAATTTTGAAAATTAAATGAACTTTGAGCTATTATCAAACTTTGTATCTCTTTGGTAGATTCCATCAAGTGGTGAGTGTTTTAACCTTTGTATCCTTAGCTTAACAACTTTAGGTAGTGAATATTTTCTGTATCCTTTTGTTGTTTGCTGTGGTGGTGAGCTTGTGATTTTTTAAGTGTGTGACGTTGTGCTTTCTCATCAATTGTGTCCGGTGTCAACAAGAGGCTTACATCTAAAATACTTCTCCACTCTCATATACTGAATTGTATCAAAGGTTTCGAAGTATTCTATAAATCTCATTCGCTCTAAAAATGATATCCATGGCCATATGAATGGCATTTTATTACATAACCTTTAAAAACATACTTATTGCGCTAAGGCCAAATTCTCTAAGTGCAACTCCAAAAATGCAAGACCATTCACATTGACCATTCCACAGACCATTATTCTTCACATTTTGGAATATCCATTCATGAAGGGATAAAGAAAACAAGCTGCCATGGTCATTAGTTGGACGCAGTTTATGCCAAATTTTCTTTACCGCAATGCAGTCACGAAGAACATGAAGAGCATCTTCAATAGCACCATTGCATCGAGGGCACGCCGTATCCACATTCGAGTTTGCCTAGAAAAACAAGCCAAAGAAACGTACGAATACTCTGCAGCCACTTCCATTTCCAAATAAGATCCCAGCACACATCATTTGCCATACTTCGCCAAAGTTGTTGATAAGCTAATTTTACCATAAAATTACTGGACTTTGAATGAGCCTAGTAGAGTTGATCATCATCATTAGTAGGCCTAGGAGTTAATGACAGTGATCATCAGAAGCACATGATTCGGGAGCAAATGGACAAAAAGGTTCCAATTCCAGGCACCATCAAAGTTGACAAAATCAAAAGCCTATCTATTAACCAACCCCTCAGGAATAGCCTCAATAGACCAATTGTATAGTGGTTTGTCCTGAGTCACCCGAATGTCCCTCCAAAAACGAATTTTCCTGCCATTGTTTACATTCCACCTCAGGCCTCCAATAACTTTATTCCAAACCTGCTCAAGAGCCTTCTAGAAATAGCCGTGTCTTATGGGAAGATTCAAACTAAGCTCCTTTGGATTAAAAGCATACTTGGAACAAAGGACCTGCACCTAGTAATTATTTGGTGAAGATAAAAAACCCATCCTAGCATGACTAACAAAGCATCATTCATGGTCCTCAAGTTTTTCAAACCTAGGCTGCCACTTAATTTCGGTTTACAAACATCCTGCCATCGAACAATCTGAAGCTTTTTAAAGTCAGTAGTGCCGCACTAAATGAAATTCTGGTAAGGTTGTTCAATTCTATTAGTAATACCCGTAGGCAATCTCATTGTCTGCATGGATTAAATTGGAACAGCTTGTAGCATGGACTGAGTTAGTCTAACTCTTCTAGCAAAAGACAAGAGTTTAGCATTCCAGCCACTAAGCCGACAGTCAATCTTCTCCAACAACCCCTGATATGTAGCTTTTGTCACTCTTATGTGTGAAATTGGCATTCTTATAAAATTCCCCAAATCATTTGTGACTGAAAAGCCAAACATTTCACCAATCTTTTTCATTTCCAACTGTTGCACATTCTTAGAAAAGAACACTTCAGTCTTTTGGCTGCTAACCTTCTTACCCGAACTTTTGCAAAAAGTATTAAGCACCTTCTTAATCCCATTTGCTTGATCACACGAAGCCTCAGCAATCAGAAGAAGATCATCAGAAAAAAAGAAGATGAGTGATAGGGATACCTCTTCGGGAAAGACGAATGGGTTTCCAGTGCTTGCTTTGAACTGCTTTATTGATTCTGCGGCTAAGCCGTTCAATACAGATCGCAAAAATATACGGCGATATTGGATCGCCTTGTCTTAAGCCTCTTAACGGAGAAAAACAGTCAGTGCATTCCCCAATCCACAGAATCTATATAGTAGCCAGAGAAATGTAGTCCATAATTAAATCAATGAGGTCGGAAGGCAAGCCAACTCCATGCAGCGTCTCATGAACAAACTCCCAGCTGAGACAGTCGTAAGCTTTCTCTATGTCAACCTTGATAAGCATCTGACCACGCTTACTTTTCTTCTTCCTGATAGAATGAATGATCTCTTGAACAATAACTATATTCTCAGTGATATATCTTCTCAAGACAAAGATAGTCTGGGTCGAACCAATTAAATCAGGAAGAATTATCTTAATTATATTGGCCACAATTTTTGTAATGGTTTTTTAGATCGTTGGACAAAGGCTAATTGGCCGGTACATCCGTGAACTAGTCAGATGACCAGTTCTGGGATTAAGACTATCAAAGTTTTATTGACCTCCTTCGAAATGCATATATCAATCTTGTTCCTTCTCCTCCTTTGAATAGTTTGACGATGAAAATATAGTGTATTTATGTCCCCCCAAGCAATCCACTCTCTTCAAGATTTTTGAGACCATAAGAGTTCTTCTTTTAATATAATTAGCTCAAGCACATTTTTAATAGTGGCTTCTACTATTAAAAATGAGCTTGACGATGAATCTTGTTCCTTCTCCTCCCTTAAATGAGCTTGACGATGAATCTTGTTCCTTCTCCTCCTTTAAATAGTTTGAGGATGAAAATATGATGTATTTCTGTCCCCCCAAGCAATCCACTCTCTTCAAGATTTTTAAGATCATAAGAGTTCCTCTTTTAATATAATTAGCTCAAACTCATTTTTATTAGTGGCTTCTAGTAGTAATAGATTTCTAGAAGAATGAGTCTCTAAAGCCCGTTGAATATCACCCAGCCTAACAAGAGCTCTATGCTTCCTCTTTTGAATATTGCCAAAAACTTCTTTATTCCAAGCTCGTACTCCCATCACAAAGGTACTGACCGAAAGTACATAGTCACCATCTTTCTACCAATACTTTACAACTAATTCCTAGAAACCTATTGTCGCTTAGCCAAGAAACGAGGAATCTAAACGGATTTGGATCATTCCCATGAGCTTCAATCCGAGTAAAACGAGCCAATACAGGACAGTGATCAGAATTAACTCTCGACAAGTGGAGAATCTGAGACTCAAGAAACTTCACCGACCAATCATCATTACAGATAACTCTATCAACCTCTTGAGGAGAGTACCACGACCTCAAGTAAAATTGGGACCTTTGAACTTAAGATCACAAAAATAGCTTCGAAGAAACCAATTTTTAAATGAGCAACCAACTCCATTAGCGCGAGTTGATCTATCTTTTTTTTCAGAGGGGTGCAAAATTGCGTTAAAATGACCCCCCAAGAATCCAAGGACCTGCAATCCTTTTAGCAAATTCATCAAGATCCTTCCATAAAATGCTCCTAACCATGGGAATAGGATTGACGTAAATAGCTATTATCCAAGAGACAAAGCCAAACGAGTTAAAAACACTAATATGGACGAACTATTTGTGATTGATTGTAATCTCCACACTAAAACCTTCCTTCTATAGTAGCCAAATACCACCCGAGAAACCCACGGCCTCAATATGATGGGAGCGATCAAAACCACTCTTGAAAATAAAATCATCAATTTTCTTCCCACGAATCTTAGGCTCAAATAAAGCTATCATAGAAGGCTTATAACTCTGAACAAAAGTCTGAAAAGTCTTTTGAAAAGCCGAGGAAAAAACACCTTCACAGTTATAAAATATGATAGAGAAACTTGTCATAAGTAAAATTAAAAAAGTGAAAAGGCAACCTTTACTTCTCAAGGACATCGACTTGCTGTTCGAAATCCATCTCATCTTCCTCGTCCAAAGAACATGTGGACTCCGATAAATCGGCCTCTTCATCCCCACTCTCAGCTGTATAATCACTGTCATCAGACTCATCCAACATACTAACTCCCAAATGTTCCACAGCAGCAAGGGGATCCCCAAGAGGTTCAGTATCTGAGCCAAGAATTTTGTCATTTGGAGAGATAAACAAAGGATTAAACCTAGTAACCGTGGAAGATATAGCCATCGCATCATTGGAGGTAACTAGGTTAATGACATAATGTTTCGAAGGGTCTAAGATGGCTAAGGTATTCTGTTTCTGAATTTTGGTGAACTTTGCAGAGGGTTGCATGTCGATACATGTGTTCTGAGGGTGTAGTCGAATGGAGTTTTGACGTAGATGAGTTAATTTTTTTTTTAAACCACCCAATTTTTGGCTATCGTATTAGTTCTTGACAAATCTAAATTTGGAGTATAATTATAATTAAATTTTCTTATTCTTCTCAAATGATCTGTTTATTAGAGATCGAATCTGAGAGTTCTTCTCACTTATCCAATCTGTGTCGCTAACTAAACCAGTTTGGTCACGTGGATGAGTTATTTAAAAGTCCTATTTGATGAGAAGCCTTTGTAGGTGTGGACCCGTGGGTTGTGGGTGACCGGGATCGATTTTGAATAATCTGAGAGGTCTACTTATTTTTGGACAAGAACTTTTAGGCTTAAGGTTGGCTTTTGTGAGTACTGTTTTGCACATGGCGGGTAATTTCAGGTATAGATTTCCTTTAAATTATTGCTTGGGATTGCAGTACGATAATCACCATCATCGTCAAAATCTTCTTCATTCCCTAAGATGGAAAACCGTGATCCGTTCCTAAGGTTGCCCTCTTGAAAACGAATTGACTCTTTTCCCTTATCATTTTCCTTATCCCTCTTCAGCCTTCTTTTTTTAGTAACAATCATCCAAGGTCCATACATGGGGGAACTTAATCAATTTCTTGGTCGCTCCAGTACCACCGTCGTGTCAACCACTCCATCACTTCCTTAAAGTCCTGTGACATTCATCGGTTGATCTTTGGTCTTCTCCCTTGTCGGGTATTCACTCTGAATATGTCCATACATTCCACAGCCAAAGCATATGAAGGGCAAACTTTCATACTCGATCTTCTAAACCTAGCCATCCAATAAGAAATGAGAAACAAGGGGTTTATTTAGCGTAACTTCCACAACAATAAGTGCAAATTTATCTCTTAATGCAGTCTCAGTGTTGTAATCAATCCGCAAGACCTTCCCAATAATCTGTCCCAACAAGTGAAGAATACATTTATGGTAATAGTGAAGAGGCATGCCCGGTAAACGTAACCAAGCGACAATTGATTCAATAATATCATTAGAGCTATCAAAACTCGGGTTCCATTGTTGTACCCTTTAAATAGTGCCCGAGGATCGTCTATGGACCTTGAGTGAGGACATAATGTGCATCCAATTCTGTTTTAAACCGGACTAAATAAAAATCGTTTTCAAGATCAATCACTGTAAAACCCGGCGACTGTTTCCATAGCGTCTCTAGCCGATTGTAAAGTGCTCTGTAACCCATTGTCCATTCGAGAAGTTTAACAATCACCGTATTCCGCAACGGTTTCACAAGTTGTGCATGCACCCTTTGTGAGAACGAAATCTATGGGATTTGGCCATCCCTCTCAACGACAACATCTTTGTCATCAACATTTAAATCTTCCTCTCTATTCATCATCTCCTCCTCCTCCTCCTCTGCTTGATGGTCCTCTAGTAGTTTATCTTGAAAAGACATAGCAGGAAGCGTGTCCTCAATCCCCTTCTGGTCCTTGAATCTCGGTTTCTTCATTGATCAGTCATCCTCAACAGGATGAGGGAGAGTTTTTGGTAGTTCTGAATCCATCGGATCGCCTTGAAAGCCGGACATCCTGCTACCTCTACAAACACATGGATATTTATTAAGAAAAGTTATTGGATACGAGAATTTGGGCGGGGCCCGACCAGTTGACATACAGCCCAGGTCCAGCATTCTCTCGAACATTTTTTGCCATCTCAGCCTTTTTCTACGGTGTTCTCACTTGGCGGTACACGTGGTACATTCCTTGACTTGACACTTGGGCGGTTGAAGGTCATTTTCGTAAAACAGGGGACACTCCCTTTAAAGAGCGCAACAAAGACACCAAACTGCAGGCTGGTGGCAAATGAAATGAAAGAAGAAATGGGACCAGCGCAAGACCCTCAGCAGATGCAGATTCATTCCAATAAAAGAAAGCTCGCTCATAATGCTGACCTCTACAACTCTGCTTACTTCAAAATCCGCTCTCTTGCTCGTGAACTTCGTCCCCACTTCATTCAGGTGTCATATTTTTATTTTTATTTATATCTACCTATATGGGTATGAAGTTTTCCTGCATATTGGGTTACTTTTTTAAAAAAATCTTTTTAATTGGCCCTGTTTTTGTTTTGGGCATAAAGTTCATTAATCTCTCTTAAGTATGACCTGATCACAATTTTCAGTATGATTTGATTTGCTTTGATCTCTGGTTGTATGAACTTTGAAGTTTTAGTGCATTGTTACTGTTGTTCATGCCCACTTTTGTTCGCAGGTTCGAACCTCGGACCTCTTTGACCATCCCAGGAGATTTTACCAGCTCAATCAAAATAACACCCACTGTCCAGCTCTCTTTTGATTTCAGCAACTATTGATTTGGTTAATTGTTATGTTTGTAAACCCTCTTGATATTTCGTCTTGTGTTAGAACTGGATACGACTTTAATAGAGTAAAGAATCTTTGAATGACGCTTGGATGAGATACATAGAATACGCAAACCAACTAGATCACTGCTCCTTATGGCTTGTTTGGGATATGACTTTTGATCCACAGGTTCTGTGAAATGGTATTACTAACTCTGTAAAAGGGGATTTAAGTACCAAATTTTGTGGTCAATATCACTTTTTAAAAAGTTTTGATAGTGTTCTTCAAAATTTTGCAGTACTGCTACAGTTATACATGAGCAATGATATGCGCCTTTAGGCTTTATCAAGTAGCAACATAATCTTCGAATGGAGAATATTGATTTTACTAATGACTTTTGAATATATGTTGTATTTGGGATGTCTACAATATAAGAGTGTGGAGATTAATCATTAACTAAAGTTTAGTGGGTTTAGTTGACATCCCCTGTTTCAGTTTAGTGGACGCATTAGATGGTAGTCCACCCGATTAGGAGATCCTTAGTTCCATGGGATTGACATTTTAAAGTATCTTAAATAATTAGTCTACTATGGATCCCTTTAATGTTGGTATATGTGGGGATGGAGCTAACACGCGCTTATGGTCATTTCTGGCATTTTTAACCACTTCTTTATGCGCATATGTTGATTTCGGATGTGCGTTTAATCCTTTCATGCAAAATGTTTCAACATTTTAACTATTTCTACTTGCAATATGCTTCTCCTTGTCTTGGCAAAACTCCCATTTTAGTTATCATTGGCAGTATTTGTTCCTTGTTGATGTTGTAATTTGTTTCTTTTTGCCATTTTTTTTCCCTCTTCTTTTCTATAGACCTATCTGCATCTAATTATGTTTCATATGTAGGTTCTTCAGACACATGATTTTCGGAATAGCAAAGCAGCAAATGAAATTAAACTACGTGAGTTCCCTCATACATATATTTCCAATTTGATGCTATTGTGTAGCCATACAATGCTCTGTTGGCTTGCATTGTCATGGATTTCATGGGCATTTTACCCCTGGAAGCTTGTAAGCTACAAAACCAGAGCAAACAATTACAAGACTCGTGCAGATTCTGCTGGAGCATCCTCCTGCCAGAATCAAAGCTCTGAGCAAAGAAAGCCTAATTTGGCAATGTTATGAGCTACCACTTTGCATGACCTGGGTACATGTTTCACTATGAATTGACTGAATACTATTAATGATAACATCCCTGATTACTGATATAAATCAATTCATCTCCAACTGCTATCATTCCTTTATTTTGTAAGATTGATCATGCTTATTGAATCAGCTTTGATGAGATAGCAAGACCTGAATAGCTTGATACCCTCCAACAATAGGTTATAATATGCATATCATATTTTGATAAGCTTCTAAGCACATGCAAAAGTTATACTACTAAAGCTGCAATTGGCCAGGTAAGCCAATGCTCTATGTTAAAGTTTACCAAGTTTCTTCCGACTTTTACAAGGTTACACTGTATGCATATTTATCAAGATGAACTTGCCCTGTATTGTTTTCAAAATGTTCATGGTAAGTTGGTACGACATGTTATTGCTACTTGCAGAGATGAAGGTCGTGGTAAATTTGTACAAACAAATGATTGCTGAGATACAGCAAGAGGAAGAACAATCAGATTTACTTCAACCAAAGCAGTCCCTGGATGAGTCGACTGAAAAGAAGCCTCAAACACCTCCTTTCAGCTCTAATAAGAAGCTCAATGAAATTGGCCAGCCTCGGGAAAGCTATATAGTGGGTGGGTCAGCTATTGGTTGGAACTTCATCACATTTTCAGGTAGTAAACCAGTTTATTATGGTGCAAGTAAGAAGTCATTTCGGAATACCCAAAAGAAGAAATATAAGTAATATGCCCAATGCAGCTGATATTTTCAAAGACAACAGTGTCTCCTACCACAGTGTAGAAAGTAAATGGCCTGGATCAGTATGTTTTTGCTAACGGAAATGGGTAGAAAGCGCTTTAGCAGATACACACAATTATTCTTTCTCCAAATTCATTACTGATACTTGTAGCATTTTTGAATGAATTTTTGAAGAGCCAATCTCTCACGAGGCTTCTGGTTTACAGATTACAGAATTTTGAAATTTTCAATGGAACCGCCTTTGGAATGCATGGTGGTTGTGCTGTTTTTGAACAGGGATTATATCAAATGACA
The DNA here is from genome assembly GCA_029633175.1 of Citrus glauca. Lineage (NCBI taxonomy): Eukaryota > Viridiplantae > Streptophyta > Magnoliopsida > Sapindales > Rutaceae > Citrus > Citrus glauca. Next base: position 7,490,011 of record JAQOOD010000009.1, read on the forward strand.
AATCATTTTAAATATTTTAAGTTGAAATTAAACACATATATATGTAATATAGATAGAGAGCATGTATCTTCACGAGCTTGTGCTGAATGATATAAACTATGATCTTCTCTTTAATAGTTTTATTATCGGATGATTTTTTTTTTTATGAATTGATTATCTTTAAATCATTCTTTTGGTTTTTGAAAGACTCAAATTCATCAATTCACTCCTATATAATATGGAGATAATTTGAAGTTTTTAAAAGTAAGAGTCATTTGAAGATAATTAATTCATGAAAGAGTAATATGAAATTTATTTGGAGAGAATTTATCTCAAAATTTTTTTGCTACTTGGTCTCTTTTAATTTATGTTTTGGGAAAGGTATCCTGTTGAAAGTAAAAGGTGAATGTGATGTTTCAAAAAAATAATTGAGACGTGTGATGTGCGCACGTTATAAGTATTCAGTTTATGCGTTGAAAGGTGTTAGGCTTGTTCAATTAACTCTAAAGGGATGGTAAAAAAATTTTGAGTCGGTCCTATTCCGATCCGATCCGGTCCATTTGTAAGGATTTTGGCTCGGGTATCTCATATGAAGGCCTAAACAAGGGTTAAGGAAAAAAAATCGAAGACAAGTTCAAATCTTTATTTTTTTAAAAAAAAAACTTTATAAATTAGAATAATAAATTTAAAATTAAAAATAATGAAAAAATATAAAGAAAAGCTAAAAATTTCTAATTTATATATCAATAATGAATCAAAAATTTAAAATGATAATATTAAACCTCTCTTTTAAGTATTAATTAATTAATAGAATGTTTGAATTAGAAAATCTAGTATTCAAAATTTAAATCTCTTATTTGCTTTATTTATTATTTTATTTTACAATATTTATTTTTTAAATTCATTATTAACTATAACAACTTAATTATTACTAACTTATTTGAAGTTTACAATAATTTAAAAAAATTAAAAATAAATAAAAGTTCAAACCCAGTCCAAACCCAATCCTTACAATTTTACTTTAATGGGCTTGCACTTGAAAAAAATCAGACCCAAACTTTTAAATTGCAAGCCCTAACCCCTAAACTCTTAACTTAATGGACACAAATGGTAAAGATTTTCTATACGAAAAAAAATAAAGAGTCATTCTCTCTTTACATACTCTTCATTTCATAATACATCTCGGATATGAATTAGTAAATTATGGCCATATTCCAAAAGTGTGACTTTTGCCAATTCAATAAATCTATATATGTCAAAATCTCTTCAACCCGAAAAACAAGCCACCAAAATAAGTAAATAAATAAAACAGAAAACACAAAACACAAACACAAACAAAACCAGCCGTATTTTTTTAACGAGATTATTCCTTTTTCGGTGCATGATTGTCCTATTTATTAGACCGTTGGGTGGCTTTTTGTATCTTTAGAGTTCTTCAGGTGCCCAGCTTAGTTAAGTGAATCAACAATAATGAATCGCCTTGTCCTTATCTTCTACGCCATTGCATGCTTAAAATCAGGTTGGCTACTTGGTTCCATGTTCTCTTCAACATTAATCTCTTAATGTTCCCATATTAACATGTTTAATATCATCTGTTTTGACACTTGAAAATTGAAATTCAGGCATTTCCATTTATTTCATAAGTTTTCTCCCAATCTAATTTGATCAATTCACTAAGGTTAACTCCTTCGTGCATTTTTGCTTGTATGTACGTAGTTGATGTAGGGGCACAGGTGATTGGTGTGAACTATGGATTATTAGGCAACAATCTTCCATCAGCAGATCAAGTCATAGCCCTAATCAAATCTAACAAAATCAACAAGGTCCGAATTTTCCAGCCTTACCAAGGTGTATTACAAACCCTAAAAAGATTCCAACCTTGAAGTTGTCCTCGGAACCCTAAACGAAGACCTACAAAAACTGGCGACGGATCAGTCTTTTGCAGCTAATTGGGTTAAGGACAACGTTTTAGCATACATCCCTAGCGTAAAATTCAGGTACATAACCCTGGGAAACGAAGTGATTCCGGGACAATATGCAAATTTTGTATATGATAGCCATGCAAAACGTGCAAAATGCCTTGAAAGCAGCCAATGTAAATGTTCCTGTTACGACAGTTGTTTCCTATGCGGTGTTGGGCTCATCTTACCCTCCATCAAATGCATCGTTTGGTCAGGATTCTTCAGCTGCAATGTCGAAGATTGTGCCGTTTTTGCAGCAGAATCAGTACCCTTTGCTTGCCAACGTGTATCCATGCTTTGCTTATTTCGGCGAGCCTACAAATATTAATGCTGATTACGCACTAGGGAATCCAAATGCTTCGTTCGTGTACGATGGGACTCTGAGTTACAACAACATGTTTGATGCCATGATTGATGCGATGTATGTTGCATTGGAAAATGTTGGAGGCAATGATGTGAAGATTGTGTTTCGGAAACAGGATGGCCGAGTGCTGGAGCGGATTTGGCAACCATCAACAATGCTAAAACTTACGTTAACAATGTGATTCAACGGGTTTTGACCGGAAGGGCACGCCGAAGAGGCCTGAAACTCCCTTGGAAGCTTACATTTTTGCGTTGTTTAACGAAAATCAGAAGCCTGCTGGTACTGAACAGAATTTTGGGTTGTTTTATCCCGATATGACACCGGTTTATCCTGTTAATATTGTATAAGACCGGCAGGCAGCTTGTGTATGGACATGAGATTCTTTTAATATCGAGTATATTTGAACTCGCCAACATACTTAATAAACTCATTAATTTAAAGTTAATATAAAATATATAGGTATCAAAACTAATCAAATAAAAATATACGTAAGATGAAATAATGATGTTCAAACACGTGGGAACCTAAGTTTTTTATCAACAATAATTTTATATCATAAGCACGTTTAATAAAGATATATTAATTTTAAGGAGGGACAAATTGAAGTTAATGAAACATTTTAACCATACTTTTTTAAATTGACTCTATCTTATAAAAAGAGTTTTGACTTTTGATTTGTTGAAAATTAATAGGAGATCAATTTTACGGTCAAAGTAAATTTGGCCTTTTTTTTATATTCCGAAAGAAACTAAAGTTGGCCATATTTATTTCTGCTAAAGCTGGATATATGTGGAAACACGGAGATCAATCTTCGGTTTATGAATATATTCAGTTATGTTATTACCAATTTAAAATTAATCTACACAAAAATTTCTTTCAACCAAAATAGAAAAGAAAGATTGCACTAATATTGGATATCCAAAATTTCCTAAAGCTCTCCGAGCTCGTAAGATCGTGTACGCTTTTATTTAGCCACCATAAATGCTAAAAACTAGGTGTATTTGTGAACATGATCATTTCCCTTTAAATTAGAGATCTATTAATCCTAAGAACTAGGTGCATTTTCCGAACATGATCATTTCCATTTTTACTGCATCATTGTCTTGTATATATATTATACCCTTCACCTCTTTTGTAGCTATCTTCGTGGTTCTTTCTTTCCTGAAAAAGTGAATAATAGACAATGGCTCGTTTGGTCCTCATCTTCTTCATCGTTGCATGCCTGAAAACAGGTTTGATAAATAATCGGTTCTTATCGCTGATTATAAAGTGAGCGTGCGATTCTAGGGTCTCTGTTTTTCATCACAATAATATTGTTTTAGCTTTTCTCTTATCAATCTTGTTAACTACTCCTTCGCATATTTTTTTTCTTTTTTTGTTTTCTTGTAGTTAATGTGATAGCGCAAGGAAATGCACCAACAGCTACACCAGTGGGAGCAGCAACACAAGGTAATATTGCCGCAGCACCAGCGGGAACATCATCACTAGGTGGTCTTGGTGTGAATTATGGACTATTAGGCGACAACCTTCCAACCCCAGATAAAGTAATAGACCTAATCAAATCAAACAAAATCAACAAAGTCCGAATTTTCGAGCCTAAACAAGCTGTGTTGCAAGCCCTGGAGGACTCTAACCTTGAACTCGCCCTCGGAACCCGTAATGAAGATCTGCAAAGCCTCGCAACAGATCCATCTGCCGCCACTAAATTTGTTCAAGAAAACGTTGTGGCTTACTCTCCTGGAGTTAAATTCAGATACATAACCCTCGGTAACGAAGTGATTCCTGGGCAATATGCAAATTTTGTATTTGATGCGATGCAAAACATGCAAAATGCCCTGAAAGCAGCCAATGTAAATGTTCCTGTTAGCACAGTTGTTGCTACTTCGGTGTTGGGATCATCCTACCCGCCATCAAATGCAACATTTGGTCAGGATGCTTCGGCTGTAATGGAGAAGATTGTATCCTTTTTGCAGCAGAATCAATACCCTTTGCTTGCTAATGTGTACACTTGCTTTCCTTATTTCGCCGAGCCTACAAACATCAATGCTGATTATGCTTTGGGGAATGCTAATGTGGCAAAGGGTGTTATGGATGGGAGTATACATTACAACAACATGTTTGATGCGATGATTGATGCAGTGTATGTTGCAATGGAGAAGGTTGGAGGAAAGGATGTTAAGCTTGTGGTGTCAGAAACAGGATGGCCTAGTGCTGGTGTGAATTTGGCTACAATGGACAATGCTAAAGCTTTTGTTAAAAACGTAATTCAACGAGTTTCTTCTGGAAAGGGCACGCCGTTGAGGCCATCAATTCCCATTGAAGCTTACATATTTGCCATGTTTAATGAGGATCAGAAGCCTGCTGGTACTGAACAGAATTTTGGCTTGTTTTATCCGGATATGAAGCCGGTTTATCCTGTTAGTATTGCATAGGATTCACTTGGTAGCTGGGTTTCTGGGCAGTTTTCAGGTACCATGGATATGGTCGTGCCTGTTGGAATTTCGTTATTATACATTGTACTAGTATATTTCTTTCTTAATTTTGGTGAAATTTTGGAAAGTTAGTAGTTTCTTTCCTTGTGATGATTGTTTACATGAAAGCAAAACATTGATTTTGGCAAGTTGCTCTTTTTGGGACAAAATATAGATATAAAATCTAGGCTATTTTACTATGGCCATTTAGTCATTTAATCAACCGCACGACAAACTAGGGATGGCAAAATCCGGGTCCGGGTCCGGGTTTTGCTTTTCCGGATCCGGACCCGGACATGATTTTCCTTTTTCCGGACCCGGGTTTTAACCCGGACTTTTTCATCCGGGTCCGGATCCGGGTTCAACCCGGAAAAATCCGGTTTCCGGATTCCGGGTTTTGAACCCGGATTAATAAATTAATATTAATTTTTAAAATTTTAAAAATTAAAATTAATATATTTTTAAGCAATAATATATCTAAATTAATTAATAAAATTAATTAAAAAAATAATATTAAAATTGAATATTCGGGTCCGGGTTCCGGATGTCCGGGTTAACCTAAACCCGGATCCGGACCCGGATACATCCGGGTTCTAAAAATTAATTCCGGACCCGGATTTTTTTATATTCCGGTCCGGGTTGAACCCGGCCCGGATTATCCGGGGTCGTCCGGGTCCGGGCCGGGTCCGGGTTATTTTGACAACCCTACGACAAACTAGTCATGTTCCTCGCCATTTCCGTAGTTGGCAACTTTATCTCTCTGCCTGGTAAATTCAGTATGAGCATATCCACAAAGATCATTTCTCTATTGGATTAAACGAATGGTTTTACAGTAGTTAGATCCGCTCAGAAGTCATGAAAAAGTAAAATAGCATCTTCAAGCTTCATCTGTGACGATTCCAGGAGTATCCTGACTTTTCTTATTCGGTTGTATCTGTCCTGGAGAGGTCCAGTACGCTTGTCAGCTGGGAGATTTAAGAGCTGAAACAAGTTTTTGTGACAAACAATTAGTACAAGTTAGGAACTAATAACTATGGCCGCAACAGGGTAAAGAGACCCGTAAAAAATTCAGGAAGTTGAGTACTGAAAATCCAAAGATGTTACCTCATCACATCATAGCAAAATTCTAAAAATGAAAGCTCTTGAAAAAGATACCTTCACTTCGAACTGGATGAACATAGTTTCTAATATGATCTGCCCTGGCAATAATACTAATGACATCATATTTTACTGACCTCCTTTTCTCGATCCAGCTCATATGCCGCTCGTAGGCTCAAATTTAAGGCAGCATGAAACATCTCGTCCAGGACATGCTTCCAGAGAATTTGCCTATTCACCTTCCACAATAAGAACTGTGATTGTCTGGCCCCAGTTACAACTAATTTCTGGAAAAATAAATAAACATCATTGAACATGAACTTAAGTTTATGATCCAGGCTAATTAATTAGGAGCTCATGAGATATAGTAATAAACTTGAAGTTCTAATTGTACTTTTGAGAGATGAAGTGAGGCAAAACTTTGAACCATCATCAGGAAATCTTTTCAATATTTTTCTGAGGAAAGATGCAATGCCATCAGAAGGCCAATTATTATTGAAACGTTGTAACTACATGAGATCAGTGCTTTTGAACAATTGAATCAATTCATTTTGAATTCTAAGGGCCTAATAATGTGCCTGATAAGGCCTCCAGAAACAGCAAATAATGAAACCATATTTCCATGAAATTTCTCTTATCTTCAACAACCTCTAAACCAAATTTGGGAGAAATAAATGCTTGTTGATTGTTTTCTAAAACCAATACAGAATTAACAAAACTCTCCGTAACTGGTAAAAAAAAAATTATTGCATATTCGATTAAGTTTACTGCCAGTGAGTACTCACAGAGACACCAGCACAAGCACAAGCAGGAAAAGGTGTGTACCTCCATAAGCAAGTAGCCATCCTTCCACAACTTATAAAGAATCTTCGGTGCATCCTTCTTTTCAACGAATGTGGTATCCGATATCTACAAAATCATAATATGAGTAATGTAAATTTATTATGGCTTGACATTGCTCACAACAAGAATTCAGAACGGACCCATAAGTTAAAATTATTACCTTATCAGTCTCAAGTAGTCGACCAGATTTTGACAGTAACCTGAATATTCTATAAGCATCTCTCCCATATCTTTTCGACACAACTGATTCCACCTGCCATGTGGAAAAATGTTATTAGAATTCTGCCTCAAACCATAATGCAAGAAACACTAATTGCTTTAAATGTCTAAAAACAATAAATATAGCATAATTACCTCCTCATTCTGAGCTATTTCAATAATTTTCTCAAAATCTGTGCAAAGTAATATGAATGTGGATTAAAATCAAACAATAGAGAAATCAACAAAACAAAATTGAATGAGGGAAAGATTATGAGATACCAATACTGTATGAGTCACTGGATGCATCTACAAACGAAAGCTCACCCAACTGAACAAGTGAAGCTCTGACATGATCAAGGGTCATATTACGACCTGCTTCACTCTTTATCACCTCTTCATAAATGGAACTTAATGACAAGGGAACTGCAACATTTAACATCATCATAAATAAAAGTAATGGCTAAAGGAACAGCATGCCCACCAGTACATGACCAGCAGGCTACGAGTTCTTAAGCAGTAATTTATTTTCCCATTTCTTTTTAATATCTTAAATTCACTAATTTGTTATGTCCCAAGATATAGTTAACCGAAAAAGATAAAGTGAAGGATTCACCACTGCTAGCGCTGGCTTCAGCATAAATATCTTATTAGGAATAAGAAAAAATATATGATAAAATTGAAATAAACACACCTAAATTTTTATCTTGTTAAAGACCAGGCAGAAAACATCCTTCATCAGTTACCTCGCCTAACAAGACAGCTTACTTGACATTTCGCAGAAAAGACATGTCTAACAATTAATGAATGATTCACAAAATGCTAATTCATATAACAGCTTGGACAGGCCGGAACAGGCAAAACCGAATGTAGTATTATGTGTTTAACAACACTGATCCCTGCCAACTGTAACACATTACCCTAATGGCAGAACATCTCAATTGCTTCACGAAAACTGTTAGTAGCTTTCTTTCTCTCTCCCTCTTTTTTTAATAGAAATAGAAACTAATAAAAACCAACAGCTTTTTCACCAGGATAAGGAAGGTAATGATAGGTATCGAAAAGCAATTAAGCAATTAATTCAGAAATGAAGGAACCTGATTTTTTTGTTTTCACTTTCTTCTCCGCACTGCTAGTTGCCTGCAGCATAGCACTTAAGACATTGGCAGCTCCATCATCTAGATGTGCTCTCACATCGTCTATGCAACCCTAGAATATTGACAACACAATATAGTTCCCAATTTTTTATTCTGGATATATTCTTCTTTTACAAAAGAATTTTGAAGTTACAGCTCAAAACAAAAGCCAAGAAAAAAGAACCTGCCTTATGCCTAAGACGTCGAATGAATTCCTCAAAATTGGCACGATAGACAACTGATTGTTCATCTGCCACTCCACATTCATCCAAATCTAAGACATCATGCTTGCGCTGTAAAATACAAAAGCGCAAATGAAAACATGAGTAAAAGTTGCAAGTTTGAATAACAATATTTCTACTAACCTTCTCTCCAGGAGTCACATTATTGGAATTTTTCTCTTTTTCTCCAACATCAGATTCCACATTTGTCACAACTGAAAATCTCATTGCTTCCATTGGCAGTGCTGCTTCTACTACTTGTTGTTCTATGGTTTCTGGTTCTCCAATTTTCTGCGTACATGTTGGAAAAATATTGTGACTAACTCAATCATGGATACACTTTCAGAACTGAAATGTGCCAATTCTATTGAATTACCTCTTAACTTAAAAGCTTAAACTAATAGTTAAAGGCCCCAACAATATTATTTAAGCTCTCTAACAAGCCCACTCACATGCAAAAACGAATTAATCAATGGGCTTGTCAAGTGGTTTAGCCACACAAAATTCAAAAGACAGAAATAGACACAATACTAGCAACAAATACAACCACTAAGGGAGTTTCAGACACCAAACTCGCTATACCATGTCAAGTTACCGCTTGACCCAAAAAGGTCAATAACAAAAGGTAGCTCAGAATACTTGTGACACCAAAGACTTTAAATGTACATCTTTTAGGAAATAAAGTTCATTCTTTTGATGGTCAAAAGTAAAGTTTTTCACTTCCATTTACTTATGCTCGACTGATAGTTATAAGATCTCAAACAAACCAGTCCCAGCCAAAAGGAAATTCTAAATGATCAAACATTGAATGTAGTGGTACCAGTCATTTTGCAAAGAGACAAGTGTAACCATTCAGCAAACTATATTTTGACATCTACAGGATAAAGCACTCGATCTATTATTAAATAATCTTTTTCAAGATAAATGAATGAGTATTTATTTTAATTCATTTGATGATGTACAAGGTTTACTACGAATTCTTGTAGAGTCAGATCATGCAGCAGCAAAGCCCAGTGCAAACCCCATACAGAATGATGCCTTTAATACCAAAACTAAAATGGGAAAGACAATCACATCTTATAATATGTAAAAGCATCAAAGTATAACTCCAGATATGCTCCCAGCAATGAGAGAGTACATACTGCTCTTGCAATTTTCATAAGATAATTAGCTCTGTTGTCATAGATAAGACAGAAGAAAAAGATTGCCTGGGCACTCTGATCTCTAATCAGCGCATAATTACAGAACACATCCACATAAGTAAATGACTGTAGCTCCTGCTCCTATGCAGGAACAATCATCAGCTTATCAGCTTATAAAATTTGACATGAATGTGCAAGTACCTTCGCAGACTTAGAACCCTTCTTCCTTGCAGGACCTTCTTCTTCAGATATTGGCATAAGAAGTGGTTCAGAAGCAGGGCAGCGCTCAACATAGTGAGCAGTCACAAGTTTAACAAGGGTTTCTCGTACAGAATCCAGATCCACAAGATTTCCTGGAAGAATATATCATATAAAGTCACTGAAAATGGAAATTTTCACTTCAGAAAATTGAAATCACCTGAGTCAAATGTTTGAGCACAAAAGCCCCTTCAACGAGTAATTCATCAGACTTGCCTTCTTTCTCGCTTGATTTCGCTCGATCAAACATTTGCTTCAGCGTAAGTCTACCATGTTCAAGTAACCCTTGAACGAGTTCTACACACTGCAAAACAAATAAACAGAAATTAAGAATTAAAAATTAAAAATTTGAAAAATTGAATGTAATACACACACCCCATATCATATCATTAATGAACATGAAACCAAAAAATGAAACAACTAACTTGCTGATCAAATTCCTGGGACAAAATTGTCAAAAACTTCGCGAACCTCACGCGATGGAGTATGTTATCAAACAATACCACATACTGGGTATTAGCTTTTGGACCATCTGCAAAACCATCCACAAAGACACAATTTTAGCCTCAGCAGTCTCTACATTTTCAAAAGTCAATGTCCTTAAATTTTAAATTAGTGTTTATGATTATATCCGAAACCATGTTTACTTACCTTGAATTACAGATAGCAACTTAAACACTTAGTAAATTTCAGTGAACTTAAACTATTGTACGGTTAAAAAGTTTGAAATTTTGACTAGCAGGGGCCTACCTGGCTGCTCAGTTGTGAAAGCTTGGACGCAGTTCTGTTGAATTAAAACGAGCAAAGCGTTCTTGACTTGTTCATCGCTGAGTTCTGTGTATCGCTTTATGTTCTGTCTCGTTAGAGGTCCTTTGCGAAGAAGACATTCGCACACCTTCTGCAAAAGTAATTAATTAAAACGATCTAAATATATGATCAAAAGCTGTGCGTTTTGCATAAAAAGTGATGAGATGATAAGATAAATACAGCCACGAGATCGCCGAAGTGATTGGTGATGACGTGGACGGCGTGCTTAGTGCCGTATTCTGTCAACATCGTCACCGTTTTTTGTTTTTCGTCTTCGACCTCCTTCAATACGCGTGGGAGAGTCAGAGAGGGCCGATGAGGCGGGAAGAGATTTCTAGGGTTCAATACATATCATAATCAATTCAAATTTTTCCTCCGTCCCACACATCCAGGGTCTATAGCTCAGTGGTAGAGCATTTGACTGCAGATCAAGAGGTCACCGGTTCGAACCCGGTTGGGCCCTCCTAATTTTTTTTATATATATTTCAATAAAGTTTAGTATCCTTTTTTTGGTTTTTGATTTTATTTTATTTTTTCAGTTTCATTTCTTCTAATTATGTAATTGCTGTTATGAATCGGAGGAAATAGATGTTATAATTTAAAGGAATCAAATATAAATAATTATTTAAAAATAATATATGAATAAATGATGCTTAAATCATAAAGAGATGAAAATTGAAGAAACAAGAGCAAAATGTTTTTAAGGGAAATGAAAATTGTGCATTTTCTTTAGCAAATGAAGGGTAATTATATATAGTCATTAGTGGGTGGAGTATTTAGGATTGTTAATTATAAAAATGATGATGGGGAGAGCAATAAAGAAGATAATGAAAGAGCATTATTTAATGAAATCCACCAAATAGGTGGTCTTTCCGAAAATGTGAAACAAAAATTTTTCCCTTACATCTTGGTCACTTTTACTTTTTTGTTCTTTTGTAATCTCCAGGGTATGATACCTACCATGATTTACAACAATTGCTATATTATTCTTTTTACGGCTCAATTTTTATTTATTATAAAAACCATTTTCAAATAGTTTTTCACCACTAAAATAAAAATATTTGAAGATAATTTGGTAAAATTACTAACAAATATGGGCTCCGGAAACCAGCCTATAAATGCTAGCACAAAACCCACAACGTATGTTCTGTTCAATTCATTTTTTCCCTTACTTCCAACCAACTAAATAAATTAAGCTCTATGAGAAGCCTGCCTAATGATGATATGCATAAATATAATCGGGAACTAAGGTTATGTTCGGTTGCAAGAAAGGAGGACAGAGGAGAGGAAGGGAAAAGAGAGAAGAAAAAAGAAAAGGAGTAAAAAATGATGAGGAGTTTAATTTTCATTGTTCAGTTTGACATAGAATTAATAGAGGAAAGGAATTTAATAATATTTTTGGACAAATTTACCCTTCTATTAGATTTTTAATATTTATTATTAAATTAATTAAAAAACTACAAATATGTTTAACTATTTAAAAAATAGCCTCAAGGTTAATATTACATTCTCAATGTTCTCATAACATTTATAGTGCTTTTATTAAAAGTGCAATTAAATATTATTATCAAAAGTGATTTTACTAATAATTATCTAAGTACTTTTATCAAAACCACTTTTTTTCTTCTTTTTTTTAATAAGAAACGTTAATATTATTTCACGTTAGAGAAAAGTCTAACAGAAACATAAAAAAAAAATTAGTCAAATTTCAAATTCTCAAATGAGTTAAATTTCATAAACTAGACATAAATACACTATAAGATCTTAGCATGAGTTAAATTTTATCATTAAGAGAAGTCTAACTCATGTTTCTCTCTCCTCATCACAAAGACTATAAAAACATACAAAAAGCTTAGTCAAATTTCAAGTGCTCAAATGAGTAAATTTCATAAGTTGGGAACAAATTAGAAAATAATAAAGAGAATCATATCATAACTTATCGTAAATGCAATCTTATCTATTTAGCCTCTTAATTTTACCAAACATTAGATACTGGTGCCACTATCAAGTCCAATAATAACACACAAATCCATAAATTAAGTCTCGACGACATAACGAGTTATTTCTATTATTTCAATGCTTGTACCGATGGAGTTGGTGGAGACAAAGAGAAAGTTGACTGAGGCAAAGAGAAAGTTGACAATTATGATGACATAAACACAAGATTTTCTGACCATTAAAAAAATCTATAACACAACTTATGATTCCATTAACAAATGATTCTATAACAGTGAAGACCATCACACACACAAAAGCGAAAGCACAGGCAATTTCTCCAAATCAAACCCACAAACAAAAGCTAAAGCAAGAAGACATAAACACATCATGGAACAAAAAGCCTGTAGCACATTGATTTCAAAATCACCGTAATCTTTACAAAATCCAATGCTATCAATCATAATTTCATAAACACAATTGAACCAAAGAATCAACATTAAATGTTATTTACACATGACCTTGAAAATTGAATCATCAATGAGAGAGCTTGCCTTGCAGATTGAAAGACAGGTAGAGAGATTGAAGCTGCGACTGCTGCTGAGGGATTGAAGTCGAAAGTGAGAGATCAAAAGCTAAGACTGGGACTGCAAGCCAGATGATGAGATGTTGAAGTTGTGAATGGTCTCTAACGCTCAAAAGTTACATCAGCGCTCTTTATTGCCGGTAAAAACCATCGGAAGTTTAGAGAATCCGTCGATTTTAAGCAAGATTGGATCGACATTTGAAGAAAGTGAATTAGGATTTTTTTTTTCATTTAGATTTATTTAGGGATAAAATTAGAAAATAGAAATTAAATGAGGGTAAAATAGGAACACAATTGTGTTAACTGTGTGGAATTAGAATTTCCCTACTCTTCATCAAATAAATCGAATTCCTCAAATAACTGAAATTTAATTTCTAATTCACTTTTACTAACCGAACAAACGAAATTTCAGAGGAAAGGGAAAATCTCTCTTTTCCGGCCTTAATTTCCTGGAACCGAACATGGCCGAAGTTGAATCAGCTCAAATTTTACCCTATATTAATATCCAGGAGACATATGAGAAATGTGAGCTTCTGTAAAGATTTAAAACCACTCTCTCAACTTCTATTAAGAGAGTAAATTACCATTTATGCTATGACATGAGTAGGATTAGCGATCCTTCACTAAATACCCAACAGTGACTAGTGCCGAACAATGGCTAAAGTAATTATAAACTCATGTTATTAATGCATGCTGTATGAGTTTAAATTTTACTTAATTGAAAGTGAGATCAATAACTTAGGCCCTGTTTAGTATTGAGGCATAATAGTTTTTAAGGTACAGTTATTATAAAAAAAGTTATAATTATAAAATAATAATTAATAGTATAATAATTTAAAAAATTAATAAAAATATAATAAATTTTTATCATATAAATATAAAATTAAATTAATTAATTTTTAAAATATAACAAATAATAGTTATTAAAATATTTTAATATTATAATTTTTAATATTCAATTATCTAACCTCAATTTTAAATAGAATCTTAGTGCTAAAAAGCAAAAAGCCCGACAAGATATTTTTCTGTTTTCTAATAGAAATGATACGATCATATCTTCTTATATTACAATTTACACGTGAAAGTAAAGTAGCGAAACAAAAACCATAAAGATCAAAGTGGACAACCTAGTCAAGTCACGGCCAAAATAAATAAATAAAGAAAGAAAAGAAAAGAAAAGAAAGTGTTTGGACAATTTGCCAATTTAGTTCTAAAAATGGAGAACACAAAGACCCCACCGGCATTGGATCGAGGAGACAGACTGATGCCATATGTGCATGCTTTTGAAGTGGTGTGTGGTGACTGCTGTGAAATTTGTGATGCAAATCCAAAATAATACTATCGATCTCAATTGGTAGGTTTGACATTAAATCCAACGCGTCACATGATGAAGCATATGGTTGTCTCATAATGTGTGTTGTATTTTTCCATTGCCATGCGTGTGAAGTTTTTCTTTTGTTTTGCATTTTTCTTTCTTAATTAATGACAAGGCAATTTGCAGTGGGTCACGATCTCTTGCCACCCATAATTGACAAGCAATCAATGCAATATTGTGCGTGACACATTTTGATGCCCTATTTTGGTTGCGGCGACACTGGCTTTACACGTTTTTTTTTTTTTTTTTTCCAACTTTCCCTAAAGGCGAGGCGTTGTGTCTTTTATCTTGCACTATGTGTAAATCACACCTAAATTACTTTTATGACTTGCGTAAATCAATTTCGTTAAGCATCTTAGAGTCATAATCTCTCTCTTATTTGACCTTTCGTAGCTCATTTGGTTCATTAGTTGGGTAATCAAATCCTCCATGTCATGTTTCTTTGTTAATACTTATCTCAAAGCTATCTATTATATAACACAACAAATAACATGTGATCCCCATCAATCAATGAAACAGTTTAAAAGATGCAGACAAGAATCACTCTCTGTACAAAAGAATTATTAATGTATAACTCAGATTTTTGTACAAAGAATTGAATTCTGTATGAAATTTAATTTGATTGAAACTGTTACCTGCCTTGAAACTTATGATTATGAAATTAAGTAATCTGTGGATAATATAAGACTATATACTTGAAGGGGTCATTTTTCTGAAAAATGGAATAAATTAATTAAACGGGTCATTTTCAGTAGTGGACAAAGTGC
This sequence comes from Citrus glauca, assembly GCA_029633175.1. Taxonomy (NCBI): domain Eukaryota; kingdom Viridiplantae; phylum Streptophyta; class Magnoliopsida; order Sapindales; family Rutaceae; genus Citrus; species Citrus glauca. The sequence goes on from JAQOOD010000009.1 coordinate 7,505,152, forward strand.
TGAGTTTCTTCCTAGCAGCATAAGCTGTTTGATTGTAACTCTTATCTGCCTTAAAAACCATATCATAATTTATAAGATTCTCATACATATCTTATCTTTCCCTATTAGTAATTTATCCTTGGCTCCTTTATCACTCAGCTATGAAAGAAACTTGAAAAAGAAAAAAAAAAGTTAAAACTATTTAGTGTTCTTTGCTTTCCTTGCTTCATTGGTCAGTTGATGAGTTTTGTCTGGTTATATAAATTGATTTATCATTCATCAATATCAACTTTTCCTGAACTGTATGGGGCACATACAATGAGAAAGATCTAGTTGCACGATGAAAGTGCTTTTATATGTAATTTATAAAGTTTCCACTGCTAGTAAATATTCGAGTGAGAAACCTTTTTAAAAATTTACAAATTATGCTAGGTAGTATTATTAAAAAACAACTTTTTAATTAATCTATAGTTACTGAAAACTAACTATCAATTTTTTTTCCTAATAAAATCCAACTATCAAATATTAGCGAATAAGAAGGCAGTAAATATTAGTTATTAAATAAAAATAGATTATTTATCAAATATTTTAATTATTACATGTACATTTATAAAAGGAAGAGATTGTTGCTTTGACCCTTACTCGTGTTTGCTTTTACTACTTATTTCCTGTAGTTTTTATATTAGTAGTTACTTCATTTACATCAAAACTAAAAAAGAAAAATTATTTTATCATTTTGATGAATTTTTCTGTTAAGGTTTTGACATCAATTAATTAATAACAGGTTATCAGGAAACTGTGGAAAATGATTATGTTAAATGTTAAATGTATGATCCATTACGGGAAAGTGACAATCCACCTTGTAAAATTAAGCTGATGACAATAATTTCGTGCGTCCATGATTACCAATAAAGAAGATATTTTCACTTATGTGATTAATTATTTATGAATGGAAATGATCGTCTGCCACATGAGCAAGTTCTAGCGCCTCGATCAAATTATTAAAGCTAACCCAATATTTTGAGAGTGCTAGTTTAGTAATTTCACATATGTAAGAGGGATTTTCACATTTCTAGTTGCCTTACTTGAAACTTTATATCATATTTTCACACAACATATCCGTGAACATAGCAAATGAAAAGAGTGCGACAGTAGCCAAAAGAAGAAAACAACAGCCAACCTTTCATTCTTGTCTTGGATAAATAGCTTAGCTTCCTGTTTCTTCATATATACCCAACTAGCAAACCCTAGCAAGCTGCAACAGAAAACGTCTCCTTGATTAATTTACAAGCTGCTTTGAGAGTTCTTGATTAGTGCAGGTGGAGAGTTCCAAAGGGATCGCATTGATCTGATGATAACATTAAATTAATCACTCAAACGGGTTGATTTTATTATATATATATGATTTCTTTCATTTTTAGATCATGCGATCCCTTCGGAATTCCCCATCTATGGCTCTAAATTTTTATATACACGTTTTCTCTTCCAACTGGTAGGTGAAAAAAATCATATTTACTCATGCATGTAGTTGATTCATAGGAATTATTTTATTACGATCTTTTAATTAATTTTCTCTTGAGTTGTTTTATGCCTACTCTATCCATGAATATCCATATTAGAAATCGTACTGGCATATGTTAACTGCAACATTGATGAATTAGAATGATTTATTTGAGTATTTTCTGTTAATTCATTGCATTTATAATTCATTATTTTAATTTCAAGGACAATCTCCAACTATCAGGTTTGATTCGGGCTGCTAGAAATTAGAAAACATCATCTCTCCAGAGGAATTTCCCTCAGATTTCATCAGAAAGGATCGATCTATGTATCAGAGAACTCAATACTCATGGGGTGTGTTACTGTGTTTCATTAGAGGGATGATGATGTAAGATTATCAATAAAATTAAATTTGTGCTGGATTAAGATTGGAAAAAAACAATATATAATTTTGAAGCTTTCGACCAAAAGAATCAAGGGTAGGTTTTAGTCAGATATTAGTTTTTCTTTTCAAGTTTATGCTACTTTTTTTGTTTTATTTTGACTAATAAAGTTTATGCTGCTTTGATGTTGGCCAGACAGGATCTTTTCCTAACCTAATTTCTTCTAATCTCCTGAGGATCTCATGACATATGGTAATTGTGATATTGAGTTGTTGAGATTTATTCATTTACTTACCTCTTTAATCATTAGGTAATCATAAATTAAAAGACATAATTTTTTGCTTCCAAAATTATGTCTAACTTTCCACATTTAAGTTTTATTTTATTTTTTTTTCTCCACGTTGATTTTCTAGAAGGAAACAAAAATAAAATTCGTGCTTAATTTATTAACTTGTTTTATGTCAATGCATGCAATCCAAAGAAAGGCTTCTTCTTCTTCTTCTTCTTCTTCTTCTCTAGGACTCTAATAAAAGACAAAGTTGAATAAAACAAGTTCAGTAAAAAAATTTGAGTAATATCTTCTATGGAAATAGAAGAATTACTAATGTTGAAGTGATGACAAATAAAGTTGGCAAATCCAAACTATGTGTTCTTAATTTTTTTTTTTTTTCCAAATCTGAAAGTACTCTTGAAAATATTGAAACTATAATGAACTTTATGTTTAATTTATATGAACCTGGATGCATTGAAGTTGCTTTCTTTAATTTTAAGAGATTATAGAAGAAGAAGAAGAAGAAGAAGAGGAAGAAAAATTTATGTAAATTGGGATTCTTATCTGCTGCAGATTTTTCTGTGAGTTTGGTGTTAGATTTGCTTTTGAAAAATGTGTATTTTGTTGATTATTTCTGAAAAAGTAAATAAATGAATCCAAGCCCTATAATATTATAGTTGTCAAGTGTGATAATCTTATTAAAAATTAAAAAAATATTAGGAGAGAATCTTGATTCTCGTCTAATCATGAACAAATAAAAAATTAATATCAAAACTTTCCTAAATTTCTTTATGTACTTTATAATATGCTTAACTTGTAAAAGTTTTAGACTAATTAAAACAAAGTATTTGTATGTCTTGATATTATAATTTTTTTTAATTATTGGATTTATAGAATCCAATGACCTGTTTAAAATTAAAAAATAATATTTATTTAAATTTTCATACATATATGTAACACATTAATTAGATTGGATGAATATCTTGAGGGGATGAAAAATAAAATCATAATTTTAAGTTAATTAAAAAAATTGAGAGAACCATCCCTTTTAATAATTGTATCAAATGATAAAGCCTTTTGAAAGTTTTCCTTACTTATTTTGAACATTAGTTTAATTTTGCGTGAGTAAAAACACTCGACAGGTTGAATCAAATAAACATAAGAAATGTTTTAATCAGAAATTAACGTTGTATTTGCCTATATCATTCTTTCATATTATGCACAATTGACGCTTGATTCATCCCCATATTATTTTCTGATATATCTAGGGCTTACAACTTACAAATGTAAAAGAGCATATATAAATGAAAGAGATTTTACAGCCAGGAAAAAAAATCTTCGAAAACTCCAAGATATTCTTCCACAAACACTAGGGCAAAATGCAACATTATGTAAGCTTCTTTAGTGGCAAACCTTTCAGCCATGGCCATGGCTGTCAGATTCTTAATTTCCTGTGGGCACATGATATTTAATTTGGACTACTTGCTGATTTATGTCTTTAATTGTGGGCATGACAAATATGTGACACATCAGCCACTGTATACAGGGCTCTTAATTAATTATAAATATATGAGCTATAGTGGGAAAATGTGATAAATTGAGTATGGAACTTTAACAGAAGAGAATATAATCCTGGGACCAAAAAATGGTTCTCGAATAAGTATGGAATTAGATTAATTTTAGAATTAAATATTTTATCCTCTATTTGGTTATTTTAATTGGACTGGATTAGGGAGGATTAAATTTAAATTTAGTCTTTAAATCATAGAATTAATAATCTCAATTTATAAGTGAGTTTGGATGAGATTAGAATAAGAGAAAAAATTATCCATATTTCTTTCATAAATAACAATATTTTTTATTTGTAACTTAAAATTCAATTACTTAATTCATTATTTTATTCATGATTTACTTGAATTTATTTTTTATTTTGTTTTTATAGTCTAATTAAATTGGTACTTTTACTCCAATAAAATTAACTATTTAATAATTTGTTACAATAATTGATTGTATTAAATTTAATAATCACCAATGTAATATTAAAACTAATCATGGAAATTAATAATACAAGTACATAATTGATTTTATATATACATTATTTGCTAACTTGTTGATAAAATAAAATATATCTAAAATATCTTATAAAAATTAATTAAATAATTAAATAGTTTTATTAATTTATATTTGGTTATATAATTATGACTGCCGAATAACTAATTTATTACATATTTAATGCTCTTGTTAATTACCTTTAAATTAATTTTAATTATTATTCTTAAGTATTCATAAATATTTTTTTGTATTTAAATATAATTTAACATTGTCCAATATGATTTTGTACCAAACATAGTACAATATATAATATAATCTAATTTAATTAAGTCCAATCATAATAATTAGTCAAATTCAATCATGCGTGCCAAACGTAACCTTAAAGTCTTAAAGTACAAGAAGTCTGATATTTAAATCTTTTATTCAGTTGTGTATGGATCGAAGACTTATTCATGTTTTATGAATTCGATGTCTACAACTAAATTTGTAAATCATGATTAATTTGTTACCAGAGCTTAAAATATTTGATTTGTATACTAATGATTTTTTTCTTAAACTGGAAGAAAATTCTTGAAGTTAGGGATGGGAAAAATCATATCAGGAAGGAGAAGGGTTCAACTGAGATTTATCTCATTTCTAGGTGAATTTATAATTACACCCCCTAACCCGCTTCAGATTAATATATTTTAAGATATGAATACAAGGTTTGCTATTTCTATATTAAGACCCTGGCCGATCCAAATTTGAGATTCGAAGAATATTTAAAGCCCCGATTATAATTGAATTACTCAAATAAATAATTAAGAGATATAGTTTAAAAAAGACGAGATCCCAATAAAATAAAATTCAGCAAATATTCATGTTGTGTAGAACTTTAGAGCCATAGCCAAAGCCCAATAAGACCATAAATTTGCCATGATCTACAAAGACGTCATTCCAAATGAACGATAATATTGTTAGGTGTTAGCGTAAACAAAATTTATTAAATACAAACATCCAATGCTCGTTGGACGTTACTGCACTCGGCCAGGGCATTCAATGTTTGTGAAGCGTAAAGCTTGATAGTTTGTTTACTTATTATAATACGAAAATGAATCAAAGAATAGAAATGAATGATACGTTTTATTTATTTAAAGAAAATTATCATTACACCATATCTGTTTTATTTTATATTTATTCAACAACTACAAAATTCTAACATGATTTATGCATCACCTTTCTTTTTAAATTTGTATCAACTAACCACTCTTTCACTAACACCGTTAAATAATTTAAATGAAAATATAATTTTATCCCTAAATAAATTAAAAGATCATTTTATCTTATAAAAGCTTTGAAAAATAAAAACTTATAATTATAAAAATACCCCTAGTTTTAACAAAAAAAAATCTTAAAATTAGAATTTTTATTTTTAATAAAAATCTAAATAAAATAATTGTAAAATTTTGGGATTTAATAAAACCCCCTAAATTATTAAAATTTTGGGATTTATTTTTTAATAAATAAATTCTGTTATTTTAATAAAATTTTGCAAAATTATAATTTTTAATAAAAATAAGGTAATTATTAAAACTTTGTAAAATCTAAATTTAATAAAAATCAGCTGAGCACCTCTATTTGGGATTTATTTTTTATTAAATTTAGGAGTATTTTTATAATTATAATTTCTTATTTTTCAAAGTTTTTATAAAATAAAATGGTCTTTTAATTTATTTAAGGGTAAAATTATCATTTCGTTTAAATTATTTAACAGTATTAGTTCAAAAGTAATTAGTTGATATAAATTTTTAAAAAAATGATACAGAGAACATGTTAAAATTTTGTGGTGGTTAGATGAGTATAGGAAAAAACTGGTGGTGCAATAATAATTTCTCTTTATTTAAATAGAGGTGCAGTGAAAATTAAAGTGGTGGATCCCACCTAAAATTGAGAATGATTACTAAAGTTTTCATTCCCTTGGGGTAGGTGGGAGTGAGAATCTCATTCTTTAAAGTGACCATATTGCCCTCATTTAAATTTTAAAATTCTCATTTTATCCTTATTATTATTATTAGGAACAATAATAAGTATTATTAAGTATCATTATTTATTATTATTATTAGTAGTAACAATAACAACAACAACAACAACAACAAGAATAATAATAATAATAATAATAATAATCATCATCATCATCATCATCATCATCAACAACAACTTAGATCAGTTTAGTATGTTGCAATAATCAATTCCTTTTAAAAAAATAAAGTAAACACATCAACAACAATACAATTCATTACGATTTTTATTCTCTTCATTAAAGTAAACTATTTATTCTGATTGTAATTTTTCATTTTGATTTCAGCCCATTCATATTTCTCTTTATTCTCATTTCAGCTTATTCCAATTATTGATTAATAAACACACTCTTAATTCATTTCATTAATTTATTATTTATCTAGCTTTGGATTAGAGCCTTATGATTGTGAATTGAATTATTTTTATACATCAGTTTATGTCTTTACCTTCTGCATTTAAACCTTTTCAAGTCGCTTGGATATTAAAGTAACACTTCTATATATTTTTCAATTTATGTAATCAAGATTTCCAAAGAGTCTATCAAATATAATTCGAAATCTTGTCTGAAAATAAGTGAAATCTTTTTGCATTTATAAACAAATATTGATAAGGGAAGGAAGAATTTCATATGGGGAAGAGTCATCACCACCACCCAAATGATCGATTTTACTACGCTTCTATATTAATATGATAATTTTTTAACTTATTCTTGAATGACAAATCATATGTCACTTGTATTATACCCAGATACATATTATATTGATCATAATTATATTATGTCACTTTAGTCAATGGCTTCTTTTTGCTGCCCTAAATTACCTCGTAACAATATCTACAACATAAATTTTAGGGTCATTCTTCTTATAAAATTATCATTTTATCCTTCTTTATTATTGTTGCTGTTATCATCATGTCATCGTCGTTGTCATCATCAATAATTAATATTATTATAATGGTAATTATTATCATTATTATTGTTACTATAATAATAATAAAAAAATAATAATAATTTCCTTCTTAAATTTTAAAATTCTCATTTTATCCTTCTTTTTATTATTATTATTAGGAATACTAATAATTTTCATTATTTATTATTATTATTATTACTAACAACAATAATAAATAGTGACAATAATCAACTAAGGTCAATTTAGTAACTTATAACAATATATTCTGATTACAAAATAAAATAAACACTTCAATCATAATATAGTTCATTCTGATTTCAATTCTCACAATTAAAATAAACAGTTTATTTTTATTCTAATTTCCTATTCCGATTCTAGCCCATTTAGATTCCACTTTATTTCGATTTCAGCCCATTCCAATTATTTATTAGTAAAAACACCATTAATTAATTTCATTAATTTATTATTTAACTAGCTTTGGATTAGAGCCTTATGATTGTGCGTGAATTATTTTTATACATCAATTTATTGCTTTACCTTCTTCATTTAAACCTTTTCAAATCGCTATGGATATTAAAGTAAGACTTCTATATTTTTTCAATTTATATATTTTTCAATTTATGTAATCAAGATTTCCAAAGAGTCTATCAAACATAATTCGAAATCTTGTCTGAAAATAAGTGAAATCTTTTTGCATTTATAAACAAATATTTTTAAGGAAGAATTTAATATGGGAATTCGAACTATTCCCTTCAATATGGGGAAGAGTCATCACTACCACCCAAATGATCGATTTTACTACGCATCTATATTAATATGATAACTTTTTAACTAATTCTTGAATGGCAAATCATATGTCACTTGTATTACACCTAGATACATATTATATTGATGATCATAATTATGTTATGTTACTTTAGTCAATAGCTTCTTTTTGCTGCCCTAAATTACCTCGCAACAATATCTACAACATGAAGTTCAGGGCCAAATCATTCTTCTTATAAAAGGTTGTGTATATATTACTTCTCGGTCGACCTTGTATGTGTTAGTGTTTTGATAATACAAAACTTGAATAAAAAAAAAAAGAATAATTATTCTCATGTAAGGACACTCCTACTTTAATAAAAATGCATACGTTAATATTAGTTTTTTTTTCCATTTGAATAGATTTAAATTTGATTGAAATTCAAATAAATGTAAAATTATATATGCATATAAAATTTTTTCTCGTATCTAAACATAATATATTAAGAACTTTTAATTTTACATATTTATTCTTAAAATTTTATTAGCAACGAAGATAAAGTTTTAACAAAGTGAAAATATCAAAATTTATCATAGAAATAGTTAAAATACTTCAAAAGCATGAAACTAAATTGTTTGTTATATTCCACCAAGTTGAGTAATGCCACAAATTATAATAATATTTGAATCTCAATTTGGGTTCCAACAAATGTAATAGTTTTTATTTTATTTTTTTATTGAATAATAAAATACAGTAATAAGAAATTTAAATTAAAAGAGTATGAACTCAATTTCATAAAAAGCATATATTCCATCCAACTTCCTAACTCGATCAAACGTTTGTACCTTAACCAACGGAATTGCATGCTTAATGCCTAACTTCAAAGCAAATATATGACTTTTTTTGTTTTTAATAGCAAAGCAAGTATGGTTGACTAAATAATCAATAGCAGAAGTTTCGATCGCAGCTTTTGCTCTAGTCAATGATTCCCCCGCAAGTCACGGGAATAATAACCCTAGTACAAAATTTATTTTAGCCGACTTAACCCACAATTTTCGATATCACATCAGCAATAACGAATTAGTCGGCAAAGCTTACGTTACATGTAATATAACAAACAAACAACTAATGAATATACGTCATTAATTTTAATATTTCTTAAATTCATAAAAATAATTTTAACATAAAAAAATTTATTTCTAATCATATGTTTACTTATTTTTTCAAATAAGTCCTCATTAATTTTTTTATATTTAAATGATTTTTTCATCCATCTTTTCTACATTTATTTTTAAAACTTTATAAAGTTTTTACAATATTTTTATAAAGATTTAAATGATTATTATATTTATAAAGATCCACAGATTTTTATTTTTGCACTTACATTTATAATTTTTTGTCTCTCTTGAGACATAAACTAAATTTTTTTTTAACACACACACATGCATTCAATATATTTTCCTTCTTAAATACATATCATCAATGCCATCACACATATTTTGTAATCTAAATTTAGTATCATGAATTATAATTATAAGAGATATTATATGTAATAAATATCTTTTAAATCTAATGAATTATTAAAACAGATGTTACAATAAATAAATTACCAAAGCCTCCACTAAAAAGATTCCAATTCTTTGATCTTATCAATGATTCAAACATGTGAAGAAATAATCAATTAAATTGAATGTCACTATATTTGTTAAATAAATTAGAAAATCTAAATTTATCTATAAATGATATAGAAATGGTAAACAAAATATTAGAGATTAATAAGTTCAATGAAGGAATATAAAATAAATTAAAAAGTTAAGAGATCAAGTGATTAACTAAGTAAAGAATTTAATAAAGTTAAACAGTTCATAAAAGACTTCAACATTAAAAATCATGATTTATTAAACCAAGAGATTATTAATATAATGAATAAAAGCTCAATAGATATAAAATTAAATAAGTTAAAGATTCAATTAAATAAAATAGAAAAAATTGTTGAGCAGTTTGATACTAACATTGCAATGAATAAAAATGAAGAACTTCAAAACAATTAAAACATTGCAGTTTGGGTGTAAACAACCTGGGGTATAATGTAGTACATTAAAATTTATTAACCTTTTTACTAATTATTATCTTTTCTAAAGATTTAAAAATTTATTGATGTAACATACAGCTAATGTAACATAAGCTTTGCCCGAATTAGTCTTCTTAATCAACTACTTATAAAAAGTTGTTATATTTTCATTAGTCTTCTTCGTCTCCTGATAATCAGGAATTCAAGTGTGGAAATATATTTTTATCTAGGTAGTGCTCTTTCTTGACTTTTTAATTCAAAGTTGACAAGGCTTGGAACAAAATTTTCTTTTGGTAACTAATTTTTGTGGCTCCATAACTGACGTGTTCAATTTTTTAATCTCCCACCCAACACGATTAACGGGCAACGCATTGTCCCCAGAAACACTTCAGAATGAATGAGTACAACGCTCACACAACACGCAATATCTCAGTCCAAGTTTTAGTGGTTAATTGTGGAGCTAATGACTCTTAGCTCTCTAATCAAGTAGTTTTAATATGTCGCTACATCCTTGCCATTAATTAAGTTGATTTCTTTTATTATTACACACACATATTATTATTGATTTAATGTATTATATCTGTCAAAAAGTATGTAATGGACTATTATGAAAAGTAAAAATTATAATGTTTAGAGGTTGTTTGTTAAATGTTTGAAGTCTGAAATTTTATTAATTTTAAACATTTTCTAAAATATACTTGTTTGTTTTTTGAAACTTATGTATGATTTTCACACATTTACATCTAAATAGAAAAAAATAAATTTTTGTGACTTTTATTTGAATGAAAAAATATCTGAATGACAAGTAAATATTATATTTTAAAACATCTCTCTATAAAATAATTTATTTTTTAAACTATAAAATCTAATTATCTTTTTTTTTTGTTTTAATTTACAAGGACATAAATGTCAAATAATCAATTTTAAATTTTTTTAATTATAAAAACAAACAAAATGCCACTTATAGTCAGATATTTAAAAAAAAACAAACATGTCATTTATATTTTCATAATCAAACACATTCAGACCTATTTAGATTTCAGATAAAAAAATAAATGCTACCTTAATGATGTAATAAGATATTATAAAAACAAAATTAAAGACCTAATTAAGTGTCATTGTACTAGAATATCGCACGTAAATTCCTAGAGGATTAGCGAAGTTAGACCAAAGTTCTTCTCTTGACTTGAACTTTTACCAGAACAAAATTACAAAATTACAAACGCTACCTTACTGATGTAATAAGATATTATAAAAATAAAATTAAAGGCCTAATTAAGTGTCATTGTACTAGAATATCGCACGTAAATTCCTAGAGGATTAGGGAAGTTAGACCAAAGTTCTTCTCTTGACTTGAACTTTTACCAGAACAAAATTACAAGTTATTGTCACGACATCCTGTTGAATTGAACTCTCACCGATCGGAGTTCTGTTCAAATTTCAAAACATGCACCTATTGACCAAGCGATACAAGGCCATTGGTGCGGTGACTTGACATCTCAGTCTCAAGAGTTTCCTCGGCAATTCCAAGAACCAGCAGGGCCCTGAATGAACAGAGAAACTTTGTCCATTTTAAGGTCATTTGCTTCTCATTGAATTGAAAGATCAATCAGGGACAACAATCAGTGCTCAGGAAATCGAAAGTGTGAGCCATGGACCTTAATTACCGGCGTGATAGGGAAGAAAAATCAAAACAATGGGAGAAGCATGCGTAACATGTAATAACTAGTATGGAGACATTTGTCATGCTGTCAATGGTGCCGCATTCAATTATTCAGAAAAAGGTTGCGGCAAATCATTGAAGAAAACAACATAGAGCAACGAAATTAAGGCCGGTTCATAGGCATGTATGTTTATGGAAAATTATTTATTTATTCGTGAGTTAGTCTTTAAAAGTTCGTTAATATTGTCGGATCCAAGACTTATTGAAATCAAAGTTGGTCTCGAACTTCCAACGTATAGCCATTTGATTATAAATACTCACATGTCATTCTCACAATATTTAATAAAATTCATTAATATTGCTGCATCAAAAATTTAGTGTTTGTTTAGAAGTGAAATGCTATAATTTTTAAGCTGTAATTGCTGTGGAGTAACAGCTACAGCTGTGGAGTAACAGTTAAGAAAAAAAATTTCTTAAGCTGTCAAAGTTCAAGTATAAATGTTACCAAATACTTTAGTAGTTAAGTTTTGACAGCTCAACTACCTCACCACACTCTCAAAAGGACTATTAGAAATAAAAATCTTAGGTATAAAGCTTCCCATTATCTAAGTTGCTGACACTCCAAATTCTACGATAATTTACAGAATGTATTCTTATGAGTTTGAGACATAAATGAAAAATTTAGAGAGAAATAGTCACCTTCCACAAGTATCCCATAAAAAAAACTTCAATTTTATATACTTGTGTTTGGTTAGAATAAATAAGAAACAAAAATAAAAGAAAAGAAAGAGGAGAAAGAAAATAAGAGAAAAAATAATCAATCTTAATTTTATTATTTGATTTGATATAGAATTCAATTTTTTTTTTGTTATTCCTTTCCCTTTTATCCTTTGCTCTCCTTTACTTTGCTTTCATATCTTCAAATAAAAGTTGCCGAAGTTTACGTTATTGTGTCCGAAACCACACCCACGATCAAATTAAATTTCAAATTAGGCGAGCAATGACAGCTAGTTTTGCATGCGTTCTCAAATCTCATGTGCACTGTCTAGCAACTAGAAACGTACGCATATTCGCCGCTGATAGCGGCAGAGTCTTTTGACTAGTGAGCACATAACTTCTTTTGTGAACAAAATTAATAAACCTACCCAGAAATCAAGCAAGCACATACGGTGGGGTTAAAATGAATAAACACTCGTTTAGTCTTAATAATTTAATTAAAGTATTTATTTAGTTTTTAATATTTAAAGAAATATCATAAGACACTCACACTATTAAATGTGTGATACTTTTATTCTTATTTTGCTTTGCTTTCACGATAACGGCCTTATAAAAAATTATTGGTAACAATCTTTTTAAAAAAAAAGTCAATTTATCAAATTAACACTAAAATTAAATAAAAATTAAAGTAATGTTTTAGTTAATATTTTACTTTTAAGATTAATTTGGTAATTTAAATTTATTATAAATAATTATTAATAAGACAACAAGATAGTAAACATAGCTTTATGTTAGCTGGTATTGATTTATTTTTAAACAGTTATTAGAAAATTGTTGTATGGAAATGGAAAATACTAGTTCTTTAAATTGATATTATTTGGTTAATTTTCTAATTAATTTTTTATAGATAAATTAATTAATGCTCTCAAGATTGTAGCATAGGTATTATTGTTGTAATGGCAAAGAAAAAAAAATAAGAGTGAAAGCATCACATATTTAACAATAAGGTGTATTGATATATTTTAAAAAATACAGAAGCTAAATTAGCACTTAATTCAAAATATTATGCCTGAACATATACTCAGATTGTCAATACCGTGGACTCAAGTCACCGTACCATCACTACAACCCAACTGAAAGTAGGGCTTTAATTAATTGGCACAAAGTCTTCCATTTCGCTGTCGACTTTAGCAAGCTACAGCAGTGATTGCAAAATACTATAAATTGCCCTCCCTGTCTACGGAATCCTCACAACACATTCATTCGTAAGCGAAGCCACCACAGCACACAGTTAGCCTTAGCCAATTTGCCACCATCTTTTTTTTTTATTTTCATTCGTGTAACAGAATTTACTAAACATGGCCATGGCTTCTGATTCTGGCTTGAAGATCTTTGCAGTGTTGGCTCTTGCAATTGCTTTCTGTGTGCAAGCTACTCTTGGTAAGTTAAGGAAACGATACTTCTATTTTGTTTTTCATCATATTCAATCCAATACTTTGCCGGCTAGCTAGCTACTTAGCTGCTCATTCTATTTAAGGTTCTTTAAATCTTGTTCGTACCACGTACCAGTAGGTAATTTAAAATTTGCTAAACTACCAATAACATAACATAATTAAATAGATAATACTAGAAATGTTTCCATATATAATACATATAACTAATTTGTTCATATCTTTTCTATATATATATATATATATATATATATATATATATATTTGTTCCAGTTCTTAGTATAGAAATATTAATTCCATTTTTATTATTACAATGGATGAGAGTTTTTTTTTTAGGAGTTATATTATTTTACTGATTACAACTAGGGTACTCGAATATTATTGTTTTACCACCCGTCAGTAGCAATAATTAAAAATAATTATGTGACACATCAAATTGAAGTTAACGAAACTTTAAAAAAGAAAACCTTCAATTTGACAGACAATGGTATCAAAACAAAAAAAGAGAGAGTGAGAGAGAAAAAGGAGTTGAGAATTTAAATTCATTCTTGGTCATTGATCAATTCGTCGGAGTTTCCACATCACTTAATTCTCTACCGAACACCACTCAACTGAATGTTTAGTTAGTAATCATGATAATTTTACACATTCAAACTCAAATAAGCCGTAAAAATTTATTTAGTTTTGACCATTGTTAGTAAGTTACATTAGCACTTTCTTTTACATATTTATGGGGAATGACCCAATTAAATTGACTCTTCTCAGGAGAAGTAACATGCGAGAGCCTTGACCAAAACGCATGTGCGTTTGCGGTATCAGCGTCAGGAAAGCGGTGCGTGCTGGAGAAGCAAGTCAAGAGGAGCGGACAGGAAACGTACACATGCAAAACCTCCGAAATTGAGGCCGAAAAATTAAACAACTGGATTGAAACCGATCAGTGCATCAAGTCCTGCGGCCTTGACCGCAAATCCCTCGGCATCTCATCCGACTCTCTCCTCGAGTCTGGCTTCACTCAAAAGCTTTGCTCTTCTCCCTGCTACGGCAGCTGCCCCAACATCGTCGATCTTTACTTCAACCTCGCCGCCGGTGAAGGTACTAATGACGTGCATTTTTTAAACATCATTTTACATCTGACGCAGGGGCAGAACTGTGTAATTGAGGCCTGGAATCTGTCACTATCAACCCAAAAAAGAAGAAGTTATTTTTACGCAAAATTTTATTTTTAAGCCCCCCTCGAGTGTAAATTCTTTATATATTTCCATTATGACCATATCGAACCAAAATATTAGTTATTTACATGCATGTGCAAATAGCATGAATTTGATTTTTCTCTTTTCTTTTGGTGGAATTACTTTTTCAGGTGTGTTTCTTCCTAAATTATGCCAAGCACAAGGGAAAGGTGGGCGGAGGAGAATGTCTGAGATCAAAAGTTCCGGTTATGTGGCACCGGCACCGCTCAGGTCTGTGGAGTACTTGGCAGCTCCACTGTCAGCTCCTCCAATGGCACCGTACTAATTTGCTTCTATATATTATTATAATTTTAATAGATGTAGTTGTTAGAATAAATGAAGAAAGTGCACCAAGGTTTTTAGATGCACGCGAAAGCTTGAGTGCACACAATCATTATGGTGGTGAATTGAGGAGCTGGTCGGAGCATATGCTGAAGAGACATGAGAATTCAATGAGATTTTGCTCATATGATGCTGCCTTTCGGCTAGCTAACTCATATATACATGGTTTTAGAAGATTGTATGATGGCGTTGGATTTATCTTTCGTTCTTTTTGTTGTAGAAGGTTTGCAAATTTAGAGTGATTAATGATAGTACTAAAGTTCTTATTATGATGAATGTATGCCATTTTAATGTTCAATGATCATGGCCAATATAAACTGAAGTTTTGGAGTACGACTCAAACCCGTATATTGAAAGTTTTGACTCCTAAAACCATCTTAATCTACTAACAAATATTTTAAAAAAATAAATAAATACCTCTCCAATCAAGAGGGTTATTGGATGATCATGAAAACAATAATATTAGAGATCTCACTATTTGAGTTCCATTTTGAATCTAATATTATATGTTACTCATCTATTAAATGATAAATTTCAAGTTTATAAAATCACTTAACTACCATTAAATGAAATAATACCACATTAGTTGGGACTCAATTAGGGATTTAGATATTAAAATATCTAGCATTGTTTTCCCGAAAATAGTTATTGAAATAAAAATGAACTTGACATTGTCAACCATTTCTATCTCAATAACCGTAATTAGGCATATGAGATACAGAGTACTACACTACAAAGAAAAAACCAATAAAGTCCTCCCCAAAGGTTTCATAAAATTTAATAAAAATGAAGAATTTTTCGCTTATTCGTGAACTAATGGAATCTACCTATAATAAACCATTCTTCAAAAGGAGGTGAGCAAATTCTTCGAAAAGCAATTATACAAAATACACACACACACAGATATCTTCTGATCGTTCATGAGTCATGTAAACAAATTTTTATCGGAAGTCTAATCTTAAAATTTGTTAGAAAATGAGTAATTCTCGCTTTATAAATATAAATAATTGTTTTCAAAAGCACGAGAGCAAGCAGAAACCCGATTAAAAGTTATAAAAGAAATAAATTTAATTTGTATTAAATTCTGCAAGTGGGGATGTAATGAAATTGAAGCACACGTTCCAATGGAGGCCCCTATCATCGATGCTTCCGTGATAGTTTATTATATCCTATTCAGGCCATTGCTCTTGTCTTGTGCATTGCTTCCTAATTCTGGTCACTATTTAATTATTTATGACGAGAATAGATATGTAATTTTCAAATCTATTACAAAATGAAGCCCGTTAACTCTAATAGCAGAGCATTGCATTTGCATCACTTAAGGGACTACAGAGAACAATACCAGGACATTTGAGCTTTTAGGCAAGGACTAATTTGCTGCTTAAGAGTTCATAAAACTAACAAAGATAATAATGACAAATGTGCTTTGTCTTCTGCAATGAAATTGCAGACTCCGTGGTAAAGGTGGACAAGCTTTTCTTTACTCTTCACCTGCTTCTTTGACATCAACAGTAAAGCTATATTCCTGGTCACAGCCCATGTATGAATCGCACATGAAATAGAGCGTGTATGTCTTTTTCCCAGCCATCAACCCTACCCCCCCCCCCCCCAAAAACCCCCACCATACATAAAAATAAAAATAAAGACCTGCAATATAATAACAAAATCAATAATATATTAATTGAGGAAAATAAATAATAATATAACATGCATCAGGGCATATCAAAGAAAGCAGGATAACAGGCAATGAAACTAAAATAACAGTATAAACATAATTCATATATATACTTATAAGATTTGATGCTCTTACCAAATCAGCAATCCTCTCCCCCAATGTTATGTCGAGAACCTCAGGTGACAAACCATAGAGCACAGGATTTCGTAAAATACGAATATATAAGTAAGTGTATTCAATCCAGTTGCAGGCTTCTTTAGCATTTTGTACTGTCCCAAGGACTATTTCTTCATTCAACAGATCAGCGAGCTTGGACACGAACTGACTTTCAATAGGGAGCTGCTGATTCATTAAAGAAAGATAGTACTGAAGTTCAGAGTGACCAGTAATGGTGATGCCTTCCCCATATGAATCATACTGAGGCCTTCCAGCACGACCAAGCATCTGCATAATATCCAGAGGACTAAGCTCCGTCCACGCCCCTTTCTCTGGATTGTAAACCTGGGTTCCTTTGATGATCACTGTATGAGCAGGCAAATTAACCCCCCAAGCAAGAGTTCCAGTGGAAACTAATACCTGTACATGCCCATCACAAAAAAGATCCTCAACAAGTTGACGGTCACCCCTTTTCATCCCAGCATGATGAATTGCGAACCCATATGGCAGAAGATCTTTAAGATCGTTGCTCTTGACCAGATCCGTGTGACTTTGTAGAATCTCACGGCTCACGCTGTCTTCCTTTGAGAATCCACCAAGGGCATCATCCTGAAGTGCAGAATTCGTATTGCACGAGCTGTTTTTGCTGTCTCCTACCTCGAGTGGACAAAATAAGAACTTGATGCTTTCCAGCAACAGCCATAACCTTCTCATAACGTAACTCATTCATCAACTAAAACCTTTCCAGTGGCTTCTTAACTTGGATCCCAATATATTGTTGAGAAAGAGGGACAGGTCTGTAACTATTGTCACAATGGAATAACCCTTTCTCCAAATTCACACGTAAAAACTGTGCCACATCTTCATAATTAGGAAGGGTAGCAGATAAACCAACCAACCAGATATGCTCTTCTGTGGTTTCAACCTGCCTAACAGTTCTGGCGACAATACTTTCAAGCACAGGTCCTCTATTATCATGAAGCAGAAGAATTTCATCAATAATCAGCAGTTTCACAAGCTGTGTGTAGGTCCGATCCCCAGATTTCCTTGTAATAATATCCCACTTCTCAGGAGTTGTCACAATTATTTGCGTTTCTTCAATTTGTTGGCGAGTGAGTGTCTGGTCTCCACTCAGCTCCCTTACCTTAACATCATATATTTGCAGACGGTTAGACAAATTGCCTACAACTTCAGCGACAAGAGCTTTCATAGGTGCCACATAGATTATCTTATAATTGCTACGATTGAATGAACCATCATTGTTCTTGTTCAACGACAACTGTTGAAGTATGGTAAGCACTGCAACATTAGTTTTCCCTGCCCCAGTGGGCACACTCAACAGAATGTTATTAGCTGAAAAGAGAGCAGTCTTATAGACTCTACTCTGCACTCTGTCCAACTCTGTCATTCCTTTGAAAGCTGGCTGTGTCCATTCTGGCATTTCAGATATCTTAATCAAATTTTCATTGGGGTCTAAAGGCTGAGGCTTCATAGCTGGCACTTGAATTTCTTCATACCCCTTACTTGTAAATCTTGTTGTTGTAGACCCACTTGGAAGAACACACTTTTTATTTGCCATAAAAAGACCACCTTGTTGAAAAGCAAGGGTGTCCAGATCGAACAACTGACGCTGGCCAAACCAACCACCATCTTCTGCATCTGTATCCCTGTCAACATCTGCAGCAGCACTCTCATCCTTTAGCCTGCGAGCCTCTTCTCTAATACTCTTTTCCAGGTTCTTTTGCCTCTCTTTGGCATTAGCCCTTGTTGCGTGCAACTGGTCCAATATTGCAGCCAAATCCGGACCCAAACCCATCATTTCCTCCTCGATACTCTCTCTCCTCCTGGTCTTGGGCTCTTGCCAAACGAGTACACCATACAACCTTGAACCTGTTAGACAACAAAAGCTTAATAAGGCTGAACTTATCAAACCGAAGATGATAAAGCAGCTTATTCTCAAGTTCCCTGTCTTCCCCCTTCCCATCAGCAAGTATCTTAAGAACCTCTTCTGCAAGCTTTTGGCACCTCAGCAGGTCAATCTGTTGGTCAAAAGCTTGAGAGATTTTCCTCTGAAGCCAATAAGCATCAATATCCTGGACATTAAGACTTGTGCCCTCATTGGCATCACGTGACATCATCATCCCCCACCCCCAACACCCATTTGCATTGCTCCTCCAGAAGCATTGGACTCAACCACATCTTCATCCTCCTCTTCTTCATCTTCCAGCACCATATCCAAATCACTCTGTTCCTCATCATTACCATTGTCTTCAAGCTCAACAGCCACAACCGTATCATCATCAAGAACCTCACTGGTATCATTCTCAGCACTGCCATAACCCGCATCTTGGTTATAATCTGTAATAAGCTTCCCAATAGAAACAAGCTGCTCAAACACGTGATTGGGAATCGGGTTCAACAACTTCTCAATGTCCTTCTTCTTATCAGGTTTTTCAACACAATCATCCTTAAGAACAGCCAAAATCTCATCGGCAGCACCACTAACAATAGTAAGTGCCTGTCCACCCAACTGTTGTTGATTAACACTAAGCATAGCCCTATAAGCCGCCCTGGTCTCGTTGGTTTTGGGCATATAAGTCCCTTCTCATACGCCACCATAAGCACACTGTTGAAGATGAAGCTCAAATCTGATCTCAGGGATATGTACGACGTGTCATCTATTCAGCAACAAAGATAAATGACTTGTCGGACATTTGAGTTCAGAGCAGAAGATTGAAGGAAACGGCATGTCGGCTGGAACCATTAGTGGTGCACGTGATGTGTCACATGCTTCACTAATCCAAACGGCAGTCGAGTTCTGCGTTTTAATTTAGCAGAATCTGTATGCATCTGACATGTGTCACTGGCAAATTCAAGAAGCTGTTTTTACCGTTGGTTCTCGCGGGAAGTGGCTGGAAATCTGGGTTTTCTAGAAACCCAGGAGCGTGAGGCTGGTTTCTTGGGGTGCTTGCTGATTGGTCAGGAGTGTATATAAAAAGCCAGAAAGTCTAGTATGTTGGGTATTGGTTCATTTGCATGTAATCTCCAAGTTTGTAGATTGATCTCTGAAATCAGTAAAGAATTTTCTCTGCTTTCCACAGTGGATTTAGGCAAGAAACTTGCCGAACCACTCTACATCATTGTGTGTTTGCGTGGTCTGGTTTTCTCTTGTTACTTAGTAGAATTGTAAGCACTGGTTAAGTAATTCTTGGGATAGCTTAGGTTGTTGATCTTTATCAGTTTGAGGTTAAGAATACATAGAGTGGGTCTTGGGGGTTTCAAGTTAATCTTTAAGGTTGATTTGATTCTAACAAATTGGTATCAGAGCCTATCTCTGGTTTTCTTGGTTCTTGCAATGGGGTCAACTAAACTTGAAGTGGAGAAGTTCACTGGCGACAATGATTTCCACCTGTGGAGACTCAAAATGAGAGCCTTGCTGGTGCATCAAAGGTTGGATGTTACACTCGATGATGAGTCATCATCTAAGAAGCCAATGAAGGGGACTGAAGAAGAATTATCAGAGGTGCTGGATAGGGCACACAGTGCAATCATTCTGAGTCTTGGGGATGGTGTACTCAGAGAGGTGGGTGGAGAAAAAACAGCAGCAGGTTTATGAAAAAAGCTCGAATACTTATACACCAAAAAGTCAATGGCTAAAAGATTAGCCACCAAGAAGAAGCTCTATACCTTGCAGATGGAAGAAGGATCATCAATTACTGACCACATTGATGCCTTCAACAAGATCATCTTAGATCTTGAAGACATAAATGTAAAAATTAATGATGAAGACAAAGCCATGATCCTGCTCTGCTCTCTGCCAAGTTCCTATGAGAATCTGGTGGATACATTGATGTATGGAAGACAGACTCTCGCTATGGGAGATGTGAAGGAAGCTCTGAGTTCTAAAGCAACATTCAAGAAAGAAACAAGGGATGGAGAAGGCTTGACAGCAAGGGGAAGAACTGAGAAAAGGGAAACAAACAAGAACAAAAAGAAGAGATCAAAATCCAGGCAGAAGAACTTGAAATGTTTCCACTGCCATAAGGAAGGCCATTTCAAGAAAGACTGCCCAGAATACAAGAACAAGAAAAACAATGCAAAGGAGAAGAGTGGAGATGTTGCTGTTGCATCAGAATTTGAAGAATCTGATGGCTATGACTCAGCTGGAGTTCTAATAGCAACAGATGCTCAAACAAAAGGTAATTGGGTCTTAGATTCTGGATGTTCCTTCCACATGTGCCCTAACAAAAATTTATTTACAAACTATGAGACTTGTGATGGTGGCATAATAGTAATGGGTAATGATTCAAGTTGTAGAGTGATTGGCAGATGCTCCATTAGGCTGAAAATGTTTGATGGCATGATCAGGGAATTAAGGGATGCCAGACATGTGCCTGATCTCAAAAGAAATCTCATTTCTCTAGGAATGCTGGACAAAATAGGATGCCTAGTCAAACTTGAGTCAAGCACTTTAAAGGTCTTAAAAGGGTTAATGGTGGTGATGAAAGGGAATATGAACAATGGTCTGTATGTGTTACAGGGATCAGCTGTCACAGGGGATGTTGCTATGTCAAACCAAAAACTAAACAAAACAATGCTATGGCATATGAGGTTAGGCCACATGAGTGAAAGAGGGCTAGTTGAGCTATCAAAACAGGGAGTTTTAGGAGTAGACAAGATAGAGCCTTTGAAATTCTGTGAAGATTGTGTCCTAGGGAAATCTTCAAGGGTAAAATTCAGTACTGGTATCTATAATTCAAAGGGGACTCTAGACTACATTCATGCTGATCTGTGGGGACCTGCACAGACAGCTTCTCTAGGTGGAGCTAGGTATTTTTTGTCTTTGATTGATGATTTCTCAAGAATGGTCTGGGTATATAGCTTGAGGAGCAAAGATGGAGTGTTTGAGCAGTTTAAGAACTGGAAGACACTAGTTGAAACACAGACAAATAGAAAGGTGAAAAGGCTGAGAACAGATAATGGATTAGAGTTCTGCAATAAGGACTTTGATGATTTTTGCACAAAGCATGACATGGTTAGGCACAAAACAGTAAGACACACACCACAGTAAAATGGGTTAGCAGAAAGAATGAACAGGTCTCTAATTGACAAGGTTAGATGTATGCTGATCCACTCTAAACTACCCATGAGTCTGTGGGCTGAAGCTCTAGAGACTGCTTGCTACATAGTAAACAGGAGTCCCTCTTCTGGAATTAATTTCAGAACCCCATATGAGCTCTGGTCTGGCAAACCAGCAGACTATTCTCATCTGAGAGTATTTGGCTGTCCAGCCTATGCTCATGTCAAACAAGGGAAGCTGGAGCCCAGGGCCTTCAAATGTGTGTTTCTAGGATACCCTGCTGGTGTGAAAGGTTACAAACTGTGGTGTACTGATATGAAGCCACCAAGAGCAATAATCAGCAGGGATGTGGTGTTTAATGAACATGAAATGGTACAAAACTCAGCTACTGAGCATCAAACTATTGAGAAAGAATCAGGGTATGACAAGAAGAACTTTCTTGAGGTGGAGCTTCCAAGCTCCAGCACAGAAGCTGATAAAAGGGTTGGGCCTGAGAATGCACCTGGAATTGACCTGTCTGAACAAGAAGATGAATCAGAAGGTGATAATAACCTCAGAAACTATCAACTGGTAAGAGATAAGAAGAAAAGAGAGACAAGGCCACCTAAGCATATGTAGACTTAATTGCATTTGCACTATCAGCAGCACAAGGAATAGAAGAAGATGAACCAAAGACTTACACTGAGGCTGTTAGTAGTAAGGATTCAAGGAAGTGGATTGCAGCCATGGATGAAGAAATGAGCTCACTGATCAAGAACCACACATGGGATCTGATTCCAAAACCAGAAAAGAAGAAAGTAGTTGGCTGCAAGTGGATCTATAAGATCAAAGAAGGCATACCAGGAGTTGAACCACTTAGATACAAAGCCAGGCTGGTTGCCAAAAGCTTTACACAAAAGGAGGGGATTGACTTCAATGAAGTCTTCTCCCCAGTGGTAAGACACTCATCCTTGAGGATCTTGTTAGCACTTGTTGCAGTAAAAGACATGCACCTGGAACAGATGGATGTCAAGACTGCATTCTTTCATGGTGAATTAGAAGAAATGATTGTAATGGCACAACCAAGAGGCTATGAGGATCCAACCAAAGCTGATTATGTGTGTCACTTAAGAAAGTCTCTGTATGGATTAAAGCAATCCCCGAGACAATGGTACTTAAGGTTTGACAGATTCATGGCTGAGAACAGTTTTCAGAGGAGCTCTTATGATTGCTGTGTGTACCACAAAGACTTGATAGATGGAGACAAGATCTATCTATTGCTATATGTGGATGACATGCTCATAGCATGTAAACACATGGATCAGATAGATGAGCTGAAGAAGCAGTTAAAGAATACATTTGAGATAAAAGATCTTGGAGCAGCCAAGAAGATCCTTGCAGTAGAGCTGCTAAGGGATAGCAAGAACAAAATACTAAAGCTGTCACAACACACATACATAAAGAAAGTACTTGAGAGATTTGAAATGGTGGACTCAAAACCAGTTCAAACCCCACTGTCGGCTCATTTCAGGTTGTCATGCAATCAGTGTCCAAGGACTGAATATGAAAAAGCTGAGATGATTACCACTCCATACTCAAGTGCTGTGGGACGCTTAATGTATGCTATGGTTCTAACAAGACCAGATATCTCTCATGCAGTGAGTGTAGTTTCCAGGTATATGAGTAATCCTGGAAAGGAGCACTGGAGAGCTGTGAAATGGATCTTAAGATACCTCAGTGGAACTGCAGACTATGGCCTAATCTATGGATTAACAGGAGGTACAGAGGTTAATGTTGAAGGCTTTGTGGATGCTGACTATGCAGGGGATCTAGACAAAAGGAGGTCTTTGACAGGCTATTTGTTCACTCTCAGTGGCTGCACCATAAACTGGAAAGCTTCATTGCAAAGTGTGGTTGCTTTGTCAACAACAGAATCAGAGTATACTGCAGCTGCAGAGGCCTTTAAGGAGGCAATATGGCTAAGAGGAATGGTTACAGAATTGGGTTTTGAACAAAGGCAGGTGGCTGTTCACTGTGACAGTCAAAGTGCAATTTGCCTAAGCAAGAATCAGGTGCATCACGAGAAGACAAAGCATATTGACATTAAACTACACTTTGTCAGGTTGGAGGTGTCAAAAGGTGTAGTGAAGCTGATAAAGATACACACTGATGATAATCTAGCTGATATGCTAACAAAGGCTGTACCAGCAGCCAAGCTTGAGTTATGCATGAACTCAGCTGGAATCTGCAAGTTGTAAAAATGCAGAGAAACAGTGGAAGGCAGAAGCAGAAGATTGACTGATTTGAGTTCAAGGTGGAGAATGTTGAAGATGAAGCTCAAATCTGATCTCAGGGATATGTACGACGTGTCATCTATTCATCAACAAAGATAAATGACTTGTCGGACATTTGAGTTCAGAGCAGAAGATTGAAGGAAACGGCATGTCGGCTGGAACCATTAGTGGTGCACGTGATGTGTCACATGCTTCACTAATCTAAACGGCAGTCGAGTTCTGCGTTTTAATTTAGCAGAATCTGTATGCATCTGACATGTGTCACTGGCAAATTCAAGAAGCTGTTTTTACCGTTGGTTCTCGCGGGAAGTGGCTGGAAATCTGGGTTTTCTGGAAACCCAGGAGCGTGAGGCTGGTTTCTTGGGGTGCTTGCTGATTGGTCAGGAGTGTATATAAAAAGCCAGAAAGTCTAGTATGTTGGGTATTGGTTCATTTGCATGTAATCTCCAAGTTTGTAGATTGATCTCTGAAATCAGTAAAGAATTTTCTCTGTTTTCCACAGTAGATTTAGGCAAGAAACTTGCCGAACCACTCTACATCATTGTGTGTTTGCGTGGTCTGGTTTTCTCTTGTTACTTAGTAGAATTGTAAGCACTGGTTAAGTAATTCTTGGGATAGCTTAGGTTGTTGATCTTTATCAATTTGAGGTTAAGAATACATAGAGTGGGTCTTGGGGGTTTCAAGTTAATCTTTAAGGTTGATTTGATTCTAACACACACTCTCTTCATGGAGACGGAGACGACGTCTTTTGATCTGACGAACAAGGGCCGCAGCATCATCATCGGCATCCGCGTCACGCTTCTTAGATTTCCTCAATCTCTCCTCCAACTCAGGGGACCTTCCTCTGTATACTCGATCACCAAAACTTTTGGGATCAATCTTTCCCCATAGAGACTCCGGCTCACCGGTCAGCTCGTGAGTATCTCGTGGACGAGAGTCTGTTGTTAAAACTAAACTAGAGTTTGCTCTGTAATCATATTGTCTGGACCGAGCGTGTCCCTCAGCACCATCATCACCACTACCCAGATTCTTCTCCATTATATGAAAAAGATTTAGAGAAAAAACCAATGACTGTCGTTAAAAAAAAAATCAATTGATTTAGCGGCCTTCACTGCATTACATTTTATAATAACTTGCAGTTGTGTCTGCAAAGGAAATCCTAAACAATGCAGAAAAGAGAATAAATAAACCCTTAAACTAGTTGGATTGAACGAACAGAAACTTAAAAGAGCGAGGATAAAATATATACTCACGATGTTCTTATAATTTTATTCGCGCCTTCTTGCAGAGTCGCCCTCACCAGGGCGGTTCATCAAGTTAAAACTTGAGACGGAAGGCATATATAACTAGGAGAAGGACACGTTCGTGGGCCTTTTTAGCTGGCAAATTGCATGCAGTAGTTTTATAAAGGAAAATTATTAAATGTGTTACAATTTTTTTTTAAGTATATTACTCATATACTCTACTAACACTTTTGCCGTTCACTAATCCGTTAACTGCCGTTTGCAAGCGCTGACATTATAAGGGTAATCTAGTCTTTTTAAAAAAATGACATGTCATTCCATTTACCTAATAAAAAATGATATGTCATATCATATATTTTTTTATAAAAATGACATGTCATCCCATTTATTGGATAATTATTAATAATTGCCTAAAAAACTACTTTACAACTGAATCTACTCCTCTAAAATTTAACCTAAGTTATTGAAGATCTACTCCTCCAATGTCAAACTTGAATTTTTTATGGTATAATATGTATAATTGTAAATAATATGTTGTTAATAATTTTTTATGATATAAGATGAATATTTTTTATGGATAATTGTTAATAATATGTACCATTAATAATTCATATTTTTTAATAAAAAATGTATTGTTAATAACAAAATAAAAAAATTATGTATTAAAAATTTACATTAATTTCAAGGTAATTTATTCTTTTACCTCATTTTGAGTTTAAGGGGTAAAATAGTTATTTTGCTCAAATTATGTTAAGTTCTTAACGGTAGTAAACAGAAAGGTGGACGCCAGAACTCTTTTGTCAACTTAAGGTATACAAGTGATATAAGCGAAAAATGTTGTAACACGTTTGATACTAGTGTCATTTAAAGGTATATGACTGGTAATTTCCCTTTTATAAAAAGCTGAGACTATTTCCATGCTAAATATTACTTTAAACATTTTATTATTTTGCGCACTTATATAATAATTATAAAAACATTTATTTTATTTTACATACTCTTTAAAATTTTAAAAATATCTTTACTTAAATTATTGAAATTACTTAATTTATTTACTTTAAACACTAATAAAATTATTTGACACACTAAGTTTGAGAGATTTAACATATAATTACAATAATATAATTTAGTCAAATTGTAAATAAATTATTTAACACAATTTTAGTCATTATTTTTTTTATGTGAATATTGAATTTTGCACCTAGAGCAAGTTGCAATAAGAACATAGTAATAAAAAATATTCTGCAAATACTTAAAAAAAAAAAGAAGGAGAATGAGAAGACAAAGAGATGAAGAAGGGCCAACGCCAAAACAAACAAAAAAAAGTTGAAAATAAAATTTTTTAAGGTTTAAAGTATGAGAATTATAAATTTAATAATAAGTGTGGTATATAGGTATTCAAAGTAATGATATAAGATTAAGTTATAATATATTGTCTTTATATTTTATAGTAATTCATATGATGGGTGTTTAGGGATATTATCATTTTCCCACCAAACGTATTCTGACACATCATATCAGTACTACGGTTTGGTAAACCCATCAATTTACTACTAAATATTTAAACTGTTAGCATTTTCCCACCATTTCATTAAAACTTAGTTAATATGTAACGAAAAATTCATAAAATGTCACTTTTACCCTTGGAGTGTAAAAGATGATTTTGTCCTTTAAGAAGGAAGAACAACAAATGATGATTTAATTATAAAATTCATAAAATGTTAATTACATGGTCTTTTAAAATATCAATTTTACAAAATTCATAAAGGGTAATTTTTTCCCTTTAAGAAGGAAGAATAACAAATGATGATTTAATTACAAAATTCATAAAAGGTTAATTACATGGTCTTTTATGCTCCAAGGATAAAATTGACATTTTATGAATTTTCCGTTATTTATTAACTAAGTTTTAACGGAATGGTGGGAAAATGCTAACAGTCTAAATGTTTGGTGGTAAACTGATGATTTTACCAAACTATGGTAGTGACATGATGTGTCAGAATATCTTTGGTGGGAAAATGATAATATCTTGGGTGTTTATGTAATACACATTGTTTTTAGTGGATTTTGGGTTAAAGAACAAATGGGTAAAATCTCACTAAAACAATAAATTTATTTTATGGGATTTAGGGTACCTCACTGGATTGTAGAGTATAGGCTATTTGGGGCTTACAAAGGAATTCAAGAAAAAGAGGATTGAGAAGGCATCAACATGGGGTTTGGATTAGAGTTGGAAATCTTGAAGGAGTGCCTCTAAATATGCAAAATAAAGAAATGAGGTTAGAGGTGGAGCTGGCGGTGGTCTGACCATCCTCCAACACTCAAGTCAACTACTTGAGCTTTTTCGAGTGATGAGAGCTTGCAAGCTCTCTAGAAAGTGGTGGTTGGAGGTTGAAAAAAATCTAATCCCCTGGTTTTGTGTGTACTTTCATGATGAAACTTGGAAAGTATAATCGTGGAAGGTAATGAGAGAGATAAAACATTTTTGGCCTTTATATAGTATAGCATGGGTACTTTACCATGTAGAACGTTTTTACAGGAGATTTTTTATTGTCTTTGCTGAGATTTTTCACACCCTTTTATCATATAGCAGATTTCTAGCCATTATGAATATGTTTGGAGAGCAAGGAGACGGTTTTTGGCGGCACTATCATTTAGTGCTTGTGGCGTACACTGCAGGTGGTCCAAGATTCTTTATGCAGAGGCTGTCTACACAATGAGGGTTGTGGCAGCTAAGGACCACTGTCCTTTGGGGGCTGCCGTTGATTTTGGGTCTAGTTGTCTCTTTTTTTCTAACATAATATATTTGATTTGATTTCATCAAACCAAATATTCATTTTGGGCAATTGAGACAGCACGTATAATGGTCATTTTTTAGTATTTTCTTTAATTCTGTCAGGGCGTACCCCACATCTCAGTTTATTTGGAGAGTATTCTCGATGCAGGTCGGGTACCTCGCGAAGTTATCTCTCAGCCATTAAAGTCCATTTAGCGACACGTGACGCTCTCTTTTAATTCCGTTATTAATCCCCCAAACACGTATTTTTATTAAAATTTGGGTGCTTAGAGTAATTTTTAGATTATAAAAGACCCCACTCTTTATAAAATTATATCAAAAAATTAGATTACTCGATAGTAGTCACTTTTTAGACTTTAGAGCATCACAAAAAAACTCTTCAAATAAAATTTTATTACTTATTTGAAGAGTCACATCAATATTTAAAACTCCAAAAGATACTCCAATTAATATTTTTCAAATAAGAAATGATTCTCCTTCTTTAAATTTAGAAAGTTGATTTCTCCCTCTCCAATTTATATTTTATTAATTTTCATTGAAGAAAGAGAGAGACATGCTTTAATTAATATTGACTTTTCCTTTAAAAAAATAATTATTTGATTAAAATAATATTAATTTATTTATATTTAAAGAGTCTTTTGGAAAATATCATATTTTTTCACCTTTTTATTTGTCACATAAGTAAGCAAATAGATATTTGAAAAGTAAAATTTAGAGAGATTTTTGGATTATAGTACTTGTTTTTGAAATTCTTTTGAAATTTTTTTAA
Source organism: Citrus glauca (assembly GCA_029633175.1). Taxonomy (NCBI): domain Eukaryota; kingdom Viridiplantae; phylum Streptophyta; class Magnoliopsida; order Sapindales; family Rutaceae; genus Citrus; species Citrus glauca. Next base: position 7,534,515 of record JAQOOD010000009.1, read on the forward strand.
AAATCATTGAATACTACATTAAAATGAAAAAAATGTATGTTTTATAAGTTTTATTTTATAAGTTTTCCTTTATCTGCAGTGTAGTTGATTATAATTATGTTTTATATTATTAATTACCGAATAATAATAGAGGGTAAGAATTAGTGTTAGGAAAGATGAAATGGATAAAATATTGTTGATGGTAATTGCTTGGAGGAGGATACGAGGAAAGATATTGTGTTTTAGTTTTTTTTTTTTTTTTTTTTCTCACTTGTTAGGACAAATGCATATAAAATGAGAGTGGAGTATAAATTTGTAATTTTGGTGGGAACAAGGGTTAGAAAAATCCTTTCTCACTTCTATCTGAAAACGAGGGGCGTTACTTCTTGTGGGCCGTTAATTAAAATAAGTGAAAAGAGAAAATTGCTGCCATGGCTCTAATTCAATTTCAGGCACATGCAACGGAGGATTGGCTTTCATGGAGTTGCTGTTCGAGCTCGAGTGGAGGATGCTCGCTCAGGAAGATGTTAGCCTCGAGACCCTCACGAAAGAATCTTCTCCTTAAACCCAAGTCTTCTTTAGTCTGCAAAGCATCGTGGCAAGAGGTAGACCATAGACACTACTAAACAGTCTAAACTAAAAGGTTCCTTTCTTTCTCCTGCTTATTAAATTGTATAACTTCAGTTTTGGAATTTTGGTTCACTTTAATTTTCATCAGCTTGCGGGAGTGTTAGTATTCTCGGCAATACCATTCACGGCTGTGAAAGCCATCGCAAATAGCCCTCTTGGAGAATTGCTCCAAAACAGAATGTTGAAGACCAAGAAAGCTGCTCTCCGAGACTCTTCCAAGTTCGAAGCCTTGGCTCGCCAAGCACGAAATGAAAGGTTAAAGCCTTAAGCCAACCCCAGTTCGTTTGTTTTAATGTCTTTTGTTCTTTAAACAGAGGAAATTGGAATACTTTTAATCATCACAAACTAGCAAATTCCTGTATATGCGTGTTTAGACCATAATTATAACTGTCTTTATTTCAGATTTATAAAATGTTTGATCTTTTAGCTGCAACTTACTGAAAACATTTATTCATGTTTATCCCCGAGCTTCATATTGTGGTGAATTCTCTGACTTTACAGCTTGTGGTATGGAGAAGAGAGGCCTCGATGGCTTGGTCCCATTCCGTATGACTATCCTTCACATCTTACAGGAGAACTACCTGGGGATTATGGCTTTGATGTTGCTGGTCTGAGCAAGGATCCCGTGGCTTTCCAGAAGTACTTCAAGTATGTTGCATCTTCCACTGCTTTGTATCTTCTTGTTGTCAGGAATTTGATATTGGATTGAGTATCTGTGTTTATGGTCTTGAAGAATTAATGAGGATGCAAAACACATCTTTGAATTTTACTACTACAAATCCATGATTAGGATTTCAAATTCACATAACTTGAAAATGATGCTGCCAAATATAATGACGCCATTCTATAGTCTGCAATTGTGTAAAAGGACGAATGTTTCCAAAGGAGTGCTTTCCCAGATTGCATAACTCAGTCAGTCATGAACTGGGGAATGCCATGCCTATTTGATCTTAAGTAGTAGGGAAGAGCTCCTAATTTTCACAAAGTTGAAATTGTCAAATAACCATTATGAACTGCATCATTTTTCAGCTTTGAAATACTTCATGCTCGTTGGGCCATGCTTGGAGCCCTCGGTGCTCTAGTTCCAGAAGTTTTAGATATGGTAGGAGCCTTTCACTTTGTTGAGCCTGTCTGGTGGCGTGTTGGATATTCAAAGCTCCAGGTGTTCATCTCAATTTTTATCTCAATTCCAGAGATTTTCTGCTTCATGAAATCTTTCTAATATATTTTAATTTGCTAGGATTTTGTTGCTCTAGATGGTTCACCATCTTAGCATAGAGTAGATTTTCTTTGAGACCTTGCCTTTTTTCCTTTACTTAAGAAAGCAAGACCAGCATAAGCGTAATGGTCAGGGATGCTGAAATAGAGAATTTATTCAAACTATATTTACCTATATCACCATCTGGCATTACATTATGAGTACTAGTTCAATAGAACCATCAAATTAGAATCTGTTCTCCAGATGGTGGATCAAGCTACTTGATTCTAGTCTACTTTCTCCATTGCGTGGTGAAACAGATGAGAATATTTCCTTGGCAGTATTACTATCCTACCACCTTACATGAATAAGGCAAATACTAAGTGGCAAGTTAAAGATCATTCTCAAATTGAATTCCAGATCATTGATCTAACAATTTAGTCTATTGTACTCACTGAGGGTCAGTTCCAGCATAAATTTTTATGTCCAACTCCTTGTAAGCAGATTTCATAATTTTGAACCCTTCCAGGGTAAGAGACATATGGACTGCTGTAGTCCTATTGATTTTTATAAGTAGTCTCATTTTACAAATGTTATTGTGTCTATGCTTCTGTGCACGTATAAGTTCAGATTTTGATGACTTGCCAAGTTTTATTTCTGAATACTTAGTCCTCTTCATTTTTACACAGGGAGAGACCCTGGACTACCTTGGTATCCCAGGTCTCCATTTAGCTGGAAGCCAAGGGATAATTGTCATTGCTATTTGTCAAGCCCTCCTGATGGTAACAACTCTAAATTCATCACCCTCCCCTTCTGCAGACAACTAGTATTTATTCACTCATAATCCAAGATTTATTTATATAGTTGTTCATATTCATAATGCATTTTCATTTTCTGGGTTGGGGAAGGGTGTGCGGAGTTCATTTAATCCCTACGCTACTATTATTACAGGATTGAACAGTTGGCTATTCATTAGAGCCTAGACTTTCTTCTGTTGATGCTTGAAAACATGCAATTCATGTGCTTGTTGAAGAAAAAAAGTTTACCACCCTCTTAACAAGCAAGAACAAGTATGTTGAAATTTACCCAACCATACCGTTTCCTTGCCTCAAAGGTGCATAGATAATTGTACCATTTGGAACTTGATGTGTATGATGACATGGGATCCGCTATTTGCGGTATTTCGAGTAATTAATGTTGGATTCGAAAACTTATTGTCACTTGTGCATATTATAGGTTGGACCAGAATATGCCAGATATTGTGGGATTGAAGCTTTGGAGCCTCTGGGAATTTTCTTGCCTGGTGACATCAATTATCCAGGAGGAGCCCTCTTCGATCCCTTAAACCTCTCAAAAGACCCAGTAGCCTTTGAGGAACTAAAAGTGAAGGAAATTAAAAATGGTCGCTTAGCAATGGTTGCCTGGTTAGGCTTTTACATCCAAGCAGCTTTCACGGGCAAAGGTCCTGTACAAAACCTCCTTGATCACATCTCAGACCCACTTCACAACAATTTACTTTCCATGGTTAAATCCATGTAGATCATTCAACTTGCATACTCTTGTATAAATAAATTTGGCTTCATCTTCATTTCATGTGCACGTAATACAAATTCATTGGAAAGCTCTCCCCAGTCTTATCATTTCTTGAAAGCCCATTGAGGCGTTAGCGGGCCTGAGTTTTGTTTTCTTTTGTTAACTCTATGAGTTACACGTGTAGGCTTAAATCATACATTATCTTCTGCAACTCAACACAGGCCAATGTCTGTTACGTTTTTTTTTTTTATTACATGAGAGAATTGTTCAGATTATAACTCATATTGTATGAGACTATAACTGATATTTACAAATCAGACTAGTACTGGGATCAACTGACATCAATGTTAATGGAGCTCTGTCTAGATTTAAACCCTCACAAATATTCGAGGATGTCTACTCCTCACTCATGGGTAAGGAAGAGGATTGTCTTCACTCAATTTTTAATTGAGGAAAGAAATATCCCCACAATATTTTTGTGGGGGTTCGAACTATTGCCCTTCAAGTTGGATGGCAGCAGCCCTGGCCACTTGGGCTACAGTCCAAGTGGTTTGTTATGTACATTATTATTATTATTAGATCAGCAAAATCTTAACTTGCTTGTGGCATTACTTACTATTTGAAAAAAATAAAAAATAAAAAATAAAAATTGCATCAATATTATATAATTCATGTTTTTATTAATAAATAACATTAGTTCATGTTCAAATATTTCGAGTTCCATTGACTAATATTCTATTACTTTCTGAAATCGTAAACAATAAAAAAAAAAACATTATTTTAAACATTAAGATAAGATGATTGCTTTTTTGCCTTGAAGTCCTAATCATCAAACGATCATCTTTTGTCGATGTAACGTTGCTGATCCGACATTAAATAATTGTAGTATTCTTCGATCACATTCAAAATATATACTCCTGTCTTCTTGATTAGAAAAGAACTGCATGCGTCATAGATTAAATTGAAATTGCATTTTTTCAGTTGATGTTTTATAATAAAAAGATTAAATTATTCCTCTGTTTTTTTTAATGACTATAATCTTTCCACAAAGTGCGAATTTAACTTTAATTTTTTTAATTTTATTTTACCCATATTGTTATAAATTTGATTATAAATTGAGTGGGATTTTAGGTATGTTTGGTTGTAGTATTAAAGGGGTATTATAATACTGTTTATATTAAAATAATGCAAAACTCATGTTTGGAAGCCAATTACACGGGAATGGGGATGGGGATCTAATGCGTCGACTGACGCATTAGAGTCGGAATTATCTAATGCGCCAGCAGCGACGCATTAGCTTTCTCTTCTTTTTTTTTTCTTTTTACTTTTTACTTTTAGCTTTTACTTTTTATTTTATTATTATTATAATATTAAAATAATAAATAAATATAGTTTTTAATTTAATTTAATATTTTTATTTTATTTATTTTTACATTATAATTATTAATATAAATTAATAAATAAATAATTTATCATTCAATAATAATATGTTTTTTATTTTTATATTATAATTTATTAATAAATTTATAATTTATTATATTAATAAAAAATATTTAAATATGAATAAATTTAAAAATTATTAATTTAAAATTAATAATAATATAAATATATAAAATATTAATTCAATTTAAATATATTAAAATAATATAAAATTTAATTTAAATTAATTAAAAAAATAATACAATACAGTGTAGCACCAAGCATTGTATAATATTATTATAATACAATGTTAATATAATACAACATAATATAATACACTAATATTAAAATAATATAATATATCATAATACAATACAGTGTACCAAACACACCCTTTATTAATTGACTAGGATTTTTTGTAGCACAGGGATGATCCTATTGCCTGCCCTTTGGAGAGAATGAGACGGTGTCAGTTTAGATGTAATCAAACTCAAAGGTCGCTGGTCCTTTCAATGCTGACAATTATCCCAAAAAAAAAACAAAAAATTATATTTGGAAATAATTTTTAATTTATTCAACCGTAAGATCAATGCGCCTCTAGGCTGTAGCCTAGTAGTCTAGTGGCTTAAGGGGCTCATTTCCTGCAAATAAAGACAGATATTTCACAAATAATGGAAGCACAAATTTTCAAATTAATACTCGATAAATTTTTGGATTGTACTAAGAAATTATTTGTAAAATTGTAATAATTTCAAAAATCTTAATATCAATAATAATTATGTTTGAATTGATAAAGTCGGGTTTAGTGTTCCATGAAATTGCGTTTGAATTTTTTTTCGAAAGCTCCATCTAAATCGTATATTAGTTTTAAATATTTCTCTCAATATTTTACAAGTTAAATATATTCACAATTTCTCATCCTACTCTCGTATTCCAACCACAAATTAAATATTCTCTCTTGAATTCAAACTGAGCTATCAATTGTAACTAATAGAACATTCGCAAATGGAACATGCTATATAAACGGGACAAAAAATCATATAAGTAATTATCTTAGGGCGGTACATTTGGGATTCTTAGGGCGGTCCATTTGGGATTAATTCTAAAAAGTTTAAAAGTAATTTTAAAAAATTAATTTTTTTTTATTTTCTTATAAATCACTTTTTGACAGAATCACTCCATTTTACATAAAATTTTTAGAAAGTAAGATGGAGTACCCTTTTAAAATCTAATTTTAAAAATTAGTTTTGTACTTAGGGCTCATTTTGAGATTGATTTTGAGAAACTTAAATGTAATTTTGAAAATCTAAAAGTTAATTTTAATGTTTGGTAAAAAAAATTAAAATTAATTTTATCAAAATCAGTTCCTTCTATAATTGATTTTCAAAATAATGGAAGGAGTAGTTTTTATATTTTGATTTTAATACTTAATTTTATCCTTTAATACAATTTTGTAAATATCCTTAAAATTATTACCTAAACCCAAAAGTATCCTTATTCAAACTGGAAACAAAATCAATATTCTAATAAATTTTTGTTATAATTCATGTATATAAAATTATTAATATCAATTTGTTGGTTGAATTATTATTAAATTTATTTTACTATATTATAAATTTAATCATAAATTGTTTTAAGACAAAAAAATTAAAATCAATATATTATAGATTTTATTTTTAGTTAGAATTATTATAATACACGATTAAAAATGTTTTACGTACATATTTTTTTATATGTATAAGTAAATTTTATCCTATATTATGTACATTTTAGTCATTTGTTTTCTCTCATTAGTTTATTAGTAAAATTTATCAAACTTTCATAATTACTTTCAAAACTTATAGTACTTTTGAAAACAAAATGTACCAAAAACTTAACTGACTCTCTTTTTAATTGATTATTTTTATAGCACAGCTAACACTAATTATTTTAAAAGTTACAGCATTCCCAAACTGACCCTTAATACAATTCTATGTATGTCCTCACCTCATATATATTATAAAAATCCAAAATCATTCTTATTAATTAGAAAATAAAATAATTAACTTTAAAGATATTATCATCATCACCATGATCGTCGTCGTCGTCATCATTATTATTATTAACAATTATTTAGAGTCTACAAAATAAAAAAATTAATATTATAAAATATGAATTTTAGTTATCAATTATTATATACACAATAAAATTTTTTTATATAGATGTTTATAAATGAGTAAATAATTTTATTCAATATTATGTTTAATTCAATCATTTACAATCTTACAATAGTTTAATAATAAAATTTATCAATCACATAAAATTGTCTTTAAAACTCATAGCAGTTGTAGAAACAAATTTTACAGAATGTTTAAATGATTCTCTTCTTAATTGATAATTTTTATAGTACCACTAATAACAATTATTTTAAAAACTACAATATTATCAAATCAACTCTTAATCACGTCCACTTTATATTAGCCTGAGTATAGTATTAAAATTTTCTTTTAAGAATAGAAGAAATGCATGCATTATGTATGGATGCATGCATCATGTATGGTTTCCTTTCTTGACTTTATCAATTACCATGAGTTCATTGTTTCCAAGTTGAGCTCACACACACACACACACACACCCCACCCCCCAATGAACTTCTCTGTAATTAGGGAAGCAAAAATTGTGTTGTGCCTCTGACCGAAAAAGGGCAAAAAATTAAAATAAAAAATAAAAAAAATTGATGTGCTTATTTATTTTTTGCGCTCATAATCATAACAGTTACACTATTCGCCAATCATTTGCCGCCACATATGCAGGCAGTCCCCACTTCTGATAATTTATTTATTAAAAAAAGGTTTGCGCGTCACGCATGACAGCAACAGTTTCGGATGAAGAAAACGACACGTGTAAGCCGTCCACCAGCTAAAAGTGCAACTCTCGAGGCTTAACCCGAATAGATTCTGATCACATTATCATCGCCTGTCCCCAATCTTCTACTACGCTTCGTACCTTACACCTCCCTCAAAACATGCATCTTAGAGATGTTACTCTTCACGTTGATAATTCTACAAAAACAATTATAAATTAACATATTTGTTTTAAAATAATTTGATTAAAAATTCACCCATTTAGTTTCGGAAAGCAAGAAAGTTACTTAGACCAGCAAGATCTTTTTATAATGTTAAACAATTAGAAGCTTATTTTTTCCATAATAAAAATTTAAGGAGATTGAATAGAATCTTTTTATTTCTTTTATAACACATTTATTATTATTACCACTAAAATATCTTGAGCGTAAAAAGTTACCGATACATTGACTATTAAATTGTATAAAATCAATTCCATGGATGATAATTTAGCATACTTGAGGATCTATTTCTCACTAATGTCAAATGGCAAGCCACAAATTATAATTTGGTAATTTTCCTAGAGTCGAACGTACAAAGAGAAGAAGCACAAAACTTTCCTCCTTATAGTGAGCAAGGCAGCAGCAAATAGAAAAAGAAAAACAAAAGTAGCAGCCAATATAGACTAAAACACGTGGCAAACCGACCCCCCACTCTCGCCTACACCGAAAAAAATGATAACCAAAACATTAACCAACGCGGACAGACTCAGAGGACCCTCCGCTTATATATAACAAGACGTGCTCGCCTTTGCCAAATCCTCACAGCTCCTAAAATTATCTTCTTTAACATATCGGTGCTCTCATCTCTTTTATCGATCAAACAAACGCCAAATTTTTTTTTTTAAAAAAATCAAATCAAATGGAGGGCGTTACGTTGATTGGATTGCTGAATCAGGTGACCGATCAATTTTCTTCGAAGAGAGCTCTGTCGGTTTCGGGGAAATTTGATTTAACGTACTCAAGGATTCATGAACTCGTTGAGCGTGCCGCGTCGAGGCTTGTTGCCGCCGGAATTAACGCCGGCGACGTCGTTGCACTCACCTTCCCAAAACACTGTCGAGGTTTGATTTTTTTTAATTTAATTTTATTTATATTCATAATTTCATTGTATTTGTTCAATTTAATTATTCAAAGATGTTCAAAACCGTTAAACGTATGTTACGTGTCGGTCCTATCTATTACAATATTAAAAAATAAATAAATAAATAAATGCATAAAAAATTTATTAAATGTTTACGTAATTATTTTCTGTCGAACCTAATTTAACAATCGGGCGTATTCTGTCCTTTCTTCTGGAATCGAGTTGGGTACTTATTTGATACAAATGTATTATTTTTGGCCTAGTCTGAAAAAATCGTAAAATTACAAGGCACATTGTTATTATTTCAAGAAAAATGACGCAATTTATTTTCTTATGACAATTGCAGTTTGTAATTATGTTCTTGGCCGTAATTCGAGCACGAGCCACAGCTGCGCCGCTCAACGCCGCTTACACGCCAGATGAGTTTGAGTTCTATCTATCGGACTCGGAGTCAAAGCTCTTGTTGACCCCAGCTGAAGGAAACGCGCGGCGGCTCAAGCCGCAGCTTCAAAAGCTCAGCATCTCACACGCCACGGCTACTCTCCAAGACGCCGACTCGGAAACTCACTCTTTCCCTCGCTCACTCTGAGTCAGACACCAACGCGGTCAGCAAACTCACCAACGACCCGTCTGACGTGGCGCTCTTTTTGCACACTTCGGGCACCACGAGCCGGCCTAAAGGCGTGCCGCTGACTCAGAATAATTTGGCTGCTTCTGTTAGCAACATCAAATCGGTTTATAAACTCACCGAGTCGGACTCGACCGTTATAGTCCTCCCCCTATTTCACGTCCCACGGCATGTTAGCCGGCTTGCTGAGCTCTTTTTGCAGCGGGAGCCGCTGTCACTCTTCCAGCCGCTGGCAGATTCTCGGCTTCAACATTTTGGCAGGGACATGATAAAATACAACGCAACGTGGTACACCGCGGTCCCCCACCATCCACCAAATCGTCCCTTGACCGCCACGTGGCAAAACCGGAAACCAGTTTACCCCAAAGCTCCGTTTTATTCGGAGCTGCAGTGCCTCGTTGGCGCCGGTTATATTGTCTCGGCTCGAGGAGGCATTTGGCGCGCCAGTATTAGAAGCTTATGCAATGACTGAGGCAACCCATTTAATGTCATCCAATCCGCTACCCGAAGATGGCCCGCACAAGCCCGGATCAGTGGGTCGACCCGTGGGTCAAGAAATTGCGATTTTGGATGAAATTGGTGTGCCACAGGAGAGAGGAGCTGAGGGTGAGGTGTGTATTCGGGGACCAAATGTGACTAAAGGTTACAAAAACAACCCGGAGGCCAATAAAATCCGCGTTCCTATTCGGTTGGTTCCATACCGGTGATATTGGGTATTTGGATTCGGATGGGTATTTTGCATCTCGTGGGTCGGATCAAGGAGCTTATCAACCGTGGAGGTAATTTACATGAATCCATTTCTTTATTTTTGGCGAAATTTATCTAAATTTTGTCCTGAATTTTCTACTTTATGGCTTTGACTATCGAATGCAGTTTAGCCTTATTATAGTTTATCATGTGAAAAGCTCGGTTGTGTTCCCAGAAATTCATTGCCATCTTGGTTAAGCTTAGGAGTCTAATTTGGTGAATAGTCAATTTAAGCTTTAATTGAATGTTTTAGTATTGTTATAAATTTATAATTGCACTCACCTGCCAATATGTTATTTTCTATTTTTATTTTCTAATTTCATTAAAGTTACCTATGTAGAAACAGCTGATGCCCAATTGAAAATTATGAAAAAAATTTGACCTTTTGTTTGCATTTTGTTTACATTCAATATCAGGTGAGAAAATATCACCAATTGAAGTGGATGCAGTTCTCCTTTCTCATCCCGACATTGCCCAAGCTGTAGCTTTTGGAGTCCCCGATGACAAAATATGGTGAAGAGGTAAAGCTTCTTAAAACTAAAAATTTGACCTACTCTTTTGTTTTGACAAATGTCTTCTTATACATCATCAATGTTAATGACCCCACGCGCGCACCACTAATGTTGAAGTGGAGCCACACACGTTGCTTGCACAAACATATAGATAAAATGGTGACAAAATATTTGAAGCCCCACTTTGATAAATCATGCATTCGCTTGAAAGCAACCACAGTTCTAGAAAGTAAAGTTAGTGGTTTTAAGGATCCGTGTGATTTTGTATTGTTATGAGACAAGAAAGCTTTTTTCGTTGTTGCGGTTGTTCACCAAAAATATATATTCTGGCAGAAACTTTAGATTATGCTGAAGAATATTTTGAGGGGTATAGTCCGAGCAAAGATTTTGCGAGGGCCTGTCACTAAAAAATAAAAAACCTTGTAGATTTATTCATTTAATTTAACATATTCCTGATTATGTTTTGTTTTCCGATGACTGCCTGTCCCCCAACAGATAAACTGTGCTATAATTCCTAGGGAAGGATCAAACATTGATGAGGAAGAGGTGCTGAGGTTTTGCAAAGAAAAATCTTGCTGCTTTTAAGGTTCCGAAAAGAGTTTTCATCATCACCAATGAACTCCCGAAGACAGCCAGTGGGAAGATTCAACGGCGAATTGTATCCGAGCACTTCCTTGCTCAGGTATCAGCAGCCAAGGTTCCCCAAATTTGGAGCTTAAGCAGATATATGCCAGAAAGGGAGAAATTTTGCTGTACTCATTGGCAGGACGCTTGGGAAATTTGATGTGATTTCTGTTCTTGTTCACTGTGTAATCATCACATTCAGAGAATAATTCATTCATTATTTAAATGAAGGTGAAATTCGTCTCAGCATTTTTTAATTTTTTTTTATCATGCAATGCAAAGGCCTACATTGCTTTTGGAATATTTATCCCATTGTCATGTACTTTGTAAATTGAAAGGACAAAAAACCAAGAACCATTGCAATTAAACGTCAGCATTTACAATTGAACCAGTCATATTGCAGCCAAAAACCCAAAGTGCCACTACAATAGCACGAACAAAAAGAGACTTGTATCCTTTACCTCCAAGCTTCTTCTAAATAAAATTTAATTTATTCAAAATATCAATCATAAATTTTTAATGTAAAATACACGACATAAGATCCAATCATTGTTTGCTATGTATATGCTTTAACCTTTCATGATAATTTGCATACATACATGACAAACAATAAATGCTCTAAAAAGACCACCAGAGATCTTCTCCTAATCCTAATAAAAGCCTGTAGCACCATAAAATACTAGAAAAAAACTGGTATTGCTAAGCTGCATAATGTGGTGCCCAATAACACAAAAGAGACAACTACTCTACACCTCAGTTACAGAATTAGCCATCCAAGAGGATTAAGGCCAAAGGGGGGTGTTTGAGGCAGCTGACCTCCGCCTATATTCTAGGGATATAGCATGAGGAGCAGCTGCGCAGTAGCAGCACAGCGGCCCCATACACACAAAAAAATCCTATTAAATAAACCTCCATCAACTGAAACACCAAGGAGATTATCATGGGAACCCAGCAACAAGAAATATTCCATAGAAATTACTCTGAGACATTGCACAAATAGCTCACAAAAAGATGATGTAGAAGAAAAAAAGCACAAGCATATAGAAGCAGAATATCATCTAATTGTAAATCCCACTTCACCAGCCAGTTACTAACTATGGTAAACAAGATTATAATTGATACTCTCTAAACTACAACACCATTACCAAACAGAAAAAACACAGGCCAAGAAGGCAGCAACATCCCCACAATCTAACACACCAAACAAGGTGTTCAGGTTAAAAGGGTTAAAAAAGGGAGAAACAAAAAAACATAAACTCCACAACTTAAATTGCAACAAACTGAACGGCAATACACAGTTGATATACCAAAACATTATTAGACTTCCTCTTGTGCTTCCTCTTCATCATCATACTCATAATCCTCCTCTGCAGTTGCATCTTGATACTGTTGGTACTCAGAAACCAGATCGTTCATATTGCTCTCCGCCTCGGTAAACTCCATCTCATCCATACCCCTCTCCAGTGTACCAATGCAGAAAAGCCTTTCTGCGGAACATGGCAGTGAACTGTTCACCTCACCCCTCCTGAACATTTCCTGAATTGAGGTGGAGTTACCAATGAAGGTGGATGCCATTTTGAGAACCAGTCGGAGGGATGTCACAAACAGTAGACTTCACATTGTTGGGAATCCACTCAACAAAGTATGATGAGTTCTTGTTCTGCACATTGATCATCTGTTCGTCAACCTCCTTGGTGCTCATCTTGCCCACGGAAACATCGCAGAAGCAGTCAAGTACCGACCATGTCGAGGATCAGCAGCACACATCATGTTCTTAGCATCCCCACATTTGTTGAGTGAGCTCAGGAACAGTGAGAGCCCTGTATTGCTGTGATCCACGAGAGGTGAGAGGAGCGAATCCAACCATGAAGAAATGCAGACGAGGGGAATGGGATCAAATTGACAGCTAGCTTCCGAAGATCTGAGTTGAGCTGACCCCGGAAAACGAAGGCAACAAGTCCACACCACTCATGGTGGCAGAAATAAGGTGATTCAAGTCTCCAACTGAATTCAAACATTAAAAATAAAAACTTCTTAGGTTCAATAAAACTTTGACAATAACATTACACAAATTAAAAAAAAAAAATCATGAACTGATGTAACTTCTATGAGAGTAAAACTGCAAGTCATTAGTAGAGCAATAATACATGTTAACAGATAAATGAATCTTAGATTTGGATACAAAAATTACTAAATTCTCAGATTCTTTATAACAACTAATTGATCAGAAAGAAAAAGAAAAACTATCCCACACATGTTACAATTGAGACCCAAGTAGATTCCAGACCCCAAGATACAGGGATCAACAAGTGGAAAAACAACCATATATTTTTAATATGCCAACAAGATCCCACAAAAATTATTAGTCTACACAAAGAATTATGATTTTATGAGCCATCACGTTCATGAGTACCGAGAAAACAGGCAACAAAAAATTGACAACTGACACTAGGCACAAATCCTTCATCAGTTTCAGTAGCTATTTCAAAACACAACAGTTTACAGAAAAGAAAAATAACATAAAACGTACAGCTAGGGAGTGGTGAGCTTGAGGGTCCTGAAGCAGATATCATAGAGAGCCTCATTATCCAAAACCATACATTCATCAGCATTTTCAACCAGCTGGTGAACGGAGAGTGTTGCATTGTATGGTTCAACAACAGTGTCTGACACCTTTGGGGATGGAAACACTGAGAAAGTGAGCATCATTCGATCTGGATACTCCTCCCTGATCTTCGAAATGAGAAGTGTTCCCATTCCTGACCCTGTACCACCCTCCCAGGGAGTGACACACTTGAAATCCTGAAAACAGCAAACAAAATGCTTAGAATTCTACAAACTAACAATCAAACCAGTTTATTATTTATTCAAAAAATTTGCTCAAAAATATTGTAATAATACAAAAATAAAAATAAACTTGCTCGAGATAATTATAATCGCGCATAGGGGACAACTGAACAATTAATTCTAAAATTCCTGTTTGGTTTTTCATTTCAAGGGAGAAATAAAAGCATTCAAAAAATGAAATAAACTCTATCCAAACAAGGCCTTAACTGAATGGATCTGTGACATAATTCAAGTAACAGAACTCCAATTTTCTTCAAAATAATCAATACAAGTAGATCCACTATTTTTGGTTCGTTTTTAAGCGAAATCAAGTTTTAAAAAGCCAAACAAGCCTTGACCGAAAAACACGTAATACTAAAAACACTCCCACTAAAAAGTACCTTGCAAGCAGTCACAGTTCTCAGCTTCCTTGCGAACAACATCAAGCACGGAGTCAATCAACTCAGCGCCTTCAGTGTAGTGACCTTTGGCCCAATTATTTCCGGCCCCGGACTGCCCGAAAACGAAGTTGTCGGGCCTGAAAATCTGCCCGTACGGCCCGGATCTGACGCTGTCCATGGTCCCCTGGCTCCAGATCCATGAGCACGGCGCGTGGCACAAACCGCCCGCAGCTCGCTTCGTTGTAGTAAACATTCACTCTCTCCAGCTGCAGGTCGTTGTCGCCGTTGTACCTCCCCGTTGAGTCAATGCCGTGCTCGGCGCACACCACCTCCCAGAACTTGGCTCCGATCTGGTTGCCGCATTGGCCTCCTTGAATGTGAAGAATCTCACGCATCTTGTCGAGCGAGTGAGAGCGAAGTCGAGAGTTTTGCAATTTGGTTTGTTTGTTTTTTTTGTTTGAGAGTGAAGTAAGCGATAGAAGAGAGATGACTTCTGCAGGGAGAGGAGAGAGGGGAGAGGGGGGTATTTATGGTGGGGAGATGACGGAGTGAGGTTTGCCGTTAGTTTTGGAGTGGGTTGACGGAGAAGGTGACGGGGACGTTATGTTTAAGTGGGAATTTTGAATTTTGAAATTTTCGGAATAGGAGAAATGGAAAATATTTTGGTGTGGTTTTAGGGGGGTTCACGCGCTCTGAAACGGGGAGTGGGGGTGAACGCGATCGTAGCATGTGGGGAAGGAATGAAAGGAGAGTGGATAGGGCTTTATCTCTCTGCACTTGCACATGACGCAGCAAAAGCGGGCACGTGATTTATCAAGTGACCAGCACTTTGAATAAATTCTCAATTTCTCATAAAATTCTCAATTTCTCAGCAAAAGCGGGCAAGTTTATTATTCTTCTTTGAAAAATAAAATTATCTCCGTGAAATAAAAAAATAACAACGAATTTCTGTTCTCAACAAAATAAAAAGTTACATTATTACTCAGATATTATTAGAATGGGGTATTTTAATTAAGGAGTATTTTATAATTTAAATTTTATCAATTTAACGAACAATGATTCAAATTTCAAAGAGTCGCAGAATTAAAAATATTATATGTCGTTCATTTTATTTTATTATTAGAATATTATAAAGAATAAACGGACAGTTGAGAATTAATGTTATTATTTTTTGTGCCTAAATTAATGTTGTAATATTCTAATCCTTTGATCCGTTAGGTCCATTTAGTATAGATGTTTTTCTTTTTAACCATATTTTATATGATAAAGATATCATATTTAAAAAAAATGTAGGACAACCCATGCATTATTAACAAAAGAAAAATGATAACAAATTAAATGAAAATAAATGCACATTAATAAAATAAGAGTTTTTATATTTTAATTTAACTGATATGGTTGTCATTTACTTCAACTCATAAAATATCTTAGAATAGTATATAAATTATGTGATTTGAATTCTGTTTACATAGAAACGATAAGCATTTGGTTTTTACCTATAATGCATGAATGATTAAAAAATAATCATCGAACAGAAAAGAAATCTTTTGAATTGTTTGTGGGATTACTATTTTTTAAATAATGAATTGATTACATCATTTTCTTTAGACATAATACAAAAGATACATTTAGTTTGTGAAAAATAATAATAATAATAATAATATAATCAAAAGTTTATGATACCTTTGACAAAGACATGTAAATAGCAGCTTTGTGGAGGAAAACATCATGCCAAACGTGTCCTTTACTCGAGCTAGAATTGGCTAAGCGAAATGGCTGTGGGCCTGACGGGAAGTGGCCCACTATATTCAGAAATTAGAAGAAAGCAAGGGCTTGCTTCAATGGACAGAAAAAAGAAAACAGAAGAAAAGTTGTCATCAATTCTGACGTGAATCAAGTGAGAGCAGACGTATCCATCGCCGTAGATGCCTTCATCTCAAAGCTAAGAATGCCACCCTTCGTAAATTTTTTTTTTTTGTCATCATTACCGCAAAAATTACTTAATTTTATGATTAAATTTGTATCTACTTAAATACTCAAATCTCTCTCTCTCTCTCTCTCTCTCTCTCTCTCTCTCTCTCTCTCTCTGTATGTATAATGAATAGAGGTTTCGAGGTTCCATCCATCACTGCCACGCCCAATTGGCCATGGCTGGTGAAGTATTACCACTTTTCTATCATTGTGGCGTATCAAAGATTCTTTGAATGCACGACATTGATTTGGGACCCTCCATGCTTCTAATATTAGTTAAGTTCTAGTGCGATTCGAGCAACTAACATCTAAGTGCATAAAAGGCTAGCTCGTACTCTCATCTATAAACTCAATTTCCAAGAACTAATGAGAGATTTAAGTGTATTTTTATATCCCGTTAAGAAATCCCACTTGAATTTAAATGAAGCCAATCAATTCATGCGATTCGAAATCCAACTAAAAATTTATGCAAAGAAATTTCTTGAGCAGAAAAATAATAAAGCTGCCCAATACGATTTTATTTTCTGAAGGATAAAAATTTATTTAATCTCTATATTATAAAATTAATATTTATTTAGTCCTTATATTTTTTAAAATATCTCAAAATATCTCTACCATTAAAATTTTAATACACATACCGTTACTTTTTATTTTTTAGTCTTATTTTTACAATATTATCCATTTATAATTTTTTTTTGACATTAATAAAAAGAAAACAATTAAATTACTAATTTAAACCCTAAAAATAAAAAAATAGATTATTTTTTAATTGTAAAAAATTATATGCAAACTACCAAGTGTGCAAATGATCCTTGCAAAACAATTAATATAATTTTTTTAATTTTTCTAAGATTAAATTGGTAATTTAATTATTTTCTTTTTATTAATGTCCAATACAAAAAAATTATTATAAAAGGGTAATATTATAAAAGTAAGTCAAAAGAAATAAAAAGTAACAGTATATGTATCAATACTTTAACGATAAAAATATTTCGAGATATTTAAAAAAATATAAGAACTAAATAGATACTAATCTTAAAAATACATGAATTAAATGAGCTTTTATCCATTTCCTTAAAGATATCACAATTTGAGTCATTTAGATTTCAGAGCTTGGGGGACTTATTTGATTGGGACTAAGATAGTTTGGGTCTTTACAAATTATAATAATTTATAGGGACCAATCAGTAACTAACCAAACTTAAAGGTCAGTGTCTCGGGGGCAAAGGCATTTGTTTGTCTAAACTTCTGTGCAGCGATTAAGATTTTCGAAACGCGGACGAATACAATGAGATCATCCGTAGACGATTTCCACTCATCTCTAAAACCCTTTCACTCTCGCCTCCAATCGAACGAACTAAGCTTTGCACCAAACCCCTCTACCGTTCCAAGAGCTTCGAGCCCTTCAACGCATCACTCTTGCAAGCCAAAATGGTGAGCAAGAGACAGAGAGAAGCCCGCAAGCGATTCAAAGAAGCCCACCCAGAGCTGTTCCCAAAGCCAGAGCCAACAGCCCCAAAAGACCCGAGCGAGAATAAAAAGAAGAAAAGCAGCAAATTCAAGCGCAAAAAGGCAGAATCCAAAGACCCAAATCGTAATGAAAAATCCATGAAAAAGGTTTTTACAAGACACCCACTCAGAGTTCCTGGAATGAAGCCCGGTGAAAGCTGCTTTATATGTAAAGCTAAAGAGCATATTGCCAAACACTGCCCTATGAAAGCGGAGTGGGAAAAGAACAAGGTCTGTTTTTTGTTTTGAGTTTAATTCATCTTGGCATTTTAAGAATCAAAAGTGATGGCATCTGATTGAACTTGTTTCTTTTAATTGTTTTGTGAATAAGGAGCAAAACTTGAAGCAATGGGTTGGTATCAATTTGCTTATGGTGTTTCTTTTTGTGTGTCTGTGATGCTTCGCAGATATGTTTGGTTTGTCGGCGACGTGGGCACACTCTCAAGAATTGTCCTAGTAAGAATGATGAGACTGACAGCACCAAGTTGTGTTACAATTGCGGCCAAGCGGGGCATTCACTTGCTCAATGTCCCCAGCCACTTCAAGATGGTATTGTACAAATCTGTCGGTTTAAGGATGCTCTATGTTGCTTTACATTTGCCATTTGATGTGGTTAGCAAATCATTTTTATTCTGAATGGACCTGTAGTTAGTCTGTGTCGCTACCCCCAAACATTTCAGTTGATTGCTTGTTAGTGAATGCAGGATGCAGCAAGAAATTGTATAAGCAATAGCATATATTTAAAGATTATGTAAAAATCATGGTCAGAAAAAATAATTCTGCGGTGCTTTGGACATTTATGTTCTTAAGATATGCTTTGCTGGAGGTCTTAATTGTCATTCATTAAAGCTTGATTCTTCATTGATGGCTAACTTCCAGATAAACAATATACTATAACTTTTTTTTACCCCTATTTTTGAACGTATGAATTAGCTGGAATGAATAGTTTCAAGAGCTTATGCAAATAAAATTGTTTTGAATAGATAATGTAAGTTTTTAAAGCATTTTTCATAGATGCTATCATTCCAAGAAGCACTAATTTTGCGTGTTCATATGAAACTTAACACCCTAGAAATTGAGCACGATAAGCTTTCTTGTATGCGGGCAAGAATACAAAGCAATGCTTTCTTTAAGCAGATGCAGATTTCATTTCAGTAGTAGATTGCTAGGGCTTGAAACGATATCCTAACTCATGTGTGGCAATCTGAAACATGAGGACACTATTTTCGTCTTAGAAGGAAATCTTTTTACGAAAGTTGGTAGGGGCAAATCTTATGGATGAATTTTCTAAATGGAGGAATTCCTCTCTCTTTTTTGCTCTTTCTTGCTCTATCTGTTTTATATTTGGGGTGGCCCCTAGTCATAAAAAATGTTGATTAAGTTCTTTGTTTACATTCTTATCCTTTTAGACACTATTCAAATTTAAGTTCTTTGTCATTTGTTGATGTGGAAAATGGTCTTTTCTTTGTTGATGTAGGTGGAAACCAAATTTGCTAGTTGCTTCATTTGTAAAGAACAAGGACACTTAAGCAAGAACTGTCCTCAAAATGCTCATGGGATCTACCCAAAGGTAAGTTATCCATTGGATGTTAGTTATATTATAACAGAGGATGGACCATGGTCTTGTTGAGTGGCCCATCAAACACTTTGCCTAAGTGGACTATAACTTGGCTATACGGTTTCTTTCGTTAGAATGAAGACGATCATATTTTTGCTAGAGTGGCTAAGAGCAACTTAGCATTCTCCTTATGTTGAATCTTAAATATTTGGACTATGGCTTTTTCTTAGGGTGGCTGTTGTAAGATATGTGGTGGTGTAACACATTTGGCAAGAGATTGTCCTAATAAAGGCATCCAAGGTTTTACTGCTTCTAGTAAAGAAGGTAATGCATTCAACTTCTCATTCCTATTTCTAAGCCTAATCCCGATTATGTTCAATCGAATGTTACATGCATTTACAATAATACACTTCCGAGTATGACAAGTAGCTATCCAGAGATGTTGACACAATTTTCATTCAATGATCTACAACTTTTGGGGTACTGCAGTGTATAAATTGAAATTCATGTCAATTCTTTAATGAGTGTTCCTAATGAATTTTGCTTGTGTTCTTTTACAATAATGATTTATCTGGCAATCAAAATCCAATTTACTTATGAATTCAATGTAAGGTTCCCAAACTGGAAATGTTGAATGTTATATGAGAATTCAATCGGATAGATCATTGTATGACAATTTATCCTCAAAGAAAAGAACTATTGAGTAAATTGATTGGAAATTAGTAGAATTTTCAATTTCTTTCCCTTCTAAAAAAGCTACCAACCGTAGGGAAAATGAAAGTCCTTAAATATAATCTATAAAGAATTTTAGAAAGCAACTTTTTTGTTATAACCTAAGTTATAAGGCAGAGGAAGTCAAATCTCTTAACTATTATTAAGTCCTGCTGAGCTTTCATGTCTACCAGTGTCATTTATGAAAGCATCATGTTCTCCGTTTCCTACGATATGACATGTTTTTCACTTGGTTTCATCTCTTGTTTTCAGCAATGGCAGGAGGAGAAAGGCCGACAGGACGGGTGACCAAATTTACCAGCGGTGATGATCTTTTAGACGACTTTTTGACAGAAGACGCAAATATTGGTAACAAAGACAAGTCTGCTATATCAAAAGTTGATTCTACATCCGATTCAACCAATGCCAAAGTAAAACAGACGAAGAAGCAAGGGTCTAAAGTGGTGAATTTTGTTGGATGAAAACCATCTTGTGAAAAAATTTACAAGCCTCTTTATGATCTGCTGTAAGAGTTGATAGCTGTATTCATGACTACATTAGAGTTTAGACACTTAACAGAAATTTTGATCGACCCTATTCACCTTTACATTACATCAATCTTAGTTGATCCGATTGTGATAACATCATCTGAACTTTTTATCGATATATTACCATGTATTCAATCTCATTCAGGAGTACAACGCATGATCTGAATTTCGAACTTACTCATGTCTCAAATGTTCTCTTCTCCAAAAAATTATTGGTAACAATAGTAATAACATCTCATTTCTTTACAGCTTTGAAAAAACAAAAAAAAAAATCTCATTTCTTTATGGATTTCAGGCTAATTTGGATAATCTAATGGTACATTGGGCGAGATTTCAGCTGAGGCGGTACACACCAAATTTTATATTAAAAAATGCTAGTTACAATATATTACATCAAATTAATTTAGCGGAAATATATTTTGGAATTTGGACATGGAACCATCCAAGAGTTGAATAGTAGAGTAAGAAAAGATTTGAGTCTCCTGGGGTAGAAATTAATAGACATTTTGATTGTGCAACGAGAGAATTGATCCGATAAATTTCATGGATTTCTGATTATAAATATTAATAAATTTGTACGGTAGTATTAATAAAGAAAAAGTACTTTAGATGGGAGTGTAAATAATAGACCTTTTGAGATGACATGAGACAATCAAGTGAAGGCCATTTATTATGGTGATAAAAGCAATCAACCGAAAATAGTTGGCCATGCAGTAGTCTCATAAGGTACATCATGTATCGTTTCTATATTAAATTATATATATATATATATATATATATATATATATATATATATATATATATATATATATATCAAGAACATGCATAAGTTGGGGTCCTGGCTATGGACATAATCAGAGCCCTGAAAGATCAAAGAATTCTCAGCCCTTGTTTTATCCCTCAAAAATCTCTAATTCCACCGCATTCTTCTCTAACTTTCATGTCTCCCTCAAATTAAGGATCTTTGTTATCCTCTTCTCCTTTTTTCCACTTTCATATTTATCTTCTTCCTCATTTTTCACAAGGTGCCTGTCTCTTATCCCCCAGACAAGCAACATGGTACTTCTCTTCTCTCTCTCTCTCTCTCTCTCTGTCACCATCTTCATTTTTGCATATATATATATATATATATATATGAATTTGATCTTGCTGATGACTGGTAACAAATTAAAAGAAATGCACAAAATTTACAATTCACGAACATTTTTGGGTAGAAATAGCAGATCTCAATTACATTTGATTTCAACGCGATTGTATTCTAAATAGGTGATAAATTTGCAATTGCATTGTAGTTTGAAAGCTGCAGCTACGATGACTCTTCCCCTCTTAGGCGGGGACAGAAATATGTTGAGACTTAGGGAAGATAAAGGTTTAAGCTGAAATTCATGTCAATTTCAATACACTTTATTGTGTGACCCTTATTACTTTTACACCGCTGCACCCATTGAACCAAATTCTGGTTCTTCCTCTAAGGCTACAGATTGGCATTTGCATTGTTCAATGCCATTCAGAAATTTCGGATTCGCTATAGATATAAATCATTGATATATGGAACTTGCTTGACTATTAGGAAACGAATTTTCAAATACTAGAAATTAGAATCAAGTAGTCACTTTTACATTATGTGTTTGAAAGGAAAAAAAAAAACAGTGATCTTACGTTTATATGTTGGTGACATGTGAAAATTGGTTAGGCGAACGCAGCATCTGGAATGGCAGTGCATGATGACTGTAAGCTGAAATTTATGGAACTAAAAGCAAAGAGGAACTATCGATTTATCATATTCAAGATCGATAATCAGCAGGTTGTGGTAGAGAAACTCGGCAGCCCTGGTGACTCTTATGATGATTTCACTACGTCTCTTCCAGCCGATGAATGCCGCTATGCTGTCTATGATTTTGATTTCATCACTCATGAGAACTGCCAGAAAAGCAAAATTTTCTTCATTGCATGGTAACTCAAATTTGTAGCAACTTTTCAATTACCTATTCACACACACATAAATGTCTTCACTCTTCTTTAATGGGCTTTTAAACACAATATTAATATACATGAAATCACTAATTGTGAGATATAAGTTGATAGATGATCCGTAAATGATCGCTGCGAAGTGAAATGTGTGTTTACTAAAACTTTAGCAATCGTGTTGTCAAGGTGGTAACACATTTCCTTTTTAGGTTTCTTTTCAAGTCTCTTATAATTCATAATTGTAATGAATTGGAATCACTGTCAAGTATACATATATGATTTGCATGCATTTGCTGCTACATTACTTAAAAAAAAAGATTTTGGTAAGATCTAGTTGACGTGTTTTTAGAATAAGTAAAACACAACCATTACAAACATACTTGAGGTTGATTTTGTGGTATTTGTAATTGCAGGTCACCGGATCCATCAAAGGTGAGAAGTAAAATGGTATATGCAAGCTCCAAGGACAGATTCAAAAGAGAGCTCGATGGGATTCAATTTGAGTTGCAAGCCACAGATCCTAGTGAGATGAGCCTTGACATTATAAAAGAGCGAGCATTTTAGACCGCTTTTGCCTAGCTCCCATGTCTTATCTTTCATATCCAGCATAAATTTTTTTTCTTTTTTTTCAATCAGTTACCATTTTGTGATCATTGTTTGTTTTTTTTCTTTTTACTTTTTCCCCTTTTGGGTTGCATGCTTTTTAAACTACGTAGTTTTAATGTATTATTATGAACACCATCTATCATGTGAAATACATTTTGAATCTTTTGTACTCTTTCATCTTTGTTTTCATGTTGTTTATTCTGTTTTATATCAGAAATTAAAAGAAGAAAAATTCCATTAAAAAAAGGAAGGGATTCAGTACCGTCAGCTATTTATCAACCAATGAGTTTAATGCAAAAACGAAACACTAATAAGAGAATAAATTACTATCGGAATAAAATAAATAATGGGAACTGAACCTAAAATCTTACTAATTAAAACAATACTTCAAACTCAAGAAAAATAATCTGAAAGAATTGCTACAGAGTAGCTAGGTATATATTATTGACAGAATGAATCTAGTAATATAAAAAAGTAGGCATTACAGCGATGTATTTGATATTAAATAAAATTAAATTAAACCTTCCTATGATTGCTTTGTCTGATTTTCCCAGTAAGCTCTCTGCCATGATTCTACTTGCAGTATTGAGTTTTCCCTTTTCCCGAAGAACGTCATTAAGAGATGAAGGATCATAAGAGGGAGGCAAGGTGCATGGACTTGTTTCTTTAGGACTTTGCGCCAATGATTCCTCCATAAACTTCCTCGCTAGTCCTTCCTCAGCGCATGCCAGTCCTCTCTGCACAGTATTCAACGGCTCCCTGGGGGGTACTGTGGGCTGGTATCTCATGAGCTTAGAGTACTGATTTAAGAGATGAAACATGTAGTCATACACGTAATCTAACTTCAATTCGTCTTGGATGAATTTGCTTGCTGCCCTTCCCATGGCTTTTGCCTGATAAATTTGCAGAGAATATATGATTGAGAACAGTACATTCACTTCAAAAAAGTAATCTAAATCAAACTAGTAGTACTTGTACACTTAATCTAAATCAAACTGTTGATTCCCCTTATGGTAGTTGTTGCAGTGAAAATTATTGGGTTCATACAACAGCGAAATACTGGTAACGAAATTCCATCATCAAGAATTTTAACTGTTCTATATAACTAGATGGCAACACTTCCAATGACCTAAGTTGACAGCAAAAGTGAAGCTTCTTAACTTTCGATGAAGAAAAGTGGGATCATACTATAATACGATTAGTTACCTTTTTCTTATGGCTGTTGCCCCAGTCGACAGCAAATTTAATTGACCTACACTTGTCATGGTCATTTATAGGCCAGTAGTGGTGCAATGGCATCAAACCCTCGTGTGTAAAAATCATAGGTATTTGGGTGTCACAATTAAGGTAACAGAATCACAGGCAAGGATGTATTTCTCGCTAACGGACCAGGCAGACCCTTCAATATAGATCTTGAACCTGCAGAAAACCGTGGAATTGGAGAAACTTAATTGATCGAGTTAGTTACAAGGAAAGCACAATCTTATAAATAGATTGAAGCTAAGGAAGTTCAAAATGTTCACCTGTCTCTGCATTGGCTGGCTAAGTCAGATTGCTTGTACCCTTCCTGCTGTTCTTTGATCCAATCCTGCAGAAAATTTTGCCAGGTGTCTTGTGTGAAAATCATCAAAATATTACAATGTAAAACGAAAAGAAAACAGAGATTATTATTACCTGGACAAATACACGAGCATTCCCACTCTTGTCCCTCTGAGACATTACATTTCATAAGGTCCTGTCTGGTGGGAGCAACAGTGGGATTACCCTTCCAGTAAGCATAAGGTTCCCTATCACTCCATTTTATTCTTCTGTTTCCTTCTTCTAGGTCCTTCAGTTGCGGCCTCCCAAGACTTTATGTTGACCTCGGGCCTGCACAATCATCAGTTTCACAAAATCAGGCAACTCTCATCATGTGCAGTTGTGCACCAAAAGCATACAGAGATAGTACGTTGGTTAAGCATAGAATAGTCAATTACCATCCCCAAAAACGACCAATCAGGGAAGACGATATCGTATGTTTGATCATTGGCACAGTATCGAAACAGGGGAGGCGGGGCCGGAGCATCAGGGCGCACAATAGGCGTTTCTTAGAACCACCGGCCAGTCAACGCAATCAAACATAAGATCCAAGTCGGGAATTCTGCCAGGGTACCTCCTTAAACAACTGTAGGATACCCCATAGTGTAAAAGTGTCCCTCGACTGAAACGCCTTAGTATATGTCTCCACGTAAGCCTTGCCTTTCACTATAACCAGTCTAAAATTTGCAGTTTCGCGGGCTCCGTCGACCATTTCCCTCGTGATCCCTGTGCGGGGCCCATGGCCTTAGATCTTCGTGTATCCAACGGAAGTATTCTGGACACGTGGAGGGCGAGGCACCGTCATTATCTTCTTCTGGTGCGTGGCTGGTTGGGTAGGTTCCGGGGCAGGATTTTGTGTGAGTGTGGCTTCCAGCTGCAGTGCAGTTAAGCGGGTATTCTATTTTGTTGCGGGGCTTTTTTGTAAATTTTGGGGCCAAATGTTAGGCTTTTTCTATCTGTTACTACCCGATTTGCGCCGCCATCCAGAGCCTGCAATAGCACAAAGCACAATGTGACAAAATTCGGTAATTGATATAATCTCACCTACCACGCCCAGTTAGCATATAATGTACAAAAAAAAAATTTTGTTGTTGGGGAAGGGGGGGGGGGGGGGGGGGGGGTGGGGTGATCACAAAATTATCTCCATCCAATAATCATAAACCTAAAGCATTTTATTAGTTACAAACTTACTATTATTACTACACATTCTAGGAATCCCCCCACTCATATAAGAAATTGGAAATGATCAGAGTGCCCCCTAACAACAAGCAAAATATGCAATGCTTTTTGTTAACCACGAGGGCAAATTTTTTGCAATGATTTTTCAGGCTATCAGATCACTTTGCATGCCGCAAAACAACACCACGGTGGACACAAAACTAAAACACATGAAATTATTTATGATTTCGTAAAAATGTAGGGACCTTCCAATGTTATTACGCCCATTATAAAATAAAGTAAGGGACTATTGATGAAGATGGGCAAGGAGGTGCATGATGCGAGCGTGCATCATGCGGTTGCAAATAAAGTCACAGCGTAGGCCCAGAAACGAGACCCATGATCACATGCAAGCTGTTCGAATCATGGTGTACGTGTTCCAATTGGGGCGACCAGACTATCTTTTCGAACAAAGTTTTGGTGAACCGACAACCCCGGTGGGGTGTTCGGCTTTTAGAAGCTTCCGCCAATAAGACACGGGGCACGTGGTCCAAAGACACAAGGCACCGTAAGGTCAGCACGGACATCGTTTTGTCAACAAAGCGAGCCCAATCGAGAAAATAATAATGGATCTAGCCAGCTAGAAGTTGGTTTTTTTTCTTTTTTTTACTTACAGGGAAGTCGAGCAGGCGCGTGGAGAGCAACGCGCCGAGTAGGAGGACGACGATGAAGGAGAAGAGAACGTAGGATTTAGCTGGTGACATGACAAACTGCCGCCAGATCGTGTCCCGTGAAGTGACCAGAATGCCCCGATCCATGCACGCTGCTTAAATACCCTGTGCTGCACCCTGCATGTTGTGCTCTTTCATTCTCCGCAACACTTAATTTTTCCCCAAGTTTTAAGCTCTGACGACGATAGCAGAAGCTTATTTACCGAAACGGACAGCTGAGGCTTTTGCTGTTTTTAAGCTCTCTTTGGCCGCTGCAGAACTTAATTTCTCATCAACACGAAAATCTTTTTCAGCTCGGCTAGTGGATTCAGGCGGCCAATAGAATCCACAGGGGCATATTGAGGGAAATGAAAAAGCGGGAAACTGTAGCTAGACCTAAAAAGAAAAGGAAAGTGGAAGAAAAATAGAGTGTGTAGGAGAAAAAGCTTTGACAAGCGAAATTTTGGAAAAGACTGAAAAGGGGGTTACAGAACCCTCGTCCTCGTGGGGGGTGCGGGTACTTTTGCTTAATTTTTTTACCCTTATGTGTAAATATAGTAAGCTTAGGCCTTTAGCTCAGCCCCTTTTTTTCATAGGAGGGAAACTGGAAAGAGGACAAATCAGTTTATTTTACTTGGCAGGCGGCAGGCCCCCCCTGTGATTTGTGAAACCGAAAGGTGCAATGTAATGTGTTGAACAGAAACCTTTTGAATAATATTAATAAGGATTATGTTGTCAGGGAGGCTTCGGGGGGCAACGGCAAATTCAACAGTTTGTTTTAGTTTCCACAATTAATTAGCTTGCGTATTCGGCGGTATATTGGTGAGAAAAAATGGGGTGTGACTAAGGTGTACCCAGCTCTATAGTGCAGGCCGCTCTCCCCGATTTAGCGTTTTTTGTTTATGTGTGTGTGCAGCGCATTTTTTTTCGCGTTGTAGAATATATATATTACCGAACGTTTTGTTACACGTAATGGTCACATCATTCACAAAATATTTATTATCAAAGAATTTTGAGGGTGTACAATCATACAATAATTGCATATTAGTTGGACCCATGAAATTAATTAGTTGTGGCCCAGGGGGCGAAAAATAGCATGTGACTAGCCCCCGCTGGTAAAAAAAAAAATCTAAAATTAAAAAATATATATTTTAGTTTTTTAATTAGTTCTCATAAAAAAATTTATTAAAATAATCACTATAAATTATAAAGTCTTATAAAATTTCAAATTTAACTTTTAAAAATTATAAAAATTTATATTTTAACTAAAAATAATGATAACCTACCATTCAAAATATTTTCAATTCTCAAAAATAGGATTAATTCTTTCAGTCTTTATAATAATACTAGAGCGAATATTTTCAGTAATGAAACTCATGAAAAATCATCTTTGGAATCATATGGGATAAATGATAGTTTGATTGTTTATATTCAAAACAATAAATTTACTAATATTAAAAATGAGTCTATTGTATAACATTTATAAAATATAAAAATGCATAGAGAATAATTATAAATGTATTAGCAAATATTTTATTTATTCAAAATTTTAATTTTTCATATTTTATTATTATCTAATTTAGCCCTCGATAAATTATTTTTCTAGATCCGCCACTGGTTGCGGCGGTTGATTTTTCCAATTTTGGTACTAAGGCGGCTGTGATTTTAGGCTTGCAGATCAACTTAAAAATAGTCTACCAAAACCTTGTAGTTTTTTGTGAATAAAACATGTCTGTACCGAAAAGGCGAAAATTAGTACAAAAATTAATTGAGTGCCACTATCGGCACCCCTCCAAATATTTATTAAAATCACTTTAATTATTTTATGATTTTATTTTTATTAAAATTATATAATAGGATAATTTTTAATTAATTCCCTTTCAAAAGTCAAATTAAAAATCTAACATTTTAGAAATAAAAAAGTTACTTTTTTCTCTAATTTTCAAGTGAGCAATTTACTAATACTCTACTTTTCTATTAAAGATATGTCCAAACAATTTATTAAACATAATTTATAAATAAAAAGTAATTAAAACTTATATCTATTTTGGTCATTATATAATAAAACAACACTTTAGTAATAAAATTTACCAAACACACATACTCTACTTTTCAAACTCACGGTAACCGCAACAATACAGTTTACCAAATACTAAACTCTTTTTTTAATCAACAATGTATTTTATCTGTACAATATAAATAACTTATTTCATCAATCTCTGTAATTCCAAACTGACCCTTAGTTAAGAGTATTTTTGTTATTGATGGAGGTGTTAAAAGAATTTTATAATTTTTAAAAATATTTTAATAGATTAATAAAGAAAAGAGGTGTTAAGAGATATTTAGAGAGGTGAGACTAGTTCCACTCAAATTAATTTTAGATTTTTTTTTCTTTTGTTATGTAATAATGGTGTGCTCTTTCAATTTTTCAAATCTAACATGATAGCTTATGCCCCCAACTAAAGTACTAAACCTCTATTTCTACCATCAAAAATAGTAAACAAAGCTGACCACTTGACCACTACTTGTACAATTTCCACTCCTAGACCTAGACTACTTCAGTTACGGGTAACAATGATGCTCATAAATGTCATTTTTTTTTTCTTTTTTAATATAAATTGGGTATCACCGGCTAGCCGGTTTCTGAGCCACAGAATCAACTACAATATATGCCCCTATTGGCCATAGTTTCGATTCCAATTTAAAAAAGCTAGCTTTTGCCTTAAATTAATGCAACGTACCTGAAAGTTGCTGGCCCTTTAAAATTGAAAGTATGGATTGTCATTTTTTTTTACAATAATTAATATATATAATTTTTTTATTATTTTTATAATAGTTAAAAATCTCTCTAATAACATAAGTTTATAATATTATTCTTATTTTCAATTAATTTTTTATTTATATTTATTATAAATTAAATAAATCTCATGAATAGAAACTAAATAAAAAATATATTTTGATATGAGCAAAAAAATTAATAATAAATTTTTTTCTTATACTTATTTATTTTGTAAAAATTTTCTTATAATAAAAATATAAGAAAATTATTATAAAATGGTAAAAAAATTATTATAAGAAAACTTGAATGACAAATAAAAATTTATTATAAGATAAATAATGAAATATTTTTCATATACTTTTTACATTTAATTTTAAAATATTATAAAATTTTTATTATAAGAAAATATTCACAAAAAAATAATTACAAAAAAATTGTTATTAATTTTTTTCCTCGTATCAAAAAATATATTTTTTCTTTTTAATACTTAATTTTTTTTATTTAGTTTATATTCATGTAATTTATTTAATTTATAAGAAATGTAAATAAAAGAATAGTTGAAAATAAGAGTAATATTGTAAA
The DNA here is from genome assembly GCA_029633175.1 of Citrus glauca. Classification (NCBI taxonomy): domain Eukaryota; kingdom Viridiplantae; phylum Streptophyta; class Magnoliopsida; order Sapindales; family Rutaceae; genus Citrus; species Citrus glauca. The sequence goes on from JAQOOD010000009.1 coordinate 7,564,655, forward strand.
CTTATGCTATCATGGGGTTTTTGGCCATTATAAAAACAGTAAGAAGATAAATGGTATATGTTGATTACTGTAGGGGGATAGTGACAATCCCCCATTGAAAGATTTCAATTTGTTTTTGTCCCCTTAAATGATCAGCTATAAAGAAACCAGTCTCACAAGACCAGTGTTTTCTGGAATTAATGTTATTAGTTTCTCCTTTTAGTATTTATATGAAGTACGGACAACGTATTTAATTTATACCACTTTATTAGGTAGATGGCTCATCATAAATCATATCTATATTTTTTTTAATTGATTAAGTATTAGGTTATTGTATTATACAGAAATATTTATAAATGACAACATATCATTATATTGATATTTACAATAAATATATACTTGAGACTTATATTATTATATTTTTATTATATGAAATACTTGCCCAGCCAAATATCCCTCTTGGTGAAGGATGTTTCTATTCTACTTATATTTCACAAGAGATTATAAATAATCTCCACACAATTATAATTAATTGAGGAAGTGAATTCATAGGAACTCAAACCATTACCCTCATAGTCATGTTTAACTTTAAGAATAATGGTTCACTACGGGACTACAAACCCAAATGGCATATCTACATTTAAGAGAAGTCTAATGAAATTTCTCTTTGTGCGAGCTGGCTTAATTATTATCGAGATTCAGGCACATATTCAAGGAGTTTAATGCTCATTACTAAGTAGAAAAGCTCAGTTTTGTATGAGTATAAAGCAATCGAAGAAGAAGAATAAACAAAGTGTCAGAATTGGCTTGCCGAACTGTTTATAATATATAGCACTCCTTTTGATATTATAAAGAATAAATTAAACCTTCTTAAGACTCTATTTCCTTCTCCCAATAACAAAAGTAGGGATAGTTTTGTTCTCTAAAAATATAACCGGCATTAAAATGTCCATCTCGGAGATAGAAACCTGAGCTGTACCACGACATGAATGATTTAGCTCGTCCAATTCGGCCATGTCAGTATTTGAATAGAAAAAGAAAAATCCTATGACTGGTTTGTTTGATTTTCCCAGTAAGCTTTCACCCACGATTCTACTTGTAATATTGAATTTTCTTTTTCCCAAAGAACATCATAAAGAGATGAAGGATCATATGGGGGAGGCAAGGTGCATGGACTTGTCTCTTTAGGACTTTGCTCCAATGATTCCTCCATCAACTTCCTCGCTATTCCTTCCTCGGGGCAAGCCATTGTCTCTGCACAGTATTCGACGGCTCCTGTGGGTATCGTTGGCTGGTATCTAAAGAGCTTAGAGTACTGATTTAACAGATGAAACATGTAGTCATACACGTAATCCATCTTCAGTTCCTCTTGTATGAATCTGCTCCCCGCCCTTCCAATTTCCTGTGCCTGACAAATTTATGGAGAACAAATGAATGAGAAAACTAAATGAAACATGTAGCTGTACACGCAATCTCAATGGAAGTTTCGTTTAAATTCCCTTATGGTAGTTCTGGAATTGAAAAATATTAATTTGGCATACAGTGGCAAAAAATAGTACTAGTAATGTAATTCTAGCCTGCATGCATCAAGAATTCTAACACTTCTACGTCGGCTGCAAAAATGGAGTAGCTTTCTGTTGAAGAAACCCGATATCATACTACTGTATTATGATTAGTTACCTTTCCCGTGTGATTGTTGCCCCAGTCAACAGCAAACTTAATTGACCTGCACTTGTCGTAGACATTTATGGGCCAGAAGTGGTGCATTGGTATCAAACCTCTTGTGAAAAAATCAGTGTAATTGGGTGTCACATATAAGGTGACAGAATCACAGGCAAGAATATATTTCTCACTAACAGACCATGCAGACCCCTCAATGTAGATCTTGAACCTGCACAAACCGTGAATTAGGAAAAACCAAAATGATCAATTACAAGGGAAGTACAATTTTATAACTAATTATAGATAAGAAAGTTCAAAATTTTCACCTATGTTTGCATTGGCTGGCTAGGTCAGATTGCTTGTAACCTTTCTGTTTTTCTTTTTTCCAATCCTGCAGACGAAAAGTTTCATATGAAATTGCAGTATACTCACTACAATGGCATACAACATATACTGGTTTGATTTCTTTATTTCACAGAATTAAACTAACAATAATATAATGTAATTAAAGTGAAAAGAAAATAGAGATTATGCCTGGACATATAAACGAGCATTCCACTCTTGTCCCGCCGAGACATTACATTTCATAAGGTCCTGCCTACTAGAAGCAACAACTGGATTACCCTTCCAGTAAGCATAAGGTTCCCTGTCGGTCCAATTCATTCTCCTGTTTCCTTCTTCCAGGTCCTTCAATATTTTCCCCCATGACTTTACATTAACCTCGGGCCTGCATAATCACCAGCTGAACAAAATCAATTATCATCATTTATACCACAACCATACCAAGATACATAGCATGTTCTACATTGAATGGCTGTGCGGTACAACACAGGCCTCCAAATTTTAGTTACATATCCCAAATCGTTTTTACGTCTCAAACTCTTTAATGTTTACCAGCATATGCGTTATTTTTAAAGCAACTTGGGAATTGGGAAGTACAAACAAAAGCCAAGACATGTAATGAAAAATTCACAGGATGTATTACATAGGACTGTAAAATCTGGGTATAGTACTCCGACTCGCAGTCAACTGAAAATCCTCAAGTTTTATTGTTTCTGACTCCCAAATTTTCATTCATGTCCCACCGGCTTATGATATATAAGTAAACTATTATAAAACTTATGTAGTCAGCCAAAAGACTTGGGGCAAAACAAAAACCTGAGATTTCCAATTAAGAATGAGTAACATTGTACCAAATAACGCTGCATTGTGGATATACTCGATGTAAAGATCACATTAGTCATACCATCCCCAAAATGACCAATCAGGGAAGACAATATCGAATGTTTGATCATTGGCACAGTAGCGAAACAGCGGAGGGGGCGCCGGAGCACCAGGGACGCTGTAGTTGCTTTTTAGGAGGATCGGCCAGTCAACGCAATCAAACATAAGATCCAAGTCAGGAATCTTGCCAGGGTACCTCCTTAACAACTGCAGGATTCCCCACAATGTAAAAGTATCTCTTGACTGAAATGCCTTAATATTTCTCTTCACATAGGCCCTGCCTTTCACTATAACTAATCTAAAATTTGCTGTTTCATTGGCTCTCTCAACCATTTCCCTAGTGATCCCAGTGCGGGCCCATGGCCTTAGATCTTCGTGAATCCAACGGAAGTAATCAGGACACGTGGGGGCGAGTGGACTGTCATGATCCTCTTCTGGGGTGTAGCTCGTTGGATAGGTTCCCGGGCAGGTCTTTGTGTTGTTTCCAGCAGTGCATTTAAGTGGGTATTCTGTTTTGTTATAATGCTTTTTTGTAATATCAGCGGCGTCTGTTTGGCCTTTTCTATCTCTTAGCTTCTTATTTGTGCCGCCACCAAGAGCCTGTAAACATGTGGAATAGACATATGCATTGAAGTGGGTACTTGTTTGTTAATAGCGACTATTAGATCACTGTGCATTTAACCAATGTATGTACGGATGATCAGAAATGAATTTTTGTTAGAACAAGAAAATTTACGGGAAGGGATGCATATGCAAGAAAGTGAAACATAAGTACTTGTTTGTTAATCTATTGATTTTAATGGACTTGCTCGTTATTATCGCATATGTACTTGTATTGGCTATTAATGGATTGATGGGAAAGAGTCAAAGAGTACATGCCAGCATCTGCGCGGCAAATAACTCACGGCGCAGGACCGAAATGGGACCCAAAATCACAGGCATGTTGTTGAATCATATTGCACGTGTTCCGTTGGGTGACCACGCTATTCTTCTAACAATTTACGCTATTTTAGAACCCTCGGCCGGTAAGACACTGGCAAGTATCCAAGACCCAGGACACCATAAGTGAACACGACATCGTTTTGAATATTCAATTAACAGCATTGTGATTTGTGAGATTTTCTGGAGCAGTACAGTGCACAATGCGGACAAGGAAGAAATAATAGGGTAGCGGTATACTTACCGTGGAGTCGAGCAAGCGCGTGGAGATCAATGCGCCGACGAGGAGGAGAAAGATAAAGGCGAAAAGAGCGTAGGATTTAGCTGGCGACTGGATGAATTGCCGCCAGATCGTGTCTGTGAAATGACCAGAGTGCCCCGGTCCATGCACGTTGCTCGATTGCCTCTGCTGCATGTTTGAGTTCTCTCTTTCAATTACATTTAAAAAATTTTCCCATGTTCGCCTGAAATGGATACGCAGTCGAGACTTGCCGTACAAGTTGACATAGGTCTTTTTACGGCGGAATCTTTGCTCCAAAATTCAAATCTTTTTCAGCTCAGCTGGTAATTGATGGGTGATTGAATCTAGAAGTAAACAGATCTAAATGAGAACCATGATGATGAAATTGCTTAATTAAATTATTGTATGGAAGAGAAAGCGGACAAATTTAAAGAGCTGTAATTACTAATTAAGAGGCGTGAAATGGAGGAAGAACGTGGCAATTTTTTGCAACAGTTCTATTCCGTATTTGGCGTTACGTTGGTTAGAAAATTAGATTCAGATGACTTTGAAAGTTAAAAGATGATTTAAATTCATAAGATAAAAGATTTTTAATATTTTTGTTAAAATTATTATTTAAATATCATATTTACTATATATTATTAAACTTTTATATTATAATTATAATTTTTTTCACAATAATTATATCTTAAAAATTATAACATTTTAATACCAAACAATATCTTAAATTAAATACCTCTATTTTCAGTGGCATTAAACCCTTAGCCTAGTGGTGAGCCTGTTGATTAGTCCATACCTCTAATTAATTCAGTATCACATCTATATTAAACTGGAGTCTAGCTAATTTTCTATACCATCAGAATTCAAGCATAGGTAAATGTAGGTTCAATGCTGAAAAATATTTAATAGGCAGAGAAGCTATGTTTCTAAAAGGGTGAACGCCTTTATTCTTTGTAGATTGGAATTAATTTTCGGTTGGCCATTATAGTTTTAAAAATTATCTTTATATATATATGTATGTATATATGTATGTATGTATGTATATATGTATGTATGCATATATAATTTTTACCGAAATATTTACAATCCGTAATTAAAAAGTAACAATTGATGCTTAATCCTACAAGATTGAAGGTTAAGGCCCCATTTAAAATTGGGTTAAAATTTTATAAGCAACTTATTTAATAAGTTTTGACAGAAATTGTATTTGATAAGTTTTTCAAAAGTTGCTTATTTCAAAAGTTTCTTCGTTAAAAGTAGATAAAGATCATTTTTCATAAACAACTTGTTAAATAACCTACCACACCTTTAATTTTTCTATAATAACCTATTAACTGTAATATTTTAATAAAATGACAATTATGTCAAATTCGTAACAACCATGACAAGAACATAATTTATGAAACACTGAGATGTTGTTTAATCACCAACTTATTTCATCTTATATATTAGAAGTAACTTATTCTATTAGCCACCACAATCTCAAACTGACACCAATTTACTATTTTGAAAAATATAAAGATATCAATAAACAAACTGTAGATTTTTTTTAGTATGGTTGATATTAATGTTGAATAATTTGCATAGGAAATGAATTATTTTTAAATTTTTTTTTCAAAGTCGGTATCATCAAAGCTAAATATTGGAAAAAATCAAGATGCCATGTTCTGTGGCATCTATGCATCTATTGATTTATATCAACAAAAAGAATGATGGCACTCTATTTATTTATTTTTTTGAAAAAGAGGGACTAATGAGAGGATTAAAATGATAAAAGCATAAGAATCATGATATAAATGAGAGATTTGAAGCATATGTGCTAACCTTGACGAGTAATTGCTAATTGTCTCGATTACAAGAAGTACTCTCTCGTCTTCATGCAAGGTGTTATACAAATCGTGCCTTTCACACGTCTGGATCTCTACAAATTAATTGATAAACTGGTTCAAGAAACAAAAACTGAAGATTAAAATGGAAAAGAAAGAACCTACAATAAGTCCCTAGGTGTTTCAAGAAAAATAAAAAATGAAAGTGACATAGAAATGAAATCTCATGAGCCTGGTCAAAATTTAATAAGTTGGCTTGAAACACGGGTGATTTGCTAATTGCATGGCTATGGGTATAATAAGCAAGATCTTAAGACGGAATCTTGCTTTTGCCCACTCCAGTCCTATTTTATTTGAAATGGCCAAATGGGGAACCATCTGTTCCAATACAATTCCAGAATCTATTACATTTCGACAAAAATAAAACAAAGAACATAAAATATTTTATTAATATTTCAATGAATTTTTTTCTTTAACGTTATAAAAGTAAAGTATTGAAGCCTAACTCTAAAATTTTTTCTAAGCCTTATATATATATATACTTAATCTAATCTAAGATTCATTCATTGCCACATGCATGAGTCATATTATTATTTTAAAAATTCATTAATTATGTGCTTTAGTTAACGGTGCTCACCCAACATGAAAAGTTATCACAAAAAATATGCAAAAGTGAGAATAGTCTTAGTGTATAAATAATTTATTACAATTATTTGCTTCTTTCAAACGGTGCATGTGTTGAGGTTAAAGAATGATTCCAAGCACAAACTCAATTGATCTAATCAGGCACCAGCAATCTGAGCTTAAACAATATACAACACTTGAAGCTTAAGAAAATTTTTGCTGAAAGATTTGATATTATAAAGAATGAATTGAACCTTCCTATGACTACTGCTTTGTTTGAGTCTCCCAGTAAGCTCTTGTCCATGATTCTACCTGTAGTACTGATTCCCCCCCCCCCCCCCCCCCCCCCCCCCAATAGAACATCATGAAGAGATATAGGATCATAAGGGGGAGGCAAGGTGCATGGACTTGGTTCTTTATGACTTTTTACAAATAATTCCTCCATGAACTTCCTTGCTAATCCTTCCCCGGGGCAACCCAACGTCTCTGCACAGTATTCATCGATCGGCTTTTGGGGGAATTGTGGGCTGGTATCTCAAGAGCTTTGAGTAATGATTTAAGAGATGAAACATGTAGTCATACACATTACCCTACTTCAATTCTTCTTGTACGAATTTGCTTGCTGCCTTTCCAAGGGCCTGTGCCTGATAAAATTTTCGGAGAATATCTTTGTTTTAACGCGGATATTATTTTGAGTTGTGCGGCTTAATGAAATAATAATATTTTAAATTTACAGCTTTTACACTATGTTCCCGTCAACTTGTCGAACCGTCAAGAATTCATATGCGTGTATACTAGGATTACAAGACTTCCAAGTTCCAATGATCTAAATTGAAGGATCATACTAGTGACGGAGCAACCCCATGTCCCAAAAGTTTCAGAAGATATATTCTGTCATGTTCAGTAGAAATAATAAACTTGTCCTCGTTAGATATTAACTACAAGCAAAGAACAATCTTATGCATAAATTATTTACATATAGCTTATGAAGTTAATATCTTTGCATTGGCTGGCCAAGTCAGATTGCTTGAAGCCTTCCCTCTGTTCTATGTTCCAATTCTGCAGAAAAGTTTCCATGTGTCGTATGAATGCCAAATAGTACTCCTAATGTCTTGTAGTGTCTAGATTGAAACATGTATATACGGATTTTCCCTGTTTTAGGGAACCACAATAACAATGTCACGACGTAAACTTGAAAAGAAAAGAGAGCCTATATTACCTGGGAATATAAACGAGCACTCCAGTCCCTCAGAGACATTACATTTCATAAATTCCTTCCTCTGAGCAAGCACAAGGAAGGTTACCATCACTCCATTTCAAGCGAACTCATAAGAAATGATATAAAGGCCCATTAAGACCAACCCAAAGGGTAAACTCACCATTGTCAAATTCAACGGAGAGGAACTTGTCCTAAGGAGGGGTCTTTAATTGAAATTTCTTCATAATAAGTTGAGATAAAATTTGCATCAATAATTAATAGATTTTTACTATAATGCCTTATTTAAAGTCGTCTCTTAGCTAGAGATTGTCATAATTTTCAATTATTATATTAATATTTTTGTTATCAACAACAACATTATCGTTACACCTGGCAAGTTTTTCATCATTTGATGCAAATTTATATGTACATGTAATGAAAAAGAAAATATGAGTAGTATTATACATCTCAAAATTTTTTATTTCAAATAATGTATCATTCGTTAATTAATTAGTGAGATAATATAATTAATTGAGCTTGTAAAAAAAAAATCAACTACTCAATAAATAACACAGAATTAGGGATGAAATTTGAGATAAAAAATTTTGAGTTATTTATCGTTACTCAAAAATTATTATCAAGAATTAAGGAAGGTGGCTGATATTATTTTAAAGAGTTAGAGATGACGTAGTCATGTCGTTATAACAACATTGTGAAATTTTCTGTCGAGCAATGCAGTGCGGGGAGAAATAACAAGAGGTGGATTACTTACAACGGAGTCGAGCAAGCGCGTGGAGACCAACGTGCCGATGAGGAGGACTAAGATGAAGCCGAGAAGAGCGCAGGCTTTAGCTGGTGACTGGAAGAATTGCCGCCAGATGGTGTTCGAGAAATGACCAGAATGCCCTGATCCGCCGCACGTTGCTGGAATGCCTTTGCTGCATTAGCGCCCGTTTGATTTGTTATTCAAAGACAGAATTCAAATTTTAAGATGCAGTATTTTATTCTTAATAATTTTAATATCTAAAAATAAAAGTGCAACAAATGGTAATTTGCCCAATTTTTTACAGGGACGGATTACCGGTAAATTAACGTAGTAATTAGAGGGTTAAATTGATAGAGCACAAAGAATTATGATATGATTAAGAGGCTTGAAGCATGCTCACCTTAATTATTATTTGTTATGGACTATGGTCTCAATTGCAAGTAATCTCTCACCTTCAGCTTATTATTTTTATGCAATTAAAAAATGCTGGTTCAAGAAACAAAAGAATTGGAAAATGAAATGGAAAGAAAGAACATCCACTCGGTGTTTAGCTGCTTTAGAAAGAAAAAAAAGAAAGTGACCTGAAAAAGTCTGAAGCTTGGTCAAAATGTAACGAGTTGGCTTTAAAGTCGGGAGATTTTCAAATTTGTATGGCTATAAAAGCAAGATTGTAAGTCGGAATCTCGTCCGCTCAAGTCCTATTTAATTTCTTTGAAATTAAATGAGGAACCATGTCCCGCTACATTTTAATCGTTGATGTTTGATTTTTATTAAAACATAGATCACTAACAATTCTAATGAATTAAACTATGGGAGTTTAATCCATTAGAATTTAGCATTGCTCGATATTACAATTAGGCGTACACCGAAAGTCCTTAAGTCATTACAATTGTAATCTCTTAAGTTCTTAATTATACTAAGGCTATGGATTATTGTAATTATAGCATAAATCAGGGTTGTCACTGGAAATTTTGTACCAAATAAAGGGTTATGAATTAAGATTACGATTCTCTTCTAACTTGATCATATACTAAGCAAATAGCCTAAATAATGATTGATAGTTAATTAAAAAAAATAAAGAAGTTAAATCTTATATGTATACTACTACCAATAAAAGATATATTGTAAGAGATTTTTAAAAATTCAACAGAGTTTAAATAAGAAGATAATCTTATTCCTAGAAATTAATATATTTTGAGGTGTACGGGGTATTGAGTATTTCAAATCATTAAAATAGTTGAGTGACATTTTTTTAAAATCTATTATATTTAATAAAAGAGAGAGTATAAAGCGCATCAAAGATATTACACTTAATTAATACATGTATGATAAGTATATACTTATTTCAAAAATAATAATAATATAATTAATAATTATATTTAAGTGTAATACCTCTTATTTACTCTAAAATTTCTCATAACAAAAAGTTGAAGCAAACTTTTGTTCTTCAAGTAAACAATTCTATACATTTATAGTAGTAAGTATAATTGTTGGTCGAAGTAACAAAACATCGACATTAATTATTATAATTATTATTTTCTTCTTTAAAACCGTTATTAACTGTGGGTCTCAGCATGAAGGCTGTCTCTAGCTCGGTACCTCGAACAGTATATGGTGTGATGATGATGGTCCCAAATGAGCACGGCAAATTATTACAATATGTTTTGCTTTTACTGATCATGAAAGGACATGGGAGAATTATGATACTGCCATCCAATGTTTTCTTTTTTCATCTTCTTTAACCTCATGTTCGGCTTTATAATAGACTATTATATATGATGCAAAATTTTCACAAGGGGGTGTTTGTCTATCTGCAGGTTCACAGAGCCATCTCATATACCCTCATTTATCTGAACAGCTATCATTTTTGTACGCTACATAGATTGTTCATAATCTACTCAATAGGCGGTTTCCTTAACAGCATATGTATAACTTTCACTTTTTTGAGATTCTTTTCTTTTGTTATGTTACAGTAAGAAAGTAGATTCCGTTTTCTATTTTGAGAATTCTTTTGCAGAACTGTCAACTGTCAAAGCTGATTCAGTAGTAAAGCTGCGTGGAGTGTAAACTGTGAGGTAGTCAAACTGTCAAAGGAACAAAATGGCCTGTAACACTTAGTTGGCGCGTTAACATGAGGATTGGCTTGTGTTACATAAAATTTCACTTCCTGCAAGTGATTTAATCTCCCATTTCACTAGATTTTAATGAATAGCAAGAGTATCTGAGCATGTCATTTGTCAATAAGTCATGATTGATGCATCTTATGTAATTAGAGCAAATTATGAAGGACTATGATAACCATTTATCAACAATGTGCTTTAGTGGGGATTGATATTCTATTAAATCTATGGAAAGAAACTCAAAGACTTATTTTGAGTATGCACTACACCATCAGATAATTGAGCAAAATCAAACATTTGGCCCTACTAGTTAGGTTAATGGGAAATTATATTAATATGTTTTTGGTCATGAATATATCTTGATTTGTGAGTGTCCATGCACGCACCATCATTCGAGCGAGAGAGAGAGAGAGCGTGGCATCATTTGAATTGAAGCATTGCGTCAACTGAGCATGCATGAGTGAGAGAGAGAAGGATTAGCAAGCACTGGATTTGAGTTTTGGGGCCGGGGGGGCGGGGCACATTGATCATTGATAAAGCAAGCTAGCTAGTCACGCCTTTACTAATCCACCACGCGTGATCACAACTCTCACCATCTCATGCTTTCAAATTTCAAAACCCAAGGCGCTGCAGCTGGTACTGAAGCAGCCCCGACACTATTAAAGACGATATAGTACATAATTATTATGTGTATTATATAATTTATTTATGGCAACTACAAAACCTCCACTGTCTCTGTCTCAGCAGAGAGCCTTAAATGCCCTGCCCTCAAACTCTGCTACCTTGGAATTACTTCACTTGAATCAACTACATAGAGCTTTCTTGTTTCTTTACCTAATCAGTATCTTCTAATATCGCTCTCCATCGTCAAAGCTTCAAACCATGTCTGTAAGTCCATCTTTTTCCACTCACAAACACAATTTTTAACGGATTCATTAATTGATTAAGTAGTAAATATTAATAGATAATAATGGGGTTTGATAACAAATGTGTTCTGCATGCAGCTGATGGTGGAGGTTAGAGTTCCAAACTTGGACTGCGAGGGCTGTGCTTCCAAGTGTAAGAGAGCACTCTTCAAGCTCAAAGGTAATCCCTTTTTTCCTTTTGTTTAAAAAAGAAAATGGTGCCTCGGGTTATTGGGTTACAGGCTCACTTGTTAATTTGTGGCTTTTCGTTTCCTTGTAAGCGTGATTTGGTCTCTATTAATGTTGCATTAGTTCTTGCTATTGGCAGGCAGCAATCAGCATGCATTGATGCTTACATGCACCCTTCGTTTTAACTTCCATTGTGCATATAGCTATCAAAAGTACTCAAAATTTTTCTATTGAGCATTGAGCAAGCATTTGAAGTTCTTAAAACTTATATCTCTAAGCATATCCACATCTCGGCCACAGCTCGTAAACTTACATCTATAATCAATGTCTATTTATCTTATTGTGACTTCAATCCAAATTAAAAGAGCATGCATTGGGCCAATTCTTTGTCCAAATTTTTGCCTGGGATGCCTTTCAAAGCCTTGAGGGCCTGGACAGATTTATGAATGAAGGCCCAACAGAATTCTCTTTCAAGAAACCAAATCAAGCGGAAGCCAGAAGTTCTCAAAGCTTAAGCTTCATATTGAATCAAACACATTCATCATGATAGATGTGTTTCGCTCATTCAGGCGCATACAGAAAATAGAAAACTCGTTCAAATTTAAGCAGTGTAAGAATATGATTCATCCATAACTTAATTAATTGGGTTTGATTTTATGATGTTCAGGAGTAGAAGAAGTGGAAATAGAAATGGAGGTGCAAAAGATCACAGTGAGAGGCTACGCACTAGATGAAAAGAAGGTGCTGAAAGCAATTAAAAGAGCCGGGAAAGCAGCAGAGCCATGGCCTTTTCCAGGATACGCTCACTTTGCCTCATTTTACAAGTATCCAAGCTACATTGTGAACCATTATTATGACACTTATGGAGCCACCAATGGGGCGCACACTTTCTTTCACACCCCTGCTGTTTACTCTGTTGCCGTGGCCTCAGATGAGGCTGTTGCTTCGCTTTTCAGTGATGACAATCCGCATGCCTGCACTATCATGTGATTGGATCATGCATTTGCATTGATACATTGCTTCTTCTTCATGTGTTCTTATGCTTTTTGGTCACGTATTTGTCGAGTTAGTTACCTACCTACAAATTTTTGTTGTACTATGAGCAATGGAATTTAATTATTATCTTTATTTTTGACTCTGTGATTGCTTTGATTTGCTAGGGTTATAACTTTATACACAAGTATATAGTTCGGCCATTCCCGAATAATAATAATGTTTTTTTTATAAAATTGATTAAGCATCAGTTGGATAGTGTATTACATTGAGATATATATAACTGCTATAACAGTAAGTCATTACACTGATTTACAATTGAAACTTATATTATTATATTTTTATAACAGCAAGTCATTACACTGATTTACAATCAGATATATATACATGGAACTTATATTATTATATTTTTATTCTATGAAGTACATGTCCATCTAAATATCTTATCTTTCACAAAGGAGGATTTACAATCAGATATATATATATATGGGACTTATATTATTATATTTTTTATTTTTATTCTATGAAGTACATGCCCATCCAAATATCTTTCACAGAGGAGGATGTCTGTATTCAACTCGTATTTTACAAGGGAAAAAGACGGTATAAGAAGTCTTCACACAATTATTTGTTTAATTGAGAGAGATTGAGTTCGTGGAGATTCAAATCATTATCCTCGTAATCATGCTTAACTTTGAGGACAATAATTCACTACTGGGTTACAAGCCCAAGTAGTTGAATAATAATATATTATGCATGCATTTATCTTAAAAAAATTGATAAGATTTGATACTTCATATAAAAATATATGTCATTTGACGATCGTTAACTAATTATATCTTCTCACATACAAAAAGTGAAAAAGAAAAGAGCTCCAATTTTCCAACCTACATTATATTTTCGCGTCATAAGATCTTCTGTTCACATGATCGTGAAGATTTTCTTTTCTTTGTGCGAAGATCTGACCAGTTGAGTGGTGCTATTCAAAAATCTAGTTGGCTTTAATTATTGAATTTTCAATGGTAGGCAAGTCTTCGTTTTACAACATTCAAATCTTGAAAAAAAAAAAAAGAAGGGAATCTTGGAATTGAATAACAAGGGGGTGTCCATTTTATAAAAAGCCCCACCCTTTCCAAAGAGGAAAAGGCTTCGCCAACTTTCTCATAACTTCTGCCCCTTTGTTTTGATGGGGGCAGAAAGTCATAAGGTTTCAACATCAATGACTCATCAGGATAACAATTTTGTTTATGACTTATCCCTCAAGCTATAGCCTTTTAAGGAGACAAGATCCCGTATGATACTATATAACCAAAAATTTACTATCATAATATCAATCGTGTGACAATACAGTAAATTATTTTGGATATTAATGGCCAATTAGATGAAACTGAATTAAATTTTAGAGATTCTTTGTTAAATGTAAGAGTTTGAAAATTTATTAATTTTTATTTTTTTCACTTATATTTAACCTTCAAATATTTATATCAAAATAGAAAATGTTAAATTTATGTGACTTTTATTTAAATGAAAAAAATTTAAATATGAAGTAAATATTATATTAAAAAAATCTCCACTAAATATACTTGTTTCGTAAACTATAAAACCCAATATTTATATATATATGTTTTATTTTGACTTACAAGGACATTATTGTCAAATAGTCATATTTACAATGTTTTATCTATAAAAACAAACAAAATGCCTTATGTTCAGATATTAAAAAAAGAAAAATAAACATATTATAAGAATATTTATATTCAAATCTATTCACATTTAAATCAAATTCTAACTTTTCAGATATATTAAAAAAAAAGTACTCTAACATACCATTGACAAATTAACCATAATATTAATTTAAAAATGAAACTTGTAATAATTAGTCCATGAATATACCTTAATGAGAGTAAAATAATTTCAAAAAAATAAAAAGAAAACTAGAAGATGACATTAGAACTACAAGCTTAAATTAATAATATGGCATTAATGCAACTTTAAATTTTATATATATATATATATAAAGAGTTTATCTACAGTATTTTTAGTTATTACCGTAGTACAATTAGATAGTCATATTTTATTAACGTTTATTTTATTTTTGACAATCTCATTCGGATAATCGGATTGTGAAGGGAAAATAGGAAAGGGGACCCATCCAAACGAATCAAGTACATCACAGTCATTCACCACGACACCTTTTGTCTCTACAACAACCAAAACTTGGCCGCGTGGCCCCGAAAGCGTGATCAAGAAGACCACTTATTTCGTGTAAGTACTCACACCCAAATTTCACTGTCCCACCTCCCCTTTTAAATACTCCGCAAGTTCCTATATAATCTTCACTTTTCGGATTTCTCACTTTTTTTTTTTCCATTCATTAATCATCTTCGAATGGCGCAGGTACTCTTTCAGTCTCTCTCTTTGTTTCATCTTTACATTAAGAAACGCGTTTAACAATTTCTGGTTTGTAATTGAAACATGCAGCAGAAGCTGGTGTTGAAGGTTTTGACCATGACTGATGACAGGACGAAGCAAAAAGCCATAGAAGCTGCTGCTGATATCTTTGGTATGTATTTAATAATTCATTTATGTTATTGTGTATATATATATATTTTAATTCCTTCAACAAGATCGTTAACAACAAAATGATCAGGTTTCTGGGTTTCTTTAGTTACCCAAAAATATTTTAATTAATTAATATATACACAATTGGAATGATGATGATCCAGGAGTTGATTCAATTGCTGCTGATTTGAAAGACCAGAAGCTGACAGTGATAGGGCAAATGGACACAGTGGCAGTGGTGAAAAAGCTTAAGAAAGTCGGAAAAGTGGACATGATTTCGGTAGGGCCGGCCAAAGAGGAGAAGAAGGAAGAGAAGAAAGAAGAAAAGAAAGAGGAAAAGAAAGATGACAAGAAAGATGAGAAAAAATGAAATCCCATGTCTTCTCTTCCCCCTCTTTTTCTTTTTCTTTTTTAATCCTTTTGCTCTAATAAAGTAAAAGTTAGTACTGTTTTATCATATATTTTTTTTTTCACCTTGGCAAGATATGTAATTAAATATGTTGTGAGAACCGCCTAATGGTATAAATATGCGAAGTCGCCGGAGTTTCTGTTTTTCCTTTTATTTCCAAATATTTTGAAGTAAATTTGATTTATTTTATGCTTAAACCCCCCCCCCCCCCCCCCCCCCCCCCCCCCCCCCGCCAAAAAAAAAAAAAAAGGAATGTGTGAAACAGAAGTTTGCATCTTCTGATTTATTTATTGAGCATTTTGCACCTGAAGAGTGAAGACCATAAAACTTAGACTAAACATGTCCATAAATTATAATAATACAAAAATTTTCATATTGCATTATCCTTCAAATTAAATTAAAAGCCTAAATGGCTACATGTGTGATTCTATCTTTTTTGTTCTCTTGTATCTTTTCTGGGTTTTATATGGCAGAACGAAATTGTCCTTCAAATTAAACTAAAAGCCGAAATGGCCACATGTGTGATTCTTTTTTGTTTGTTCTTTTGTATATTTTCTGGGTTTTATAAAGCAGAGCGAAGGTGGCGAATTTTCGTGGGCTCAAATTAAAATTACGTGTATATTTGGGTTGCCTCACTCGGTGAAAATTATAGTGATTGATTGATAATAACATAAAAACTTTATGCGCTGACTTTAATAATAGGCATCGCTGTCTCTCATTCCGCAATCATTTCAATCGGAAGATGATTTCAAATTGTTATTAAACGAAGCACTTCTATACTGTCTGGAATTGCTTCACACCGTTTCTAGAGTTCGCGATTAAAAAAATAAAATAAAATTCTGTAAGTATTGTTACAACACCATGTAAGGCACTGGAAAGGAGATATAATTTAATTTTAACAGCCGACCAATAAGTGGTTCCCGAAATATTAATTTTTAATATCGAAAAATATTTACCGTCCAATTCCATCAATTTGCATGGGGAGTTGAAATTCTGAATGGCGTTTAGTAGCCGCCACGTCGCAATCAACGTTACTATTGAGTGATTGACAAACCAAAGTGGAATTTGCTGAATCCTACAAATTGTCTTGATTCTTAATAACAAACAAATAAATAAATAAAGAATTGAAAGGATTGATATCAATGCTTAAGCGAAGTGCACAATAGTTGGCTAATGACAACATATACTTGGTGCATTGACGTATTGGGATCATATGGACTCATTAGCATCTGTATAGCTGTTGAAGAATCTAAAGAGGGGAAAAAAAAACGAAATAGACAAAAAAAATATTGATGCTTCTATTAAAAGGAATCATATGAATTAGAACTACTTGGTTTGTCTTGTTAGGCATTGAATTATGGCAGGACGGTTCACAAGACAAATGCTTTGGACAAAAGAAAAGAATATCACAGAGTAGAGTGCTACTGCTTAGCTGGGATGATGATGATGGGAATAACAAAGCACAGGTCATGTATAGATTATTATAAGCTGCCATAACTCTATTTTCAAACCTTGGCCAACATGATTTCATACTAGGAGCCTTGGGAACTCTGGATTTCGTACCCCATTTACAGAAACAAAAACACACATGCATCCATGCGTGGACACACTCAGAATAAGATGATGATGAGAGTATGTATAATTGTTGAGAGCATAATAATAATGGTAGGATTGGCTACCAAATATATTTCATAAAGTTGTTTACACAACGTAACACTGAACGAACCCTGTTTGAGATTGAGATGTTGTGGCTCTCAAGTCTGAATGCACAACCATGCCTAAATGCAATCAGTAGTTCCAAGGGTTATATGGTAGTT
This sequence comes from Citrus glauca, assembly GCA_029633175.1. Classification (NCBI taxonomy): domain Eukaryota; kingdom Viridiplantae; phylum Streptophyta; class Magnoliopsida; order Sapindales; family Rutaceae; genus Citrus; species Citrus glauca. The sequence goes on from JAQOOD010000009.1 coordinate 7,582,109, forward strand.
TTTTCTACCTGCAGTGGTTTCAAAACTAAGCAGAAGCATAACCATTACAACCGGGCCACTAAGCGCTGCCGGACTTCTTGAGTAAAGCTCTAGAGCTTGGATGGCCTATTTACCAATAAAAACTAGACAAATATCCAGAGAAATCTATAGTTTCAACCAGAACCAGCCAAAGGAAAAATCCATTATACTTCCAGCAGCGGGTCATTATTTTGTTTTATATCTTAAGTCCAGAATGTTGCATACCTGCTGCGTGCAAGAAAGTGTGGAACAACTATAATGTATAAAACTGTTGAGTCACTGGCTTCAGATGAGTAATGCCCAACACCTAAAAGGGCAGATAGCCTACAGGGAAAAGAACTATGGAAGACAGAACATCCCAACTTGAGCAATCTATTTAGAAGTACTGAGAATGACCCAGTCATGGGTTACGAGTTATGACCACCATTAAGAATTAAGTTGAGTTTACACCAAAATAATTGTGCAAGTTTCTTTAGTACTCAAATCTAGTTAACAAAATCTTACCCAAATCACTTGGGCGTCAGATACATAAGCTATCGTCATCATTCTCTTTATCTGAGGACTGCTGCTTAGGAGTTAGGAAGAAGATACAAACAAAGCTAGGTGACAACTGACAAGACAGAAAACTTTTTTGTGCAGAAAGGCAACTAAAAAAACTATTAACTCCCCAAGGAGATTCAAGGCCAATAATCTGCTGATGAAGGTTTAAATCTGAAAGTCCTAAGTATGTCCTAGATTCTAGCAAGCGAAGTTGGCAGCATTGCTCTCCATGCGGCATACTGCAGTCAAACAAGAAGGAAGTTAAGGACCAAACTTCAGAGGGGAACAATTATCCAAGCAGGTCTAATTTAGCTCCAAAAAGATGATGGTTATGGTTCCAGAAAACTGGCACTATGTCCATGCAATTCAGTATTCATTCTCCATAAAATGCTTCCTTCCATATAACTTCGAGAAAGAATGACAATGATTCTTCAGACAGCTCATAGCACTCCTTCATAAAGCTGTTATCCTTGCGTAGATATTCTTGGGTTGAGATGGACTGCTAAAGTACCAACAGCATCATCTGAGCTATGATGATTACAAGATGAAGCCATTGCAAGGGATAAAATAGTACTCTTTGAAGTTTCAGATACTTTATAGGCAGATCAAACACAGAAACCTGCAGAAACGATGAGCAAACAAGAAAGTCATCATGTTATCTCCAATTTCAGAAGAACTAATCTCATGTTCCTTCAACAACTAAAAAGAAGAATTGATAACAAAACATTTAACACCTTTTTCTCATGTTATGAGGAAATGGAAGTACAAGGCATCTGAGATAAGGACCATCAAATGCCAGCATAATTGTCAAAACGAATGCAGTTGTCTACACTGGGAAAGGTACAGTGCTCGTCAAAGAGGAAGGGGAAGGGATGGTATTTAGAGATGAAGTTTTATTCTAATGCCGATAATTAAGCCTTGCCCTGTTCAGAGTAAATGAAGGCTGGATTTTAAGAACCTAATTACTGGATCATGTTCTTTTGTACCAAAACTTAGATATTCTCCTAGTGTTATAAGGATAAGAATTTAAGTCCAACCGCCAGTTCTGATAAAATCCTCTAACAGTGTCATTGCATCGGCATTGCTGCCAAAACTACTCTGAATCCACTTTGACTTCATGAATTTTAGTTTACTTCCCTACCACCACCACCACCTTCACCAACGTCACAACTGAAGGCATGCACAAATCAGTTTCTTAAACATGAAACCAAATTTTATTAAAAGAGAACAAAGTCCCAACAGATTTTCGATGATTACATGGAAATATATTATCCAAGAGCTCTCTACATGATAAATACTTCAACATCGAAAATGTAAAAATCAGCTTTTGTTTTACTTCCCATATTCTATCAAACTTCCTTTTTTTATTATTCCAATCTGTCCGCATTATTCTTTTTTCCTTTGGATATCTATACTAGCCTACTCTCCCATCATATACCTACTTTCTTCCTAAAAGAGATATACCATGTATCACATTATGAAGGATCAGAAGAATTTAATATATCTCACTAGTCAGAAATGATGGCCAAAAAGAAAAAAAGAAATTTTGTAGTATCTTTGTGATAAAAATTAAGGATATTAAGACAATGCAATGATATGACTACTTTCATACTGCACAACATGTGCAAATCTGCACACATATCAATTGGCAATTTAGCTATTGAATGTATTGCAATAACTCTGCATGAAAAAGTTTAAAAAGTAAAAGAGGTGATGATTTTACCATTTCCATTTCCACTGGGCTATCACGGGCAGTGGGTTGTCGTTGTCAATTAAGCTGGATCAACAAGTATTTTCCAGTAAACAGCAAAGTTAAAACTAAAGAATTCTATGTTACACAATGCTGCTCTAGCATCTTTTATATCTTTTGAATTTTGAGACTAAATGGATATATTTCCCCTTCTCAACCATATGTCTAATCACTTCATGAGCTTCAGCTAGCTTTCCAGCATTCCGCAAATTGCTCACCAGTGTGTTGTACACAAGGAAATTTGGATTACAACCTCTAGATTCCATTTCTTTCATCATCGTGCATGCCTCATCAAACTTCCCTGCCATACAAAAGCCACGGATCATGGAATTGTATGTAAATACATTTGGAAGCTGCCCCTTAGTGATCATCCCATGAAAAAGCTCCTGAGCCTTCTCCAGCTCCCCTGCTGCTATGTAACTAGTTATCATAACAGTATAACATACCACATCAGGATTGCACCCCTTGTTAGCCATCTCATCAAAAAAATACTTGCATGCATCTAAATTTCCTGCTCGGCTCAGGCCATCCATCAAGGTGGTAAAATGAAGAACACTTGGATCAAAACCCACCTCCTTCATGTGATTCAAAAGATTAAGTGCTGCAAGAGGTTTATCTCCTTTGCCAAGAACATGCAGTAGGATGTTATACGTATGCAAATCAGGGGAAAATCCAGATCTACCCATTTCATCAAGCAATCTATGGAACTGATCTAACTTCCCCAACCTATATTTTGCACACATGACAATGTTATATGTTAGAATATCTGGGGCATAACCGTCATCAGACATCTGCTGATAAACCCACTCAATCAACTTGTACTGCCTTATACCAAGAAGTGCATGCAGAATTGCATTATAGGAGTTCTTAAATGGCCTAAAATTGAACAATTTTGACTTAATAAACCTCTCTACAACTTTCCTAGCCAAACCAACCTCACCACACGTACAGATTAATATGTTAAATGTCTGGGCAGTAGTTGGGAATCCGTTCTCTATCATTTCATCAACTAGCCTCCACATAGCCTTAAATTCCTCACAATCTGCAAATATCTTCATTATTAAATGATATGAGTTTGCCGTGTGCCTAAAGTTCTCCTGCTGACCAGACCATACAAAAAACTTATAGCCCAATTTGGCACACTTGGTCTTGTCTGCATAATTTACACTCCTCAAAATTCCTGAAAGAACCTCCCTCACAAGTATCTCTGAAACCCTAATTCCAGACTCACTCAAAACCAACTTTGCATCAAATCCCGGACCATCATTTTGTAAAATCTCAAGTACCCTACTCGCATCAAATTTAACATTATCCAAAAACCTCCTCCTAATGGAAAAATGCGCCTCGGCCGTTCTCTGATAATCATTTAACCCACCGTTTCCATCCATAGTAGCATCAAAATTTGAGCTTTCCCATATGTCCGTTAAAGTCTCCTCAATGCAACTAAACCCATCATCAGTTTTACCACCATCGCCGCTATAATCACAAAACTTACGCGAAAGAACAAGAAAAAATGGAACTTTATTCACTATTCTTGAAACAAATAAAGCTACAGAGTTCATTATTAGTGTGTAACATGCAATTGGGTAATCCCATTATCTCTGTAATCTCGCAGCAAGACAATATAAATCCAATAAAACCAGAACCTGATTCAGATTTTTGAACACGCAGAAATTTGAAAACGCTGTGCACTCAAATTGAGAGATACCCATTAAACCAAAAATACCCAATTGCAGAATACGATTTTTGATTGAAGAGTGAATGGCCAAAAGAGACGGCGACCAAGCACGTACCTACCTTGGCATTAAGCTGATTGCGGACGGGTTGTTTGGTCCTTCTAACTTGCCCGACCTCGCTTAAGGCTTCGTGATGTGAGTACAAAGAATGGAAAATGTTTGAGGCGAGGGACTGGGGGAGCTCAAGAGGAGGATTTGTTAACGCTTTGGGCCAGAGAGGAGGCGGCAATCTCATGTACTGCTTAATGACGTTTGCTATACAGGCTCCAATCATCTAATGCCACGTCATAAAATTATTTTATGTTATCTATAATAATGTGGTACACACCGTACACTAAGCGCTGGTATTCAACTGCTATTTGCTAATGCTATCATAACATTCATCACGCTTGCTTTTCGAATAAAGGAATCGTTTATGATATAATTAATAATATATTAGCAATTGAGTTTTTTAAAACAGATACCTCATTTCATTGGTCCAATGAAGACAATCATAAAATTGATTTATTACTAATACTAATATGGATACTTTATCACGAAATAAATCTAATTGCAATTATTGCATTTCATGCTAAAATTTTTTGATAATTCAATCAATTTTTTAGACGAAATAGAGAATATCTCAATAGGGGGGGAGAGAGAGAAATTCAATATGACCCAATAAATAAATAAATCACAGAATGTTCGAATTCAAATTCTAAAATAATAATTAAAACTCTAGAATTATTGTATGCTACTGTATTATTTTTAAATAAATAACAACAGATTTGTTAGAAGATTAAGAAAATAAGTTGTATTTCTTACCATTAGAGAAATAATAATGAAAAAAATTTAGAAAATAGAAAAAACAAAACCTTCATAAGATAGTAAAGTAATTATCTTCCCGGAAATACTAAAATTGTGTATCAATTTAATCTTACGCACAAACAAACATTAAAGAATTTCTCCTTTAAGATTCATATCCAAGAATTTATCTATGGACTTATCTTGATACTATATAAAATTCTTCAATTTGATAATTAGCAATAAAGTAGCGTCGCACGGTTATAGAATTGTGATCCGTCGGATAATTTATTATTTGTTGTTTGTTATAATGAGAGGTCACATGTGAAATCACTTAAATAAAAAGTGATTCGTAACTTTTATAAGAATAAAATTTTGTCCTAAGAAGTCACTTTGGAGTAAACTTATGCAATTGTTCGCACTTTTCTATTTTTTACTAGTCAATAATGGATTTCAACATTCTAGTTGGCCGTTAAGTTACCAATATGAGCAAATGTACTTAGGCTGATGATTGACGACATTATTGATTATAAAATTTTCTGCGTTTTCGATCTCCTGAAAATCTGACGTTGACATTATCATAGACACCTCTAATCACCACCACTCCAAAAGAAATCAGTTACACATAATCAGTTTTTATTTTTTTTTTATATTACATATAATCAGTTAAGAAGTCAATGATTGAAAAAAAAAATGGTAAATATTATCTGCTAGAAGTATATATTTTAGAACAAAAATTAAACAAGAAAACCTTGTACATGTATTGAAAGAATTTGTCATTGTTCCCACAATCAAAATTATTGAAGAAACAAGATGAATTTGTGGGGCACGCAGTCACAGAGCTGCCCCTGCACTGACGAACTTACGAAGCAGAAAGGAGGAGTTTGACCAAATAAAGGCCGCCGCCACTTCTATTTGTTGAACGCATATCTTGCATTTGTTCGCAGAAGGCTTGGAGTAAAAGCAGATAACTGGAGAGTCACTCATTGGTAATACTGTATGAAACTAAAACCACACCGCACTATATTATTAGGAACAGATTTACAGAAAAGCCAATTCACATTTAAGAGTACACAAAATACTAACAATAATCTCCAACAAATCCAAGCATACAACACTTAAAAAAAAAAACAACTTTTATCGCAATAAAATCAAGGCCCCTGTAAAGATGGACAGTCATCAGTTTCCAGACTCCTGAAGCCTGCGCTCCCCAGTAGTGTTGTTATTGTTGCGTCCTGCTTCATCAAGAGCAGAAGCTGAAAAGGCCAAAAGAACTAGTGAGCATCATTAAACCGCAGCATAAGCTTTGATCTTACAAGGCCTATTTAAGCAAGCAAAACTTACCAACGGGGGCACTGTGTGACTGCTGAGACCCCGGAGTCTCCTCTCCTTTTCCACCAAACCACGAACCTACAGCACCTTTGATCTTACCCACCACACCCATATTGGAATTATTCACAAAGCTCGAACCAATTCCCTCATTAGAAGTATCATGCTCTGTGGTGCCCAATCTCCTTGCGACCTCCTCAGATTCAGTCACCTTTCCCATTGGCCTACTTGTTATCTCCTCAGGTTCTTCATTCCGATTATGCAAAGCATCTGAGACTACTTCAGTCACTGGCCCGGACGACGTAGACTTGTTCTCCTGCTTTGCCTTCTTCTTTTGCAGAGCCTCAGTTATGACCTGTGAGAGCGCCCGGTCTTCTTCTCCAGGCCTCAATTTCTCTGCAAAATAGTCCTTCAAAGAAACTCCTTTGTCTTCCTCTCCAACCCCGTGTTCCTTCTCACTGCCAGTATTAGTAGTGCCAGGTATTTTCGACATGAGAGTACTTCCAGCCCCAGCAACCTTCTCATAAACTGGACTCAGTTTCTCTGTCACAGTAACGCCAATCTTCTTTCCGTAATCTACTGTTGATGCTGGCATAGAGCTCTTACTCTTGTCCCCTGTTGCATGCATTTCATGCCCTCCTGTATCGCCTTGCTCGCCATATCCAAGCTTTGAAGCCACAACATTCTTAGCAGAGATTGCTTTATCAGCAATTGCAGGCGTGGCTGATGATATTTTCTCAGTGTAGCTACCCTGATTCGGATGCTTGCCAGAAGCAGTATCTCTTGAGCTATCAAGAGCTTCTTTGGCCTCACCATAATCGTCATGTGGGTGATCCTGTGTTCCTGTGCTATGAAAAGCTTCACCAGTGACGCGTTTTGGAGGAGTCAATTCTGGAGAGAATTGGTCATGGCTTCCAGTGGGCAAGCTGGTGTTAAAATCTTCAGTTCCAGTAGGCCAGTTTTGTTCCTGTCCTGATTTTGATTTTGACTCATCAGAGATACTCATCTTCTCAAAAGAACTAAGAGCTGGGCTAATTCCTACTTCTTCGCCGCCTGCAACATTGTAAGCACATACAATCAAAACTCAGTTCCAAAACCAAAATCAAATACCAGTAACTTTTCCATAAACATTTATAGTTAGTAGGTACCTTTGCCAGTGGGATCGGTCGCTTTGGTCTGATAATTTGATGGAGTATAAGCACCAGCCCTAGCAGGATCCTCCACCAAGCCTCCTTTTGGCCTTTGTAAGTTGACTTTTGGCTGCCCGGAATGTTCCTCTTGACCAGGAATAAATGTTCTTGTTGGGTCCTGGTCTCTGACGTGATGAGTATCAGTAGTAGTACCAGTATAAGCTACAGGCGTGTTTTGCGGTGCTTTGGGAGCCTCATCCACGACTGATGTCAATCCAACATTGACCTTTGGCTGACTCTTATTTTCCTCATGCTCATGAACACGGCTTCCAGCTACAGGGTTTACGGTTCGCTCCGGAGGCAGAGGATCAACGTCCATGGCCGTTGATCTTCCAGCATTGACCCCAGATTGTCCGGTAGCTTCCGTTGTCCCAGTACTTTTAATTTCTGCAGAGTCATATACTGAAAAATTCCAAAAAAAAAAAAATTTTTGTTCAATTGAGTATCCTGGTTACACTGCTAGTGTCAATGATGCAAATGATGTACCTAAGTAATAAATTCGAATTTGTACACGCAAGCTGTAGTCGTTTGTTTAATTTCCCTCAAAATAAACTAACATGTCTCCTGTTCAATTATTACCACCGGCGTAGCAAAAAAAACTGTGCGACACCAACAATGAAAGCTTCATATATATAACAGAAGTAAAAGAGGAGAAAATAGCCTATGTAAAGAGGGAAGCATACTTGGGGCATCATGAATTTCAGGTTCTTCAACCACCTCATCATCATCGTCATCATCATCATCTTTCTCATCAAGATCATGATCATGGTCGGGACCATGGCCGTGCTTAGTAAATGTGTCTTTTATCTGCTTTGCCTTTGCTTTCACCTTCTTGAGAACCCATTTCTTCCCATGGTGATGCTCATCTTCACCTTCTGCAAAAAATTAATTAAAACAACAACATTCATGATCATTCACTATATCAGAGGCCAAACAGCATTTGATAACTTCACGTAACAGCACAAACTTAGAACTCACCCATTTGATTCTCAACAACGTGGGGTTCTTGCTCGTGGCCGTGGCCATGAGGACGTGCCATTTGGGATTCCATTATCGGAATTTTACAGAGAAAAAGAAATTAACTTGGTGGCCGTTATGGATGAGAATGTATTGTAGTGGCGAAAAGATGACGAAAGCTGGAAGTTTATAGAGAGCGTGGGACCGCCATATCACAGAGGTTTTGCCACTTCGCATAATCGCACGGCGGTGGCTTAATAGGCTCGTGACACGTTTCATTTACCGACATGACTCCATATCATGCCGTGCATTACGTGTCTGCTTCTATACGTGTCCTTCAAACCGTGTAAGGTGGTATATGCTATGGCTGATCTTATCGAAAGCCTAATGACACATGAATATGCAAAATTAAAGATCTCGTGTGGAGTATGTGCTGTTGCAAACCTGCACACGCGTAAACTATTGGATGCTTGGATATGTTTATGTGAATTTATCGATGGTGATAGACTTTAGTTGATTTGATTTGATTTGATTGATGATAAATATTTAGCGGACTTATGACGCTTTGAAGGTTATTGGAAGTGGCAATGTTCTTATTCTCAGGGGTCCGGTTAATCCATTTTTCACTAGCTTACAGCTTCTTACCTATGTGACAAAATAAATGTGATTGATGCATCTATAGTTCATTCTGAAAACAGTTCTTATGGTACAATATTCTGTTAATTTGCTTTCCATTTGCAAGAAAAATTAAATACATGTATTTCAGGTATTCTTACAGAAATTAAATACATGTCGAAATGTTATATTCCAAGACTATTTAAATAGATTGTAGCCCGTGATTTTAATGACATGCTTGTTCCTTAAACAGTTTAGGAGCGGATCTATTAAGGGACAAATATGGATCATGGTCAATATAAAAAAAAAAAAAATTTTATATTATATTAAGAATTATTTATTTGCATTAAAATTTTATTTAATTCTTTTGAAAAAAAAAAACTTCCCCAGCCAAGGTTGGCTTGTTCCGCCCTTGCTACAACTTGTGTAATTGCATTAAGGATGATGTTTGAGATTGCTGTAGTGTGTGACTTTAGCGCAAAAATACCTATGTGAATACGATCATATATGTTTTTCTATTAACAAAGCCAAAAAATAATCTTTGAAGAACTATACTTCAGCTTCTTCAGTTGCATTTCGCAGAGGTGTTATTGAATTGGCGGCCTTACATCCACTTCCACCGATAGCAAAAATACATCAATCAAGCTTCTAGTTGTCTGGAGTTCCTACAAATACATGAAGACAAGAATTTTGCGACCGGTAGGATCTAGTTCACTTCGTTAAACTCTTAATTTTAATCTTATTTGATATTGAGGTACTGTATTTTAAACAACTATAATTGTTATAAAAAATATAATTATAAAATAAAAGTTAATATAATAAATATAATTTTCAGATTATAATGTTAATTAAGTAATAGAGATGTTATATGTTTTTCATCTTAAAAGTAGTAGGTTAAATCTATTTGGTTTTCACAACAGTAACTAATGTGTATTAAATACTTTAATATTGTAATTCTTAAGTTACAATTATCTAATCTTAAGATCAAATAGAATTTTTATTTAAGTGGTCGATTGTTTATTCTAAAAGAAGAGTAGATATGCTCTTTTGGGCCATTTGTGAGGACCTAAATAAAATATTGAAACACATAATAGAGATTTGAGTTTAAAATTCATAATAAAATGACGTAATGGTTGTTTTGTTCATAACAATTCTCTTATTTTGTGTTTGTGTGTGTTATGTTTACTCCATTCTTGATGTTTTTGTTACTTCTTGTGATAATCTGATCTTGTTGCTGTGTTAGTTCTTTAAATAATTAACTGTTCTCGATGCAATTATTGTGTGAGATCGATCTTGGGGATCGATTATGTTTGCCTGTTTGGTTTGGTGACAATTGTTATAACAATGTACAAGATATTAACAAATAGACTCGGAGAGAATTTAGAGAAAAGTTTTAAAAAAACTAAAGATGCGCCCTGCGCACCTGCAGCGCAGGTTAGCAAAATATTGGCGCCTATATATATTGGCCAAACCAAAGCCCTAGCGCCAAAATTTTCGATTTGACATTCAAAATTTCGTTTCCGTTACCCTCCACCTGAAATGCGAACTCGCTTTCTCAACACCAATTACTTCACCACGAGCTCCTCTTCTACTCCAATCGAAACACTAAATTTCCTAAGCCTTCCAATTCCTCACGTTTCTCAGTCACGCCTCTCCGTCGGCAAAGACGATCATCTCCGATTCGATTCCGTCCTCGATGTTTCTCTCGATATCGATCAATTGCCGATTCACTCCGCTCTCTCCAAGTTCTTCTTCGACGTGATTCCTCAAGCGATCGATGTTAATTTTCACGATTTTGAGGATCTGCGGTTTCCGATTTCAATTGTCTGCGGTGATGAGGTGAAACGGTGATTTCAATTTGGTTTAGAATTTTTTTGAAGTTCCGTAGCATTGCATTAGACCTATTGTATGAATTAAATTATTACTGTTGTATTTGTATTTACGTTTCTTCTTATGTTTGATCCACGTCATAAACATGTCGGTGGTTTTATTAATATAGTATTCTAAGTGTAGAACGCGCATGATACTTATAGGATTTGGATTTTGAGATTATTGATATCTTATGGTATGTGTAGTTGTCTCAACATTGAAAATAGAGCTGGATAAACCGTTAAATTTTTTGAATTTCATATGGCATGAATTTGGTTATTGCTGTTATATTGTTCTTCCTTTTGCTTGATCCACATCATATACTCATTGTTCTTTTTTTGTTTTTCCATTAAATATAATGTTACAAGCTAAGAAGATTTATATTTTGAGATTGATGATATCTTAAAGAGTATTTGTTTTTGCTTTTCTGTTGTTTGATTGTGAACATCTTTAACTTATTCAAGTCATAAGAATATAGTGGGAGTTGTATTACCTTTTCAATTTTGTGTGGCAAGTGACGTCATATTGGCTTAATACCATCACATGGATGATGAAATAAAGTGTGAATTTCATTTCCTAACATAAGAGCCAAAGTCACTTTCTGTTCTTGTATTTTATCTGAATAAGAAAAAATGAACACAGCTAACTGAAATGATATTTACTTGTTTTTCTCAAGAGTAAGTCCAGAGAGCATTTTCCATTTCTAGCTGAAAATTTCAGTCATTGGAAAGTTTTTGATTTAAACGAAGTTGTGTCTTGGTAAAAGGTAACTCTCCTCACTTCAACTAATCTAACTGTGTGAAACATTCTTCGAGGAAAATAAATGAAGTTTTCTTTCTATATTTCTAGTTATAGCACAATGGTAAGTCATTCCATTATGTTGTCTTAACTTAATTGCCATGATGCCGGGAGGGTTGTGCAAAGGATTTCACAAGAATGTAGATATATTAATGATTTAAAAGAAGATAACATTGGTACAGCAGTGAATTGATTTTTGGATTTAAATCACTGAAGTTGTGAAATTGAATTGAAAGGATGTTGATGAATACTGGCACTATTTCTTGTTCTGTCTCCAATTAAGTGTCTAGGGTTTGTTTGATGTGCAGAAAGAATCTGATATTATTGATGAAGAAAAAGAAGAGGAGAGTAAGAGAACTTCTCGATTGGAAGCCTTGGAGGTTGAACCACCAAAAGTATGATGATGGCTTTCTTGAATATGAATTTCACTTTTGCTTTGTATCCATGAACCCTGTCCAAAATTTAGTTGATGTCACTGCAGAAGGACAATGAGACTGCTATGGATGATCAGAATACACACAACTTTGAATTAATCCAATTTGAAACACCAGAGCCAGCCGTGTTCTTGGTACAGTGAAATTCTATTGGATATATGATATACATACAATTTGTTTCTATTTGTCTGAAACCTTTTTAGCTCATATATTCTAATCTGCTTGTGGTTTTCAGGAAAATGTTTCCCTTTATGAGAAAGAGGAGATTTGGATTGTTTCTGAAGTCCCAGAGATTGACAACAATCTAGTAATATTTTAACCGTCTTACAACTCACGTCTTTTTGTAGCATGTTTGCATTTGATTTGGTCCAGTTTTCCTTAATGTTGGCATCATACTTAACAAGTCAGCTATTTTTTGCAAGGATATGCTCACTCCAGGGCTTGCAATACAGTATCTTAATGAGGTTCGAGAATCAGTTTATTCTTTTGACGTTGTCGCTTTCGACTACCATGCGGAACAAGAGGCTTCTAACTTGGAAGATGATGGTTCCTTTCCAGACCAAATGCTCTGCCAAAGTTACATGTTTCCTCTCTTGGAAGTGGATGAAATAAGTCGAGGCACTTTGGAAATCCTATCCACAGAGGATGAACTTCTTTCGATTCTGAAAAAACAGGAACCTCAACACTGGACTCAAAAAGATAATATGCTAATTAGTAGCAAGGAGATTTTGGGTTCTTTGGAGTATGATATCTTAGATGTTCTGCTGGATCATAGTTCATCAAAGCAGTGCCTTGAATCTGAAATGGCATCTCAGGACATGTTTCATGAAATGGACTTTATAGGCATGGTGGAAACTTCACAACTTCAAGAAAATTCTAAATTTCATCAATTAATGGAAGACAGTGATTGTCTCTTGTCAATGAGTCCGGTGATATTTGAGGAATTCGAGATATCCAATGTGGACTTATCCAAACTCTTTGAAGTGGTTTTTAGCACACAAGCACCTAGTGAACCAGTGGCATGTGCTTGGATGTTCAGTGAAGACATGAACTTTAAAAATTTCAATGAATTGATTATTATTCAAGAACTAGCTCTAATAGATGACACATTCAAGTCTTTGCCCACGCCTGTTTTCTCTGAAAAGATAAGATCAGTGTATGCTGTTGTGGAGGAAAAACTAGCAGATTTAAAGCCACAACCCTTGTCCGCATCTGATGGGATATACTTGGATTGGCATCTTTTGGATGGAGATGAATGCAGTCATAAATTCTTTTGCTATGATCAGAAGATTTTGCAGGAGATAGATTTACACAATATCGATTTTGATTTTGAATCTTCTGATGATGATAAGTTGGTATCTACCTTCATTTTCTCTGATAATGCTTTAAGTGGGCCAAACATGGAAGGATGTGAAGGATGTGAGGAATCACTGAACACTGATTTTCTTGGAATTTCCGGGCTTTATGGTCATGTTATGGGAGTTAGTTCAGGTAAGTTATTTGAGAATGGTATTCCAAAACCAGGAAATGCAGAACAATCAAGTGAAAGAAATGCTGAAAGGGTTTCGCTTTTCTTCAAATCCACGTCACAGTTCAATGATCTTGACTTTTTCTTGAATTCGCAGAAACCAATCACTGGAGAAAATTGTGAATTTGCAGTAAAGGAATTTGATGCCCTTTCTCCCTCCAGTAAGTCAATGGAAGCAGGCATATCAAGTGATGTATTTCAGCAGTGGGATGTCACATTGTATAAAGTTAAGTTGTCAGACGATATTTTGGCTCTCATTGATATCTTTAAAAGGAGTTATCTTGCCATTGTGCATAATGAGACTGAGCTGAGCTCGTTTATAGCTTCAGATGATTTTAAATTGCTGAGCCTTCCAAAACAATGGCTGATGGACTGTATTAATGGAAAAAGGTTTCAGAAAGCCAATTCTCATGGTGATGGAAACAGTATGGCACTTATCACTTTATGTTCAATCAAACTGATGGCGTGGTATACATGTTTCTATGGCATCCATACAGCTCGTCTATATGTGGATAAGCTATGCAAAAGCCAGGGTTGCTTGAAATCAAGATTAGGCTCCCTGCAATCAGTGGTTGTAGCTGCGGATGGAAAGATTGACAAAGAAATAACAAGTTCACACCCCTCACTACTTGTTATCCGGGGGATTCTTCTGTCAAACTGTTCCCAAAGTAATTTGAAAGTACTGATTGTGGCTGAGCAAGCTTTCTGGTGGTCACTGAAGCGTTTGGTGATGTCCATGGGGTTATCATGTAGTGAGCTACAGAATTTTTACACACATGTGGATCAACCAGATGTCACTAAAGTTTATGGGTCTGCTAGTGCTAAAATGACTGACCTGCCTATTTCAGATTGTTTAATGGTATCTCATGAGTAAGTACAAGTTTTGAAAGAAAATGTTTTACTAATTCTCTTAATAGCAAATATATTTCAAATGCTTTCTGCAATTTATAAATGATTCCTTTTGTGTTGACTATTATGGAGATGGGGCTAGCATATTACGATGTCAGCTGTTCAGACACTTAGTGAAGTCACATCGACAAGGTTCATCTGTTCAGGGTCCTATAACTGAACATTTTCTCATAATAAAGTTCACTTATTTTGATATTTAAATAAATTATGGTTTTGGGCAATTAGCCTAGATTTTTTCCCACTGTTATTACTGAAATTCTTGCTACATGAGTCCAGAAAGATTCAAGTTTTCTAAATTCACTGGCATATGACTCCTCTACAAGTGTAAAATACACTTGCATTGTAGTCAAAAGGTCAAAATTTATCCAATTTTGTGGTATACTTATTATGTATGTATTTGAAGGTCCTATATTTTCATGGGTATTGGAAGAGGATACCTGACTAAACTGGTCTATGCAGCTCACTGTATATTTGAAAAACAACCCATATGCATACACCTAGGAAAGAGGGAGGATCTTGCCATCTCTGGAGTGGCTTGCCTTCTTGAAGATGTCTGGTAAACCTCCATGAGCACAGTGCCATGTGTCAGGATTTGTAGGTTTTTGAGGATATGAGTTTTGATTTGGTTTACTATGCCGCCTTTAGATTTTAAATTATGGGGACAATATTATGTGCTCCAGAAACTGGCAAGAGTAAGATCTGGGATTATCATAAATCTAGTTCTTGTTTATGCAAAGGTTCATGCATAATGTTACAAGCACATGTAGGACTAAAACATATCAATCGGACACTAAAATATTTTGATACCGTGAGCATCAATTACGCTTATGTTCAGGAAGTTTGTTTTGCCCTGCAGTTTATCCTTGAGTTTTTCAATATTTCCCTATTCATAATAGAACATTTCGTCAAAAATGTTCTCATTTATTTGATTTAATGTTTTTAATACCTTATACAAGTTTGTTTCTGTTGGAAGAATATATTTGGTGTATACGAACATTTTTTTTTTTAAATATCCCCTGAAAAGTGCCACAAATTAATATATTGCAAAAAACTGAAATGTGACGTGAATATATTTGGAACCACCTGCCGAGCTGTAAAAGTCTAATGATATTGATAAGTTCTTTTCCACATTGGATGATACAAAATGCTTGGAACTCCTTGGGGCTAGTTTCTTCTGGTGTCTCTGATCTGTTCAATTTTGTTATTTATGCTTTCAGTACTAAATGACATTATTGTTCACTACTTGTAATTTGCACAGCAATGTATAATAAGTGCTTTCTGTCTTTTCAAGGTCTGTTTCTGCATCTTTTCCGTTCAACAAATTTAGTCTCATCTTGGAATATGGTGGTTCACATGGTTCATCTAGGATATCTGCTCTTTCCCCAAAGGTTGCTGGCCTGCCTCATCTTCACTTCTTAAAGGTGGAATTGGACGACTCCAGTGCTTCCAGAGCACTTTGTGAAGGCCTTGATGTGCCTGAAAATATGGAAGTGGTAAATTTCTTCCCTTCATGATTGGGCTAACACATATTCCAATTGATCAAAATACAACATAAATGTTGTTAATGAACTCTCAATTGTCGGTATCAGTTAGTTTTCTTTCTGTTGTATGTATGGATAATCATCTTCCAAAGTTTGTTATAACTTGGCTGGCATATTGTGAAAGATTTTACAAGGTGACTTGCTGTATTCTAGGGTTTAGTTCTGATGTAGTAATGAAATGTTTGTCTGTATATTGTTCACTTGCTGATTTTCATGCATATTGAGAAAAAAAAATGTACAACTAGACTGATATACTTCATATCCTAGGATGGGGAGTTTCATTCTTCTCTGAAACCAGATGATAATATGCTTGCTCTGAAGCTGCAGGAACTGCTAGATCTTTCACCAGTTGAGGACGGGTATCATATGGGATCAGGTGAAGCTGCAGATACCATAGAAGCTTGCTGTATGCCTCCATCAGTTCCTTGTTCACAATTGGCCATAGAATCTGAGCAAATTCAACCCATGATGATGTCTTACCCTGTCACAGTCATTGTTGTGAACACTCAAAATTTTGATAAGGAAATGATAGTATCCAGAAGAAGTACCTACCAGAAGATTCTTGCAATGGAGAAAGAAGGGGTACAGGTTGTGGAACGTGATTCGGACCTGCCTGTGGATATTATAATTAGAACTGCAACTTGCCTAGTGTGGTATGATTACAGAAACATTGGAAAGAAGGCAACTGCTTTAGATGAGGCTTCTTCATGCTTACCTTTGTGTGTAGAGAACATCGCCACAAACATCTTGACATTGCTGAGTTTTACTTTCAGTGTCTGCATTATGGTAATTAGAAACTTACGTATCTTATATTTTTCTGTTTTGACCTTCACTCTTCAACCAGGATTTTGTAGAAAAACTTTCAGCCTCAAGAGGACAAAGATGATTTGCACCATTGAGTTTGATATCATTTAGCTTCAGCAATGGAAAACCCTAATCATTTTACCTGGAGGCTAGAACATGATAAACTATGGCACCATTTTAGAATTTTTTTGTGGTTAGCAATGAATTAATTCTATAGTCCTGACTTCACATAAAGGAATTTCCATAAGCAATTCAAAAATGGTCTTTGGTGCAAATGAGGACCATGAAAGTAAGTAAAAAGACAGGCATTTAACAGAAGTCATTTTTTAATCAATTTTGGTTTAGAATTTATGATGATTTATGCTAGGTGTATTCAGGCTTAGCTGATTTAATGTATGAGTATTGGTGAAAGTATCCACTTAATTGCTGAGGCCATAGAGTAAACAACTTGGTGAAGCTGATTTAATGTGTAAGTATTGGTGAAAGTATCCACTTAATTGCTGCTTTTTAGTTGCTGGGGCCATAGATTAAACAAATTGGTGTATCACATTGTTCATCATGATAGAATGCGTGGAATTAGGATGACATTGTTTATTGCTGTATTAAAGCTGCTGTCACTGTCATTAATGCATCTTAGAGGGCCCTGTACTTTAAGATCAGTAACTCTCTATTGTTCTTTTCCCAGGTTTTTGAAGGTGATACAAACTTCATTTGTACTGTAATGGAATCTTCAGATGGGCTCTATGCAGCTGCAGCAAGCCTGGGACTTGATTTGCAGCTATTTTGCTCCTATTCATCTGAGTTAACAGATGAAATTATACTGAGCTGCATTGGAAATTCTATTAAGTTGACTAGTGGGCTTTATCCTAAAATGCCTGAGTCAGAAACTCTCGCAGAATCATTCCTTACCAAGTTTCCTTCAGTTAATCCACTGACAGCCCATGCAATGCTCTCTTCCAAAGGCATGCTTCTTGAGTTACTTGAGTGTCGGCATGAGCAAAGGATCATCGCTGTAAAAAAATATCATGTTCCTGAAGAAAGCACAAATTTATTTAGCATATTGTGCCAATCTGGTGAGCGTGAGGACTCAAAATCTATTATGACAGATTGCTCTTCTTCAGTATCTTCTGGTTTAGACTCAGATAAATGTCATTTGAATAGTGATTTGGGAAGAACACAGCAAAAATCCATCTATAATCCTGACAAGATTGACATACTTATGAATGACTTTCTGCAGTTTGAACCATTGAACCAAGTCACTGATGGCCTCTTGAATCCCTCTAAAGTGTTCAAGCTGTACGATTCTTGGAAAGATCATGAGATATTTGATGACTACCAAAAACCTGGTTCATCTTTGAATGACTTATCTGGCAAAAAGCAGGAACTGGATTTTGACATGATGATGAAAGCTTCTAGAGTCTCCAAGGCATATAATTCTCAGATCTTTGATTGCCCTCAGATTTTGGAGGAAATAAACGATCCAAAATTTTCTTTGAAAGATAGTCTGTTGGGTCAGAATCAAGGATTAGGTAGTGCTGGGATGAATAATTTTGATTGCCATAATATCAGTCAAACTAGCTGTCTGCAAGAAGACTTTATAGGTGAAGTTGTTGACCTCACTTCAAGTCCCTTATCAGGTAAGGAATTTTTTTCTGTACCTAAGTCTTCATCTCTATCTGCTTCAGTGCCACAGACGGAAAACAATTCCTTAATGAAGTCTAAGATTGCCAGAAGATTGTCATTCAGTAAAAACAGTCTCCTTAATTTCCCAACAGCTGCTGAGCTCAACTCTGGTTCAGATATATTAGATTCTGGTAAAGTTCAAAGACAGAGTACACAAGGAACTACTGATGATCCAGATTCCGAGAACAACAATGACAAGTTGCTTTTGGAACACCGTAAAAGCCTATTAGATCAGGTTTTTGTGCAAAGATTTGCAGGTTCCAGAGGGGTGCCATTCCAAGAAGAAATATCACATTACAATGGAACCGCACTCTCAAAAGCCATTCGTTCAGCCAATCCACAACCAGGTTCACCCTGGACTATGGAGTTTCTTAACAGAATCAAAGAAAAGAGCAGATTGCGACAGCAGTCTCTTCCTGCTGATACAGCTGCCCCATGTCCTGGGATTTCAGGGAATTTGTCAAAAGTTACTAAGAGAAGAAGTCCATCCATTCTTGAATTTTTTAAATACCAAGGAGGCAGCACTCCTGGGAAGTTACCAGAAAAAAAGAAGCAGAAGCGTTCTGTAAATTCATCTACCTTATCCAAGAGCAAAATGCCTTCAACTTCATTTCTTCCGACATGGACTCCTGTTGACAAGAGATCGAGACAGGTTTGTGTAGATTACCTTTTAAAATGTGTGTGTGTGTGTAATTATGAATACCCACATCCACATCAAACACTCACAAAATCACATATTGCATTTCTGTTTATGCATTTACTTTCCTGCAGACTTTGTCTTTTGCACTGAATGAGAATGGCAACCAAACTAAGTTGGTCTGGAATGATGGAAATTCTCAGAGTATGAGAAAAAAGTTACGGAGTAAATAATTGGAATGGAAACAAGAATAGTCCATGTATGCTGTCTCAGATCAGTTTGAATGGAGTTAGAGGTCGGTCCCTATTCCCTGCATGACAACACTATCTATTCTTTTCCAAAACATACTGATCATAGGTTATTTTATGTATTATTTGAATTTTTTCATTCTGTGCAGCTCATCTAGCCACATGTTTACAACAGTTAACCTGTGACAGCTACTGCAACATTTCTTTGAAGTATGTATATAAATGGGCTCCTACAAGTAAGCTACAATGTCACACTTTTAACCCTGTTTATTGTAGGAATATTGTAGTCAGCAAAATATTGATGGACTTTTCCAAGGTGCTTAGGCACTTATAAGATATGACAGTAAATGGACACAATCTTTGGGATGAATTTGTACAGCATGAACAGAATATTTCATTGGACAGTGTACCGCAGGAATTTCTCTCTCTCTTATAATGTGTGTGCATGTCCATGAGCATGCCTATGCTGCTTATATGTGTCTGTACAAGCCCGCTTCTTTACCAAACAACATTTTAAAACCTAAGATTCTTAAAGCAGAGTCAAACAGTTAGTGACAAGGTTTCAATCTAGTGAATGTTTATAACTTCTACAAGACTTTAAACTTTTTTATAATTCATAATCTTATAAATATTGGATCTTAAGTCACAAAAAAAAGTTAGTTGACAAGCTTAGAGCAAAAATAATGATGTGAATGAATATGATCTTGCATGTTTTGCTATTGACAAAGACAAAAATCTATGAAGAACTAAGCTGGTTTAGTAGCATTGCACAGGGCCTTGTAATTGAATTGGGGGCCTTTTATCCACTTCCACTGACAGCATATATATCAAGATTCAGATTTCCTAATGTTCCTACAAATACATGGGAGAAAATGTTTTGAGTGATTGACACGATATCTAGTTCTCTTCATTAAACTCTGGCATGATGATCTCAACTAGATTTGCTTCACATAGGATTGAACTACTTCACCCATGGATGATTTGGAGCATCTGAACTATGGCATCTTTGGAAATTCTAATTCCTTTTACCATTTTTGAGGTTTCTTACAGTCATTACAAGTTGTTGCCTTTCACCTTCAACCTCAGCAAATTTTAGACTTATCTCTGAATATCTCTCTTGCATTTCTTTCAGCTCAGTTTCCATGCGTTTGTTCTTCTCTTTCAGTAATGACACTTCCATTAATACTTCAGTAAAGTTTCCCTCATCACTAGAATGAGAAGCAAGGGCTGTCACTCCTTTCTCAGAGCACGTTTCTCCCTTTCTGCAAATAGAAAAAGAATAGCAAATTCAAATAATATGATTAAAAGCTATATACCTAACATTCTTAATAACCTGTGTCATGTACCATGAGCATGGTAAATGCGGGGTTCTTAGATGGAAAGTTGCAAAGATTTGAGACTAAATAGAAGTGAACTTGAAATTAACCTGATCATATTCCGGTACTCGTCAACCGCTATTCTGTTGTCTGAAGTTTCCAGCTCAGCTTTGTTCAGTTTTTTCTGACTCTGTTCACATGGTAAACTTGTCAGTTTTAACCTTATGCTTGTAGGTGCAGCCAGCTGTCTTGTAAAACAGGTGAGAAATATTTGTGATCAAGTAAATAGTTGATGATTGGACAAAGGCAACTTTGTAAGAATACTGTGATTAACTTGCATAACTGAGTATATAGCCTTGTGCACATAATCTTTCTATATTCTTTTTTTAAAAGCAGTATTATATTTAGTTTCTGATTAAAACTATTGTGCAGAGCAATCACCTTTCTCAGTCTCTCCTTCATTGATGTCATTTGCGCATCTGAAACTGGACCACCATATTTCTTGAGTCCTTTACCTGTCCTGTTGATTTCTTCTTTTTTCTTCTGCAACTCATCTTTCAATTGGAATACTTGTTTTGCAAGGTTATCTTTCTCCAATTTTTCTTCAATCAAGCTATTTTGTAGTTTATTTTGCTGAACTTTAAGATTCTCTACTTCTGCCTGCAAATTCCCGATCAACATCTCATTTTCACCCTTCAAGGATCTCATAGAAATTAATTCTTCATGCGCTTTTGCTGCTTCCTGCTTTGCTGAAGCAAATTTTTTCTCCAGGTCATCCCTTTCTCTATTCCATTTTTGTATCAGAATATCAGTTTTACCTGTTGATACTTTTGGTTTATTGTCATCTCTTCGCTTTCCGTGTTCGGACAAGTTGTACTGCTCCTTTCTAAGCTTCTCTATCTCAGTTCTGAGCATGTGGATTTCTGTAGACAAAGCTTCATGCTTTTGTGCCTCACTCTTGTGTGCATCTATAAGTTGGCTGGAGCTGTGATCTAGTTCCAAATACATTTTCTGTATTTGTTTATCTTTTTGTTCTAGTTGATCTGACAGCTCTTGCAGTTTAACTCCATTTTGATCCTTAATCAAACTAAGTTTGTCATTGGCTTTCTGCAGCATTTCTTCCAAGTGTGCTTTCTGCATACGCAGTTCATTTGCTTCTGTCATTGCTTTCATGGCCAGCTTTTCATTCTCATCAAGCTTAGATGCCATGTCCGCAGAAAGCCTTCTGAATTCATCCTGAAGTCGCTCAGCTGTAACAGTGTTTTTCCACCTTGTCTTTCTTAGCTCTTCCTCTGCTCGGATGGCCCTCTGTTCCTGCTCTGTTTTGGCATGTGTCACAGCATCTATATCATCTTCAAATTCTTGGGCTTGCTTGTCCAATTCTCGCTTCAATTCCTTGACCTGACATTCAAGTTCATTAATGGATATTAATGATTCTGAGTATTCCTCTGATTGCTGCTTGATCTTATCCTCCAATCTTTCTGATTGTGATTCAAGTTCTTTTATGGTGGCCAAAGATTCTATGCATTCTCTTGACTTCATTGATTCTTGTTGCTGAATTTTCTCCAACTTTGAAGTGAGACATTGATTTTCTTGTTTTAAGACTTGACAGTCCTCTGTCAGTTGTTTTATGTAAATCTCTAAATCTTCTGCATGTTTCTTGAAAAAATGTATTTCATCACCCTGGTCTCTGATTTTTTGCTTCAACATGTCTACTTCCTTATCTTTGTTTCTCTCCTTTGCCAATGCTTCAAGAGTTAATTGATCCTCTCTAACAAGTTTACTTTCTTCTAGCTTTCTGGAGAGAGAAGATATTTCCATATTTTTCTGCTCCAACATTTCATTGAGGTCTTTCACGGCAAGAATCAACTCAGCGTTTGAATCTTGCGTCTTCTCCAGTTGCAACCGAAGATGTGCACTCACTTCTTTTTCGTTGTTGATCTCCTCTCTGATTTCTTCTTGCAGAAACTTTAAATGCTCCTCAGATTGCAATCGCCTTTCAATTTCTGCAATGTCAATACTGTTCTGTTTCCTGAGTTGTTCACATTCTATTGTCAGAGCATCTCTTTCACTGCTAAGGCTAATAATTTGTCTTGTTTGATCCTGTGCCCGTTTGCTCTCCTTGGCAACCTGTTTTCGGAGAGACTGTAGTTCGAGTTCTGATAATTCTACCTGCCTCATCATTACAGCTATTTCATTTTTGAGTTTCTCAACAGAACCATCTGAACCAAGGTTATCATCAGGGCTATTTGTGGATTCAGCTAAACTTCCATCTGAAATTGAACCAACTGACCAGTCCGTGTTTGATCTCCGATGTGCGTGGTTATGGGTCTTAATGGCATCAACTGTTCCCTGCTGAGGCACAGAGTTCTGCCTGAGAGGTGACTGTAAGCTCGCAGGATCTTCTTGATTATTCTGGTCGGAGTTGCCGTTCCAGCATGTTTCCAATGCATCCTTTGGAAACAATTGAGAAACCATTTAGTCACAACCTTGCAGAATAGGCAATGTGTTTTCAATTTGGTACTTCTAAAGTTCCTTTTAGTAGGAACTTTGTGATTTCATGAACTCTTGTTAAAAGAAAATGCTGAACTTATGATGACAGGAGATAGGGAGACCTTACTTCTGCAAAATTTTGGTCCTGTGTACTGTAACTGCTTTGTTGATCCTTATCTTCATTTTCTTCAATATATCTGAGATGAAAATCCAAAATTTGTCGATACAAATCCAGGAAGGCTGAAGGAAGCATAGAATTGAAAAATATATGAATGAAATAAATCATCAAGAGTGATTGATGAATGTCGAGCTAATAGTTAATGTTCTTGTTACCTTTGGTCAGTAGCCCCATCCATCTTCTCAATTGTCACCTATCTCAAGAATAATCATTAATATGAGGAGTTATAGCAGATATATGTACAAAATTTTGAACATGGACAGAGCATGATCACAGGCAAGACTAAAATTCCTTCAATTAGTGTTTGCTTGTGTATGTGGGCGTGTGCATGCTTACATGTAAAACGGCACCAGAATTTGCGAACTTAAGGGGCAACGACAGAGTCAATGGTTCAGTTTCTGCGGCAAAATCTGCAAAATCTAT
The DNA here is from genome assembly GCA_029633175.1 of Citrus glauca. Lineage (NCBI taxonomy): Eukaryota > Viridiplantae > Streptophyta > Magnoliopsida > Sapindales > Rutaceae > Citrus > Citrus glauca. The sequence goes on from JAQOOD010000009.1 coordinate 7,605,888, forward strand.
TGAAGCTTCGCCAAGAAAGCCAGACTTTGAGGAGCCCTGCGAGAAATACAAGAATTAGAATTGCCAACGAAGACTGCAGGACAGGGGAAAGGAACCGAAGAAATTGAGAAAATTGAGATGATTCCACAGCATACAGTTGAAACTATAAAATGGTAAATTTTCTCTTTGATGTATCCTGTTTTTGGCTCCCTTATGAGCTTCACAGTAACATAGATTGGATTTTCCCACAAACATGTTCCATTTTCAACAGGTACTTTCTCTAGTTTAAATGTTGGCTTCCCAACATCATCCGGCACCAGAGATATCATCACAGCAGATTTTTTCAACTTCGGCACCTGAAAAAATGAGGATACAAAACCAGGTGACACTTTTTATCCACTTGAAGCTGTAAATTTACTTGATCTAATCAATTAATCATCTAGCCTATATGCTTTCGGCAGCATTCATCTACTTCTAAACTAGGACAAAACAATTACGAATTCTTGGCTTTTGCATTGTGAAATTTGTACCTGGTTGCATTGAAACTGCAATTTGAATACAGCTTTGATCTTGTTCTTGTCGTTTCTCCATGACTTGAACATGTTGTGTTGTTAGAAGCCTAAAAATGCTTGTGATTGTCGCTGAATCTTGGTTACAAGTCTCCTCTCATCTCAGTGACATTCTGGCAAAATGATAATGCCCACTTATTCGGAACTTTTTGCAGAAAAATTTGGTGGTGTTATGAGTATTAAAGAACAAAAGTTTAATTGCTTTACAACTGTGACCAACCTTAAGACCCAGCTCAGACTGATCCTGTACCGGACCTTAAGAGTAAAATAATAGAAATGCTGTAGAGGGGTTCCAAACTGAGAACTGAAGATTACCTAAAAGTCTCAAAGTCAATTAAAAATGGATACATTACAAGTAAAAATTAACCTTGCTCTTTATTATATTACTGTAGGGAACATGGAATATTGCTGAGTCATAATTGAGTTTTCTTTTTAATGCAGTAAGGCACGAGGTGCGAGAGCTTTAAATGATAGAGATGACCCCAGGGCCTTGTTCATATGCCTCCATCACCGAAAGTAAGCATTCATTTTTATGCTATATTTCATTATTGAAAACATTCTGAATAATTTATTATGCTTTTACTTTTAACAAGAAATTCATCTCCACTCTAAATAAGATTAACGCGAGTAACTAGCTGTATGTAAACAAAGGAAAATACAGAAATGCGCTAAAGTTAAATGTCAATTTATAAAAGTAGCTCACTTCTCATTTTCTTGTATGGTAGCAAAAGATGGGAATTTGTAAACACAAATGCCCTTAAATAATCTTTAGTGCTTGATAAGCGGTCACATGTCAACCGTTTATCTTGTGCAATGAATTACTTACATCTAAAATGCCCAGCTTTTTTTTGGTTAAAATATGAAAAAACGATATAACGATATAACTACAAATAATGATGTACAAATATGCGTACAAAAAAGTGATATGCCGACTAATTTTTTAAATTATCCATAATTTTAAACTATTTCTATAAATTTTCAAGAAAAATTTAGCTTTAAACCAAACAAATCAACGTGGTGTCTTTACATGTTGAGGGGAAAATAAAAGAAAAAGGTTTAGGGCTCATATCAGTAAAAGGCTACAGGGCATCTGACCATCATTATTGTGGCATTATTGCAACATGTAGAGTGGGATCATTGTAATTTATAAAGTTTTTAATGCACAATTGAGGGTTTTGAAAAGGATGGCCCTAAACACGTGTCCATTTAATGTTTGATGCCATTTTTGAGGTCGTAAGTCAGGTCTCCAACGACTTTGTGTTTGTAAATGTCTGGGAACACGTGGGATCATGTGCTTCTCTATTTTATAATGAGATAATTAAAGAAAATCATCCTTCTTAATTCCTTGACAAAGCAATAGGCTAATTTCCTTATATATCTAATTTTTTTTATTACATCTTAAACTCGAAAATACTTGAGAAATATGAGTTACTACAAATTACAAAAAAAATTGGTGTGATGTATGCCTATCTCTTCATGGTTATTCACACTATATGAGCATTAATGTAAACCTTTTTTTCTAAATTAAATTTTTGATTGAACACTTATTTAGAAAGGGGGAAAAAGTTGGTTAAGTTGTAAAGAATGAAAGATATATACCTTACGTGAGGCATTAATCCATGCATTGAATTTTCTTTTAGCATCTCCAAGCAAAGGGACAAATTAAAAGGAGGGGAAAAAAAAACAAAAAAACATGAAGCATTGTCTAATCAAAAAGTGCTAGTGGTTAAGACTTAAGAGGCATTCCCTTATCTTTTAAGTAGTGTCTTCTCTTCATTAGTTTCTGCCGACAATTTGTAAAAATTTCTTTTTACTCTTGCGATAAAATTAGCCAATTGCTTAATTAAGTGAATTAAAAATTTAATACAATTGTTGGGGATATTTGGGGTGATTAAATCATTAAGTGGCAACATGTTTTTTTCACATGATATGAGATATTTATTTTAAAAGAAAACAGTAATAAAGTAATGATGAGTTATTTTATGATGTTTGATTAATTTTATAATTTCAATGCCACCCTTTGATGATAACAAAATTATACCACAAGTTTAGTTACTTACGATATATCGGATAAAACTATTGATAGAATCATCACTATCCATTGATAATAGAGTTTTAAAAACGTTTCATTCAAAGCCATTTGAAGCAATAAAACTAATAATGCATACTAGAAGCTTCCTTTTCTCGTCATTGCTGAAATGGACCACTCGTACCCACTTATAATGGCAAGAAACCTAAAGCTTGTCAATCATCATTCACGTACAAATTCATTGATACTTCATGTTCCTGTTTGGTCCTAGACGTGGTGGAGAAAAATGATTGAAAATTATCCAAACGGTCCTCTCCTTTGGGAACAAATCACGTCTCTTTCTGACGCGTGGCCTCTGCGTTGTGTGGTTTAAAATGTATGGGTCTAAGTTTCAATAGATTTTTTTTTTATTCGGATATCAGTAGATTGTATTATCAAAATAAAAACGAAAAACAAAAAAAAATACGTACAAAACAAAGTCAGCCATGTCCAGATCAGATCAAAGTCACACGTTGGAGAAGGTAAGAGTGGAGAGTTTGGTATAAAATTTAGAAACACAAAAAGTTTGTGGAGTCCCCCCAAGTGTTTGTTTACTTCGGAGGTCAATAGAGAGAGATGTGCTCTTGGTTAGGGATGGCAATTATACCCGTAAACCCGCAAACCCGCCCAAACCCGTCCGCTAAAACCCGCCCGCTGCGGGTAATTTTATCTGTTGCGGGTGGGTTTAATGTTATAAATTAAAACCCGCACATGGATGCGGGTGGGTTTGGTAATGACTTTAAACCCGACGGATACCCGCATGGATATCCGTCAAACCCGCACTATTTTTTTAAATATTTTTAATTTAATTTTAATTAAAATTTTTTAATTTAAAGCATATATAAAAATTATACAATTATTCAAAATTTTAATTTAAAACATATATATAAAAGAATTAAGTTTCTTTAACTTAATTCATGGATTGTTATATACCTATTATAATTTTGTATGTATTATTTTTCTTTAACTTAATACATGGATTATTTCATTAATATAATTCTTTTCTCCAAATTAGTATTTGAAAATAAGAATACTAATTATTATTGTAGGCATCGTGTTGGATGGGTGCTTGTTGTGGTGAATGAAATGAAATATCTTCTCTTGGAGTTTATTTTAAATGATGATGTAATTGTTATTTTTAGATACTAATTTATATTTTTTAAATGAATTTGTATAATTTATACTTAAATTTGAGAATGTGTTGGATTGATGTTGAAATTTTAATTTTTCATTTGCATTGGTAAAATATAAAATTGAGTATATTATGTAAAAATTGAGGTTATTATTATAAATTTATATATTAAATATTAGTAATTTTAAATGCAAAAACCCGCAAAAAATCCGCTGGGTACCATTGCGGGTTTGATAATTGTCCAAACCCGCTGCGGGTGGGTTTTCTTAAAAAAATTAAAACCCGTTGCGGGTTGCGGGTGGGTTTGGTAATTTAAATTTTATGCGGGTTTGGATTTAGTAATGGCAAACCCGCTGCGGGCAGTGCCCATTGCCATCCCTACTCTTGGCTAACTAACATGTTGAAATCTTATGAAAATATGCAAATGATAATCCAACCGGATTCGGACGGCAACAAATAGTCTCTTATTTAACTGCCATATTCAGTCTTCCAACAGCGATAATTGTTCTTAGCTGTCAACAGGTAAATTCAATCATTTTTTTAATCGAAACATATCTAAGATTAGATGCCCTGAAAACGCAGTATTTAAGTCGTATCGTGAGATCAGTGCGGATGCGAAGGTTGGTCCATGGAACGAACAACCACTTGGTCAATGTTTGGGTTTGGGATTCGTATGAGCCCAAATTCCAATTGGCCCAGAATTTTTGGGTTAGGTTTCCAAAGGATCGCACAGCGTGAGGCCCGAACCAACCTCATTTTATTATAATTATTACTCTATTTTTTTTTAGTGTGTGTTGGTGTTTCGAGAATTATTATGATGGAGAAGTTCTTAAGATTTGTCTAGTTTTTAAGGAACAGGATCTTTTCTTATCTGATCACTATTAAATTTTTAATAATTTTTTATTATGTGTATTTTAATAATATTATATAGATAAAATTTATTTTTTTATTTTTTATTTATTAACAATTAATTAATAATTAAATTATTTAATCAAAATATAATCAGATCAGAAAAAAATTCGGATACGTATTCTAAGAATGTGGCTGCTGGCTACTACTAAACACCGCAAATCTGCAATCCTCTCTGATTCCTCTTGATTGGTCATCTCTCGTATTGGGGATTGGGGGGGAAGAGAGATTAGAAGGGTCCACGAGGAAGATGACAAAATCATGGCCATAAATTTCCACATCCTCTGGAAGCACGGCGAGCGAATGGCACATCTCTGGGTAAATCAATTAAAGAAAGAGAAATGCCGTGATGTCATCGATGACTTCAAGCGAAATTGGGTTCTAGAAGAGTGAAAAAGATCCACGGCCCGCAGACAATAACATGCCCTCGCTGTCCGTGTGCCACGAAACGCATGGGGCACGGCGTCGTCTCGTTTCTCTGGTGCCGCCAATTGAAAATTTTCACCTTTTTAAAATCCTAATTTACCTTTCGTTGATTTTTATTCATCAATCTATTTATCATTTTTCTTATATATATATAAAATAAAATGGGATTTCTTATTGAATTGACTTACATTCTGCATATATTTTTTATAATTAAATCTAAATTATTTTGTGTATGGGTAAATGAATTTGATTTGATGAGGAAAAGGACAGCAATACAATAGATTGGGTCAAATTATCCAAGCCAACTCAAGGGAGATATGAATTTTGAAGCCCATTCCCAGCAATACAGGAGACAAGTTGTGGATGATAATTAAGAATTATTATTAAATGGCAACATTCAAAAACTTATATATTATTTCTATGCTTTTTCAATCTTTCATTACTGGTACATAATTTATGTGTCTGTCACAAGTATGTTATGATTCCAGCCCTATCTAAAATCAATTGCTTTGTCAGCCACCACGGTGTCCTTATCTCCTTCTTATTTTCCTCGTCTTTTGCATCTAGTCAAACTGAAATTACATACACAATAGTGTCTTGTTTAGTAATAAGGAAAATTACGGTCAATTTACATAACTAACCCCTTACTTTTTTTTTAAAAAAAAATTGAATAGCTAAAATTTGACATCTCAAGCATAAATACTCATAAATAGTTTACTATAATTTCAACAAGAGATCGACGAACGATCAACAAACAATTTATGATCAATGAACATGTTGAGCATCTAATTTATGAGGGAGCAAGAAATCCTTTTTCCAACCTTTATTTTGGGTTAATTTTGTAAAATTATCATTTAGAAAAAGGATACAACGGTACAAATTACAATGATTTCACTAGTGACATCTTGATGGCGCATGTTTGGAAAAAAAGGGGGGCATTAATTACGCCTAGTAGTTAGCTTATAAGGCGGAGGAAGAGGCACGAAGCTGTGGAATGTGAATAACCAGCCCAGTAATTAGCAAAGTCCACGTGGCACCGACCCAAGATGAAACAGAGATCTCCATCCAACGGTCGGAGTCAAGTAAAATAATTCGTACAGAAACCACAACTCAGCACACGTAGCCAAAGAAACAGATAAAGGGCCAACGACTTGGCTAACTCTGTAAGCAGCTTTTCTTCTGCCTCTCAAAGAAGAAGAAGAAGAAGAAGAAGAGAGATGGCTATCGGAGTAAAAGCTCGCCCGATCACGTTTGTGGCACACGCGGTTGCCATCGTGGCTGCGATTTTGGTGTTGGTTTGGTGCCTTGGCTTTCGCGGTGGATTAGCATGGGAAGATACTAATAAAAATCTCATCTTCAATGTAAGTTCATTTCTTTTCTGGGTGTGCGGAATTTTGATGAATTTTTGTGTTTTTTTAAAAATCAAACTGGTTTATGACTGCAACTGTGTCCTGTGTTCTGTCGCTGTTGATTTTATCAAACTGCTCTGCTCTGTTTGTGTCCAACAAGATTTGAGTTTGCTCCTGTTTGTCTTATCATCATCTTTGAGGTTTGGTTAAGTGAATGTTGACTTGTTTCCTCGCATAGAATCAAATTACGATCCAGTCCTCAACAACTTTTTTTTTGGTGGTTAATTTTATCTTTCTCTTTTGATGATCCAGTCCTCAATCATCTCTTCGAATTTCTTTCACTATTTTTTTGTTACCACACTCTTGGTTTAGTTTTCTTGTTGCTGCTAAGCATTATTACTCAAACCACACTAGGTTAGAATAGTGAAAATAGCAAAACTATCCACTTGCTGAATGGTACAACATGGTTAAGTCAGATTATTAGCTCTTGTTTGCTTTTTACTAAATTGATGTGAGTGGTTCCGATAAATTTATGATTTTTTTTTCGTTTTGAGTTGTTTATGGTCTAAATTTTAGTGGGAGTCTAGATACATACTTACGTAATACACTTAAGAAATTTGTTGAGTATTAACTACAAAATTTTTATACAAAAGAATTTGAGGTCCCATTGGAGGGCCAGAGGCGTGAGTTCACCACTGGGACAGCTAAGTCTAAAGATATTTATGGTTTGTTATATCAGTAGATTAGATCTGTGAAAGTAATATTTTTTTTCTTATTTTTAAAAGGAGTAGTATAAACTACTAACCACAGCTAACCTTCACATGATCAGCTACCCTCCTTTTTTGTAGCTTAATTTGGTACCTAACTCTTGTTTTTTTATTCCATAAGGTTCTTGAAAATTAATGCTTTCCCAGCTACCACAATTAATAGTTCCTCATAAAGAATATATCAATTATTAGACTTTTCCCAGAAAATTCTTTACAGCAAGAAGAATTAATAAAAGAAAATACTATCTAAATGTGCACTGAGTTTTTTGGCATCATCTTTTGATGTTTACTTGGATCTTATCAATTAGAGGCTTTGATTCAGGATTAGTGAACTACAATTAGGACTCAAGACATTACATAGCCAGTAGCCACCCACTTTTCTTGGACTGAACTTATAAATCTCCCCATGATTTGTCTGTCATGTATAGATATGGTTATCCATTCTGGACTTATTGAGCTGTCACTCACGTGCTGCAGTATCTTCGTGAGGTGTTAAATGAATTATTGAACTTATATTTATCATCAAAATTTTTCACTCACTAATTTTTGTCTATGCCTAATTGTCCAGAAATTTTGACAACGAAAGTTTTGCTGTGTCTTTCTTTGTCAAGATTTGTTTAGTACATATCTCAACCTTGTTGTTATCTGAATTCAATTAAATTGATAGCTGTAATTACCTTTTCTAGTAAGTCGGCCAGATAACCTGTTTGCAATAAGATATACATGCATGGGAGCATCATACAAGAAGCAATCTTTTAAATAATGAGGAATCAGGTCAAATTTAGACAATTTTATTATATTTGCATACCTACCCATGACCCATGACCCATGTGGCTGAAAATTTGAGGTTATGGGATAGTAGTGACTCTTTTTTTCCCCAATAATTTTTTTTATCGCTTGGAACTTACTTAAACTTATAATATTTTATTACGTCCTTAGTGTCAAAACGTTAATGGAAAAATGCATTGCCAAATGGTAAATGTAATGCTCTTATATAAAAATTTAGTACTTCTCTAAGTTATGAATACCGTAAATGTGATAAATATTTAACTTGTGTAAAATTTAAAATTATTAAAAGGATATATCTACGCTTCAGCAGTTTTATTTTTTTTCGTTAGTGTTTTAATGCTAGTGACAAAGTAATGCGTTAAAAATTTACAAATAATAAAGCAAAGTGTCATTCTCCCAAGTAATTATATATGTTAAGTTTATTAACAATAACATCCCAAAACAGTGGTTTGTTTATGGTTATTTATATTATTTTTTCTTTTTACAGCTACATCCTGTGCTGATGCTGATTGGCTTAATCATCATTGGGGGTGAAGGTAATTCATTCAATTTTGTCAATTAACCATACCATGGCTATACTTGGCAAGTTACATTTTGAAATCTCGGGCTTATTCTACTTTGTAGGTTCTCACATAATTTCCTTTTTGCCACTCTACAAAAATTGCAGCTATTATGAGTTACAAAGGACTTAATTTGAGAAAAGAAGTGAAGAAAGTGATACACCTTGTTCTCCATGCTATTGCGCTTATACTGGGCATTATTGGCATCTATGCTGCTTTCAAATATCATAACGAGAGCGCCATTGTCAATCTTTACAGCTTGCATTCTTGGCTTGGAATTGCTGTAATTTCCCTTTATGGCATTCAGGTATTGACCGTTCTTTCTTTCCACGCATAAATTAGTTCCACACAAAGAATTGCGTGACTGTCATATTGAATAAGATTCAAACCCGGCATGTATAGCATTGTTTGGATCTTTTTTTTTAAATTCATTAAAACTTTCTTGTGATTTTGTGGAACATTGAGCTTAAAATAGATATTACCTGCAGTGGTTATACGGGTTCGTAATTTTCTTCTATCCTGGAGGATCAACTGGACTAAGAAGTGAATCGCTTCCATGGCACGTACTATTCGGGCTGTTTGTGTACATTCTGGCTGTTGCCAATGCAGCCATCGGGTTCCTGGAGAAGCTCACATTCCTGGAGAATTCAGGCCTTGCTAAATATGGCTCTGAGGCTTTGCTTGTCAACTTCACCGCTGTTATCACAATCTTATATGGAGCCTTTGTTATATTCTCTGTTGCTTCTCAGGGTCCGGCTGAGGATGACTACAGCTATTCAGCAATATAAATATGAGAACTGTGTAATATACACGTTATGCTGACTATTAAGTTAGTCATCGGCCTAATTCCTATGCAAAGCTAAAATTCGTCGTGTTATTTGTATGTAATTGTAGTCTTTGTTTGTAGACGTTTGAAACGAGACCATCTTATCAATTACGGTGGGAGTTTATGTTCATTTAGCTCATCTGTTTTAATATTACATTTCAAATCAACTAAAATTCAAATATTTTCTAATTCAATTATGAGATGTTAGTTCAGATGTACGTATAGATCTAAGATGGCTCGATTCATTCCTAACTATTTTTCGAAAGATCAGCTCTTACATGCATAAGAAATTCCAACTTTTTTTTTAAACAATATACGGATAACATAGATTTACCAGGATTTTGAACTTAGAGAAAGTTCATTTTACCAATTGTATACCGTAGCTAAAATTGTATCTTTATAAAAAAAAATTTCCTTTTCTTTCTTTAGGGGGAAGTGTGTAATACTAATTTTAATAAAAGGGCTCTTCACATATAGTATTGGCAACTCCGGTAATTAATAATTAACTCCTAAGATCTAAAATCAAATTCAGTTGTATTAGCCATGCTAAGTCTAGAGCTGGCAAAACGAATAGTCGAATTGTGTTCTTATCATGTTAAATTTAGGTTGACCCAAATATGACTCATTTAATAATCATGTCAAAATATTAAGACCCAAAATCTGATATAAAAAATAAATGGGTTATCCAATAATCCGTTTTATCTCTACACATTTAACAAATATTACACACACACGCACACACACACACACCGACGTATACACATACCCCCAAATTATTACATATTTACACTATTAAAGTTTTTAATTATATATATGTAAATAATATTTTACACACTTATACTATTAAAGTTCTAAATTTATATCGAATTTTTCAAATAAAATATTGTGTATATATATCTATCATTCCAAAAAAAATAAAAAGAGATACTCTTATCCAATATTTGAGTTTTAATGACAGAAATCTACAATTAATTAAAAAATATATAACCATGTCATTAGTTGGATAAATGGGTTAAGAATTTTATCCCGACACGAAAAAAAATTCATGTTGACGGGACCAGTCTATTTAATAATTGTGTTAAATTTAACGACTTATATTCATATTTATGTCATATTCATATTAGATAATCAAATATGTCAAATTTTGCCAAATCTAATTAAGATTGAAGATTGATATCATTAAAAGCATGCACATACATGCGCCCATTCTGATTTTCTAATTAGCTCCTGTACGATGGCAATGGGCATTAACTTTCCAGTATTATTGTTTGAAAAAAATTAAATAAAATATCCAAAGCATGCGCACTTTATTAAGCCACTTATTTGATTTTCTTAACATATACAACATGCTTGTGAATTGTAATAACAACTAATTATCAGTAACATTATTTCACTTAATTTGCATGCACCCCATGAGGAGGGGTGCCATTAATGATTAATCTAGCAATTTTTTTTTTTGGGTACGAGGGGTTTTTGCTAATTTCATTTCTATATATAAATATATAAATAAAGAGTGAGGATTACATGATATCATATCTGAAGCCACACATAAATTTTTCATATACACATAATGTATTAGAATGGAGGGAGGTCAGGATGGTGTTAAGCCACAAAAAGAGCAAGGTGAAAATTATCTGAAAGGGTGGTAACAATTCTCCTTCCATTGGAACTTCAACTTGTTTAATAAATTATATTTATTATTTAATTTGATGCATATGGCAGAAATTGAACGAATAAAATTACAGAAATTCGAATCAGAAATCCAAAGCTTGGAAAGAGAAAGAGAACGCCAAAATAGATAACAAGTAAGTTTATATTTGTTTGATCAATATTCTTTTTTGTATGTTTTATTGGAATAATTTGATGGGGTTTTTTAGGATGATACAAAAATTAATTAATTTCAACTGTATTGGACAGGGCTAAGAGGCTACAATCTGAAATTGAGGGAATAATGAAAAAAAAAAGGAAGCAGATCGAGAGGCTAAATTGAAGAACATCGAGGTCTCAATTAACATTATTCTTCTCAATTGTATTGTCATAATAAATTTTCTCTTCTTATATTATCCTATATAAAAATATGGTCTGTTTCTAAATTAAATTTATTTAAAAACAATACATAACGATAAGAGTGATGATTAGTTCATGGGATAAAAAATGGTACAATAAGTCTGAATTTGAAAATAATTTTAATTTCTTAAATTTTTTTTAATTTTTGTCTCAGTCCACCTTTCACGTGAGATTGAGTTTTTCTTTAATATTAGAGTAATGATATAACCACAAATTGATGTGGCATGATAAAAATAGTTGAACTAAAAATCTCTTGGTCCACATAATTTATTTATATTATTTTATTTTTTCATTTAACTAATAAATTAATGCCACATTAATTTGCACAAGATAAGTATATATAAGAGTTTGTGACTGTATCATCACTCTTAATATTATTATTAGGTTTTACTTTTGTCCCTTAGTTTACTTCATCAAATTATTTATCTCATACTTGTAAATCTTAAATCAATAGCTCATTTTTCACTTATGTTGGAAGTGTATGTTAGACCAAGAATATTTACCATGCATGTATATAAACTCATATAGTAAGATTATATGAACTCAAGAGAAGAAAGATCCAAACTAACTATTAAAAAAAATATCAATAAAAAAGCCTATATTCTTATATTTTACAGATGTAAAATTTTTCATTAGAATTGCAATATATCAGACTGAAGCAGAGAGATTCAAGCAATTGAAATTGGAAAAGCTTAACAATGAGGAGGCACTAGCACAGAGAACAATAGAACAAAGGAAATCATCAATTGAAGCTCAAATAGAAACAGAAAAACTCAAGCTCGATGAGAAGGCTTCAAAACTTCGATCTGCAAAAGCACTTCCGAAACAGTGCTTTGGCTTCTGTGGAGAATATAGAAACTCTCCAAAAATTAAATTCAGACATGAAAATACGAAACAGTACTACAGAATATAGAAAGAATTACCTAATTCTGTCCTCTTTTTTTTTTTTTGGGGAAAAATGTGATATATCCATGGAGTAAATTTATTTTTTGTAAGAAAATAACGTTTGTACCTGATGTTTAACCCTCTTGTACACTGAAATGCTTGGGTTCAAGTCTTCAAGGTTTGAAGATGAAAACTTTTTTTTTATTTTTTTTCCCAAATCAAGTTCCGGTTGTACCAAATCTTTACGATATAACCTACTAATATTTGGAATAAAATTTTATAAATTTTCTTTTTTATTAGATATATGAGGATATAGTTCATATTTTTTGCTCAAGAATGAACTAAATCTATTTCTAAAATTTTCCAGATTTCTAGTAGAAGTTAGCAATAAGTAACCTAGCTTATTCTAGTAAACTATTTTTATTGAAACTCGTGCTAGCATTCCTGGCCGGGGAGGGCGTCTCCCTCTCCGGCCAATATTATCTTTTTAATTTTTTCCAATTTTTTTGTTTTTTATCTCTGCTTTTCTTTTATTCCCTTTATTTTATATATATATATTATATTTCTAGTTTATTCTTTGTTATTGTATGATGGTGTTTGGTGTACTGGTTGTTGTTTCTGATATTCTGAGAGATGGTTTCGGTAAATGTTTATGGGGCTGCCCCAGTGGTTGAATCGGGGAGGCCGGGAGGGTACTCCTATGTTAGAGTCGATGGGTGGCTCTAATGGTTTTTGCTTCTAGGTTTCCAATAGCCTGGGACGGGGCTCCTCATGGATTTATCAATAAATAACCTTCTGAGAGTACTTTGTTGTGGTTTTTTTTCCCCCTTTTGGTATATAGTAGTTTATCTTAATAATATCTCTGAATTTTAGTTTAGATTCAGAGGTTGTGTTACGTTAAATTGTGCTGTTGAATTAATAGTTGTAGTTGTACTTGGAGCGGGCATTATAGTGTCTTCCTTTTTCTGATAGTCAAACCCGTAAAGAATTCTCTAACACCTCATCAGACTTAATGTGTGAAACTACTTTTCAATTCGGTTATTAAAAAAAAAAAAATCAATAGTGAACAAGGTTTAAAGTTTCGGTTTACCCTAAGAACGGTACTTGAGGCTTAAGTTTATTTTAAATATTATATTTAGAGAAAATTTGTAGTGCAACTGTGGTATAGTGCTATAGTTACATTCAACCGTTGGATGTCAGTAAATCTCATTAATTTAAGTATAATCAACGGTTGAATACAATTATAATACGGTATTATAATTACACTATAGTCTGATCCTTATATTTGAGTCTACGTTGACATTGTATTTCTATTTTTATTACCGTGTATTATTGATGAATTTTAACCTGTAATGACAGGTTTGTTTAAAAAAAAAATCAATTCTTAACTTTAAGAACGAGAAAAGAAAGTATCCCCCATTTAATAAAAAATAATTTGCCGTCCGGAATCCCCTTTTAAAAAAAATTTATTACAATCTTCAGATATACTCCTGCCGAAGCATGCACGTTTAACAGATCTTTATTTTATTTTATTTTTTTTCTAATCACAAAATTTATATGCAGAGGGGAGTTCGCAAATAGAAAATGTGCCGCCACCCACCAAGAAAGAAACTGCGTGCAGTGACAGCTGGCATTCCCTGGAGCACGTGTCGAAGTTGACAATCATCGATGAAATGTGAACGCTGCAAGAATCTGTAGCCATCACAGAGGCCCACCACGTGGCAGCTGGTGGTTTGATGCGTAACATCTCTCTGGTACAACCGCCAACATAACTGGGCAAACTTGTCGGCTTACTTTTGCTCGTACTCCAATTTTCTTTCCTTTTTTGGCTTTTTTCTTTTTTCTTACTTAAATAGTCAGTTAAAACTGAATCGTCAAAAAAATTTAGAGATCAAATAAAATCCTTTCTGCGAATGAAACGATTATATTGATTTAAATTGAGTTACATATTTCTCTTTTAAGCTACTTATTGCTTAATATTTGTAAAAGAGCAAAAGAAAGAAAGCTTCATATAGTTTTTTTGTTTTATTCACGTTGGAGTTTGTAATTTTATTTTATTTTTTTAATATATAGTTATTTTCCACTAACTCAAATTTACGTTTTAAAAAATACAAACATTCAAGATTCATAAAACCTGATCGTTATGTATGTAATTATCATATTGAATTGCACTAAGAAAGCTAGTCTCAACTTGGTAATATAAACCAAAAATCAAATGGGATCCATGGCTATCCAATCGACCAAATTAGGCACTTCGAGTGGTTAATTTTTAAATGGACATGCATAGCTAATAATTATATCTTGAAATTTAATTTGACTAATGGTTGTGTTTTGTGATTATGCAGGAAGCATGATCACACACGCGTGTTATTATTATTATTTTTAAACCTTTTAACAACATATATAATGTATATAAGACTATATTGGATTATATTTATGGTAAAATACGAATTTTAGTAACATATGTAAAATAATAAATAATAAATAATTCATTATATCTTTGATCGTATAGTTATAAACAAGTGCTCTATCTTAAAGCACACAAATACGTTTTAAAATTAATGCATAACGAACTTCATGCACAAACACAAATTAAATATATTGAATGCAAGTTAATTTTAGAATTCGACCTCTTTCTTTCATAAAAAAAAGAGACCAAATTAAATCAACTTATTATTCCTTTACACACGAGTGGAACTGTGTAGAGGCTCGAGGCGGCAACGGCCTTCGGACCTTAGAAATTTTTTTAATGACTATAGTCTGTAAGCAGGGGTGAAGCTCAAGCCAAATTTTGGGGGGGGGGGGGGGGCCAAATTATTTGTGGGGGGCCATGGAGTAATATTATATATTTATTTAATATTTTTTTATTTAAAATTTTAGAAACAAATTATTAGTGGAGAGCCATGGGACTAATATTATATATTTACTTAATATTTTTCATTTAAAATTTAAAAAAAAAATTATTTATGGGGGGCCATGGCCCCCTATAGTCACCAGCACGCTTCGCCCCTGTCTGTAAGTATGAAAAAGAAAGGAACTTAAATTCCTTCCATTTTTTTTGTTTGTTATTTTTCTTCTGAGAATATGAATCTGTCTTAAATGGCGAACAAAAAAGCCTAATTTCACCATCACATCAACTCATCAACAGCCGGTGGCGGACCTGCACGTGGGTTAGACCGGGCTGTAGCCCGATCTAGTTTTTTAAAAATCATTTACACCCCTTATTTTTTTAATAATTTAATAAAATAATAGAGTTTTCATTTTATTTTCATATATTTTCCTAACTCAACTACCCTTATATTTTCATCACTTTAATATAACAATAGAGTTTTCATTTTATATTTAAATATGTTCCTAACTCATTTACCCATATGTTTTCATTAATTTTATATAATAATAGAGTTTTTTTATTTTATTTATAAATATGTCCATAAGTCAATTATATTATTTTCAATTGAAATTAGTGACTTATTTTATAAAATAATTAAATTATATATTTATTGAATAGATTGAAATCATTAGGGTGTTAAAATTTTATTACTACTTTAATTTATTTTAAAAAGCTTCTAAATTAAAAAATATATATGTCAATGTAATATAACATCATCACTAGACTTAAAAATACTTACAGAAATAACATATAGTAACAATTATCAATATTTCATAAAATTTTAATGTGAATTTTTAGATTTTATTTATTAGTTATATTAACTAAGATGACAAGTTAGAAAATAAAATTTGAGTATTTAAGAGCTTTTAATAGAAGAATCATCAACTTCTAGTTCTTTAAAGAGAGATAGAGCATCTGATAAAGAAACAGTTGCATCCAAATATCTTTTTGCTGAATTGAGTTTAGTTTATTATTGAAATTTTTGACTAAAAATACTTTTACAATTTGAAAGGATGAATAAATTTTAATTATTTAATTTAGTAAGTCAGGTAATTTAGTACTTAACTTCAAGCATAAAAGTTTTACTTTTAATTTTTAATTAATTGTAATTACATGTATTGATCTATATTTTAATTTAAAATTCTTAATTGATTTTTTAATCCTTATATAATTACAAGTTATTATAGGTTACAATGTCAAATTCTATAATTAAAAAATAATATTTTCATATTTAAGTTGTCTTTTATTTTCTACTATTTTTTATAATTATTTTTGTTTATAGTACATATTTAGAGAGAGAAAATTATTGATATTCCTCTTTATTTAATATACTTATAAATTTTTATATCCACTTTAAAATATAAATTTTAAAATTTAGCCTAGAATAATATTAAATTTTAAATCTACCCTGTCAACATCTGAGATTATTGGTGTGTGAATAAGGGAGGGAGAGGGACCGACGATTTTATTGAGTTTGACTTTATGCCACATTAACGCCACTGCGCTTTAATCCATTGTGTGTTGCTCGCTTTGATTAAGATAAAGGAATGAAAGCACTAATTTTTTAGATAAATATTTACTAAGGATTCCTAATTACAGAGATAATAAGATTGATATGGAATCCCCTATCGGTTGCATTTCTTTTTAGAGTTGGAATTAAAGAGCAGCTCATACTAATAAAGTGTTGGCTCCATTGATAATGGAGTCCTCTTAAATAGTTTAATTGAGTTTACTTCTTAGTTCAAATCGCAAAAAAATTATATTTGTTGAGAAAATTTATATCTATTAATTCGAGTGAAAATTTTTAATTTAAATTATAATATAAATTTAAAAATGTCTTCCGACTTCCCCCAAATCAAAAGTAAAAAAACAAAAGAGCAGCTCCGACATTTAAAAGTTGCTTTTATAATTTAATTATGACCTAGCAATAAATAAAGAAAATTTCGGATAAAGGCCAAAAAAAAAGAGAGCTGATAATTAATTAATTAATAATGCAGCCATCATCAATTTGACCGATTGCGAATCCAATAAATAGCACACTTCAAAAACCTGGCGCACTAAAAGATTCCGTCGCCAACACGATACAGTACTATTGCTGCTCGGCAGCTCACTGAATACTCATGGGCAGATACCGAGCTCGCCAATGAATCTTTAGAGGACTGCGCAATTTATGATGCGACGCCGTTCTTAAAATCCCATATACGAACAAAAGGGGAGATTTGGAATCTTCTAAGGACGTCGTTTTGGTGGAATCGTGGGCAATTTTTTTTTTAATTCTTTTACCAAAAAAAAAATTACTATCGACTAAAAAATTTAAAATTTCCCAACTCTCAAAGGTCTTATATTCCGATTTTATTAAAAGAATTGATTTTTTTCTTTTACCTCTAGCTTTAAAGTTACTCTCCCTGATTATCGACTGGTAATTTCATTTTTTCACTCTAAATTTTCTATAATTACTTAAAGAGAACATAATTATCAATTGCCTTGACACTAAGTACTGTTATTGATAAGGACACATATCACGATTATAGAGATAAATGGCATCGCATTTAAAACGTATCATAAAAAAAAAGAGATATTGCTATAAAATATGATTCCAAATTGATCAAATGTCTTTCAGATAATTATGACATAAAATAAAGTTTCCAATTTGCAAATTCATTTTTTTTCTTTTTCTTTTTTTCCCCCTTTTTTTGGCGAGTAACATAAATCTTAGAGTTACTTTGAACCCCCTGGGAAGTGGGAACAAAATTTAAACAGACAAGACAACCATATGTGATAGTGTTTCCCAGTCAAATAATGAATAGATCATTTATTTTTTTTTCAAATAATATGAGTATGTAA
Organism: Citrus glauca; assembly: GCA_029633175.1. Taxonomy (NCBI): domain Eukaryota; kingdom Viridiplantae; phylum Streptophyta; class Magnoliopsida; order Sapindales; family Rutaceae; genus Citrus; species Citrus glauca. The sequence goes on from JAQOOD010000009.1 coordinate 7,623,948, forward strand.
ACTGTCAAAAGAGAGACTCAAGTTAAGGAAACAATCTCAAGTCAAGGAAGCAAAGCAATCGATCTAGAATAGCTCTGTTGTTTTGAAAGCAAAATCACAGTGAACCAATGTAATTTTTATCCAGAAGCAAACCAGCCTTGAACTTATCCAGAAGAAATAATTCAATTCAATCACAGATTTCTTGTAAAACCGAAATAAGTTTTTCTTGTGGAAGTGAACAAAATAAAGGAAGTATTCCATTTATCACCCTATGACAATGAGAGTCAGTCTCACATCCAATCACTCTCAGCCAACTCATTAACAGAGTAGTGGTACCAAATCCACAGCTCTCAAATATTTAGAAGCTACTGTTAACTCAATTTCAACTAAAAAGATATTATATATATTTCAACCTCTATCCTCTTTTTGTTTCTTCTTTCTTATTCATTCACCAACTTTCTCCTTGTTACTTGCTTTGTAAAGATCTTCAGCTTTGCTTTAAGCTTAAGGTTTCGGAGCGAGAGAGACATGGCAGAGGAGGAACCAAAGAAGCTTGAAACTGAAACCCCGACCGAGCCGCCGCCTCCTCCTTCTACAGAACCAGTCGCTCCGGCAGCAGCTGAACCTCCTAAAGATGTTGCTGATGACAAGACCGTAATTCCATCTCCACCTGCTGAGGATAAGCCTGAGGAATCCAAAGCCCTTGCTGTTGTTGATAGTATGTTATCTCTCTCTGTATCTGTTTTTCCCTTCGCTGAGCTTTTAAAACAACATCATACTCATCATATACCCTGTTTGGATTTCTGAAAACAATAAATTTTTAAATTTTTTTGTTATTTTGAATTGTTTCTGGCTGTCTCGAACTCAGTTATTTGAGTAAAATTTAAACAGCAGCAATTACTGATGCATGTATAATCCTCTTTATCATAAATATTCGGTTGGTAATAAAATTTCAACAGGGTATTTATTCAAAAAGGAAAAAAAAAGAATCTTCTATATATATATATATTTTTGAATTTTGATGAAGCTTGTGGTTTTTTTTCTTTTTTTTTCAAAAATTAAATCTTGACAGAGGCTCCTGAGGCTGAACCTCCTGCTGGCGAAAAAAGTACAGAGGGCTCTGTAAACAGAGGTAAGAAGCCTTAGATATTAATTATTATTTTGATTGTTGATTAAGGTTTCTTTTACCTGTTATAGTAAATAACTTGTCGCTTATATAAAATAATGAACAGATGCGGTGCTTGCAAGAGTTGAAACGGAGAAGAGGATTTCGCTGATTAAAGCATGGGAAGAAAGTGAGAAGTCGAAAGCAGAGAACAAGTTAAGAGCTAGCTTTCTTGAGTTTTTTTTTTTTTTGGTTAAATTGTTATTATTATTTTGTTTCATGTGTGACTTTGGCACTTTTTCTTTTATCAATTGATTTCCTTGTACTGAATTATATTTGTCGAAAAATTTGAGCAGAGCTCATAAAAAGCTATCTTCCATTGTTTCATGGGAGAACAGCCGGAAAGCAGCTGTGGAAGCTGAGCTAAAAAAGATGGAGGTAAATCTCAACTTCTAGAGGCCAAGTTATTTCTGTAGGTGTCTCATTCCTTCCGCTTAATTTTGAAAACACTTGCAACACTTAGTAGGGACGAGGGAATAGGGACAGAGAGTCAACTTTGAACAACAATAGCTACAAAATTTTTAATCTAAATGTTACCTGTTTGAATTATGAGCTTTAGCTTTTTGAAGACTAGTGGACAACATAGAATATTTTCATTTTATAAAAGGTACATGGGAAAGGACTTTTTGACTCGCAAGGCAGAGCGTGTGAGTAATGCATATAACAGCTTGATTCGGTCCACAAGGATCAAGGGAGCGTATTTAAATTCAGTCGGGGCGGTTGCCCCCACTTTCCCTTAATTGCCTCCTCCACGAGTGCTTATGGAAGGTTTGCATCCGTTGTGCTTCGGCTTACTTTTCAAAACAAATTAAAGAGTTATGTAAAGTCACATGTTACTAGGCTGTTATTGTTTGCCGACCATCTGCTAATTTATACTTTGACAGTTAGTCCTTCAATTTCATAGAAGCTTTGCACCACAACTCCTCAAATCCCAAACATGCCCTTAGTTTTTTGACAACTTCCTTTGAAATGCATTCTCTGTATTTGAATTTTTAATATGATAATTGTGCAGGAACAATTGGAGAAGAAGAAGGCTGAGTATGTAGAGAAAATGAAAAACAAGATCGCACTAATCCACAAGGAAGCAGAAGAAAAGAGGGCAATGATTGAAGCTAAGAGAGGGGAAGACCTTCTCAAGGCAGAGGAGCTGGCTGCCAAGTATCGAGCGACGGGCTCTGCCCCCAAGAAGCTCCTTGGTTGTTTTGGAAGTTAAAATTCTCAAGCTTGTTTGATAAATTTAATTCTATGTATACTTCCTTTGAGCATTCATTTGTTTATTTAGTGTTTGTGTTTGAATTCATTGTGAAGAATTGGAAAAATGTTCATTATTGTGCGTTCATATTGATGTATTTGTGCGTATATACAATTTGTATGCAAAAGTTTGAAATAATGTTGAATCAATAACATAATAAGAAATGATAGTCTGAGCTCAGGTTATGAAATAATATGGGTATGTTGATGTAAAGAATGGAATAAATAAACAGATAGAGCATCACATGATCATGAATATATTTGGTGCATGTATGCATCTATATTCTTGATGAAGCACTGATAACAGATCTGTTTGAAGAGCCTACCTAGATCATAGTTGAACAAAAGCACTACCTCGCTATCTTAAAACCTTGCAGTTCTCCTTTTCCTAATATATTTGTCTTTTTCCTTTTTCCTACTTGATTTCAAGACTAGACAAAAAAATAAAACCGTAAAAGCAAAAAAGGCATCCAATTTAGCGTTTTCTGTGTGCCTCAAGAAGATTAAAGGTTCAGAAAATGAGAAATATTACCCAATTGTTCATCTAGGAATTCCATGCCATTGTCATCCGGGAAATCTAGTAGCAGTTTCAATGCTGTATCAGAAGAATCAGTGAATTCATTAGAGCCAATGGAGTCTGAAACAGCCATCATATCGACTTTTGGTTTGTAGCTATCATCTTTTTCAGGGGCGGTGTCACTGGAAGCACTAGTTCGGTTAGCCATTGCTTGATCTTCCACAATAGAACCTGGTTCCAATTTCATTTACAAAGATGTTTGAGATATTGCATTTTTGCTCAATCCTCCAGATTTTCTAGCAGTTTTACGAAATGATTCTCCGAAAATTGAATTCCACAAGCTGAGATAGATATCACTGTAAGATTTATCTGCCAAGGGTGAGTTGAGCAGCGATGATGACTGAATTGATAAGTGTGCTTCAGCTTCAACCCTGACACCCTCCCCTCCAGTTTTCCTAGTAGTGTTTCGAAATGATTCTCCCACACTTGAATTCCACAACCTCAGATAGATAACAGTGTAAGTTTTATCTGCCAAGGGTGAGTTGAACATCGATGATGATTTGATTGGTAAGCCTGCTTCAGCTTCAACCCTGGCACTCGCACATTTTACCATCTGACGGGTTGAAGGGAAATCAGATTTGACGGTACTTGGTCCCGAAGAGGAGGGAGATTGGTAAGTTAGCAGATTATGATTCATTGATTGCAGATGCTTCTTCAGCCGCGTCTTCCATAAGTTTTTAATATCATTATCTGTCCTTCCTGGTAGATGGGAGGCTATAGCAGTCCACCTGAAATGTTTCTTATCAAACCCACATATGCATAAGAGTTAAATTTTGCAGCCAAATTAGTTGGGAAGAGGGTAGAAAAAACAAGCACACGATACAAAAGACGTCCTCAGCACAACTGATAAATATCAAAATTTACATGAGATTTACGTGTCTACTGTTTTGATAATATCAAAACAATTGATCAATTAATTGAGGCTAACATTGGTAACAAGCAAAGACCAACCTTCCCATTTTCACAAGGCACAAACTGTTTTGGGGCAACTGGTTTGAAGACAAGAGCTTGGTTTCGATACCACGTTAATAAAACCACTTGACCCAAAGGTTTTAAGTTATTCAAGACCTAGACATTAGTATTAAGTCTAAAAAGTCCTCAGATGCTGAATCCAAAAACAAACCAATCTAAAGCAATATTGAGGAAAAATAAACAGCAATTGTGAGAAATATTATGCATGCTTATTACTTGTTACCGAACAAGCCTTGGAGTTGGATGATAGTGGCCACTTCTTCAGGAGCAAATGGACCGCGTTTAATATCAGGGCGAAGATAATTCATCCACCGAAGCCTGCAACTTTTTCCACTCCTTAGAATACTTAATCAACACCATAACCCATCTTTCAATTAGCTCAGCATTTGGAGGAGAAAGTTTATAACTTTCAAGAAATGCAGTGCATATCAAGAATTTTTACCCACAAATGATCTGTTTCTGCTAATGCCTTGACAAAAATTTCAAAACGAGATTTTTTTTTTAAAAAAAAAGAGAAGACGAAAACAAAAACAAAAAACCTGCTTGCTTAGGGAGGTGACGCCAGGTACCATGGCCATGTTCCTTGATGTACTGAATCAATTTGGCATCCTCTTCCGGGGACCAAACCCCCTCTCTTCATTTTTTCCATATCACAAAATGGCGTTTTCCTTTTTCCCATCTTCAATTTCTGTTTCTAAAATCAAGAAGGGAAGCTTTTTATTTTTGTGTAACAAGAGAGGACAATCACAGAGATTAGAGAGTATAAATGCAAATATGATCCGGGGCTTAAATGCTAATGAATAATAATGTCTTCACTAAGTGATGTGTGATTACATGATTACAAATAATATCAATACACACAGTTAATAATGTGACTCTGGTTTAGCTTTGAATGGCTTGATCACCAAGTAAACCAAGCATGAGAAAAGTACTGTTAGAAACCGCCAGAAGAACTCTGAATTTCCCAAAGGATATATAAAAGTGACTTTGAAAGAGAGTGCTCTGTTCTGTTCTTTGAAAAATTCTATAAAATTAAAATTTTCTTTTTCGAAAATTCTATTTAATCACATGTAAAAGACATTATAGCAGTAACAAGGACAAGAGAGAAAAAATTGATTCAAAAAATGAGTATTTAGAAATTAAATTTCAATATTTGAAAACATATAATGGGCGGAGTTGGAGGAATCATTGTATAAACTTAAAACGCATTTCTTTAATTTTGATAAGAGAGTGAGTTATCCCGGGGCTGTCGTTAGGGGGGGAGGGGGAAGATCTTATAATGCATTTATGAACTGCATATACACCATATACGACAACAAAAATTCAACTAATTTTATTTCACATAATATCGAAAAATATAATTCTATTCGTACTTACAAAAAAAGATTATCATTATTTAATTTAATTAAAGAAAAGTCGAGTCCAACCATTGCCAAGCCCGTGCACTTAAACAAAATAGGTCGAATTCAGCTAATGGGTAACAGTTTGATTTAATTTCCATCAACTTTTTAAGTCGGCATTTTTCCGTAAACCCTGGTGCGGGCACAGCCTACTGTCCTACCCAGTCTCTCTTGTCTCTCGGTCAAATTGCTGCGGCCGTCAAGTTCTTTCCTTCGAATGCGATTGCCACCCACGTTGCCGTGGCAAGTTGGTTGTTTGACACGCAAATGCGCAAGTGCTGAAGCGCTGTATTTCATTTCAACACCCGCAAAAGCACTGTGGAAAATTGAAATTCTGTTCAACAGTGGAGGTAATTGAATTGACTGACTCTCAAAGATTCTGATTCTGTAAGGGAAAATGAGCCTCATCTTTAGGATGAGGCATTAACTGTTATAGCGTTAAAGTAGAGCGAGAAAAATAGTCTATAAAAATAGTGCCTGGTCTGGGTCTTGACCCTTGTCTTGTAGGTCATTTTACCATTTTCAAGATTCATGTTCGATCTTTTCATTCTTTTGTTGCTTCCAATCTTATACGTTAATAGTCTTTAAAGGTAGCTTTCTGTCAGATCGGCGATGTTCTGTAAGAGTTAATTTTCTTCTTTAATTTAAATTAAAATAGTAAATTTTTTTTTAATATGAGTGGAATGAATATTTTTTAAATATTAAAAAAGATTAAAATTTAAATTATATTACATAAAATTTATAAATTAATCTTAATAATTATTTAATTATAAATATTAATATATTAATCTCATTAAATATAAATTATAATATAAATATTAATCTTGTATAATTAAAAAAAAGAAGTTTTCAGCCTTTAAAAAAAAAAGTGGAAAACGTACCGGACCTCGGACTTCTATAGCATTAGCATGTCAGGAAATAGTTTAAATACATAGATGGTGCGCTGTAAAATGTTTACTCTAATATAAATATAGTATAATTGTCGTTTATAAATTTACTACACTGATGATAAGTTAGAATGTTTTAAGTAGCATGCATGTCCAGAACATAAATGATATGTAATGATTGAATTATTCTAAAAAATTAATTTATGTTTAATTTTTTTTATATTAGTAAGTATTCCTCTATCAATTTATGTTTTATCTTCTCTAATAAAGATATATGTAAGTAAGGATACAACTAAAATACAAACAAATATACATTTTAAACTTTAGGAATAATATTTTTTAAAATTATTAATACATTGAAATCTATAAATTTTTTTGTCCATTAAAACATCTCACTTTATCAAAATGAAGATGTTCTCAATAAAAATTAATATATATATATATATATATATATATATATATATATATATATATATATATATATATTAGTTACTAAAAAGCATTTTATATATAATAATAAATTAACCACTATTTTATTCATCAATTAAATATTTAAGTTATTTATTTATTAAAAATATTCATCAAACTTTGGGGACTATAGAGTTATTTGCACCATCTTCTCAACTAATTTTGCCATTGTTGGTATCCTCTTAATTACTAAGGAAGTTTATTCAATCCATTGAACTTCGAAGATCTAGCTTATATATCCAAGGGCAAAATGGTATGCGAAAATAATCATAAATGTAATTATGTACCTAAAGATGGCCAATGGGCCGGGCGGTACGTGGCACGGCACGGGCACGGCACGTGTCCGTACGGCACGGCACGAGCACGTTTCGGTGAGGCACGAGGCACGGCACGGCACGCACGTGGGCCGTGCCGGGCTTAGAATTTTAGGCACGTGGGCCTTAAAGCACGGCACAATTAGAGATGGGCCAAAGCACGGCACGCGAAAAAGCACGTAATAAGCACGGTTCATTAAGTGGGCTAGCACGCGGCCTGTTAGCCATTAATAGTAAGTGGGCCAAAATATATCTAAGTAAATTTTTTTAACAAAAATTAAATATAAAATGTTATGAAATTAAAGTACAATATCTTGAAATTAAATGTTTTAATATATTTTTTAGCATAGAATTTAAAAAATTAATTTAAATCATTAAATCTTAGTTTAAATAAATATTCTAATCTTTTATGTTTATAATTTATTAAATGAATAAGTAAATATCATGATTTTAATAAATAAAATTATAAATATTCATAATTTTATTTATGATACTTATTAAATGAATAATGTTATTTATGATATTTAATTTTATTTATGATATTTATTTAATTATTTATTTATGTTTTATAATTTATTAAATGAATAAGTAAATAACTAAATATCATGATTTTAATAAATAAGATTATAAATATCATAAATTTATAAATTATAAATAAAAAATAATTTTTTACACAATTAATAATAAAATATTTTTCATATTAATATTAAATCATAACTTACTTAATATTTAATAGATATACGTTTCATTTGTGAATGAAATATTTTTCATTTTATACACATGACAAATTATGATAAATTAAAAATTACATTTTTATTAAATAAAGTTAAAGTACAATTATAATATTAGTAATTCAAATAAAATTAGGCGTAATTTGCATCACTACAGTTAACAGTACATCCCAACTACATTTTATTTGAGGATTATATTTTTAATTTTAATTAATTATTATTATGATCTTTGGAATTAAATTTATGTGTTATGAATTATGATTGATTATTGTGAAATAAAATATATAGTTGTGAAATTATGATAAACTAATAATAAAATGATGATGATGATGGGCTTAAAAAAGCACGTCAGGCACGTGGGCTTAAATAAAGCACGCTAGGCACGTGGACTTTTTTAAGCACGTTAAAAAAATAAAAAGTTGGTGGGCTTTTTTTAAGCACGGCCCACGGCACAGCACGAGCGGACTCATGCCGTGGGCCGTGCCGGCCCATAAACCCTTGTGGGCCGATGGTTGGTGGGCCGTGCCGGCATTGGCCATAGTTATATGTACCTATAGGAGAGAGATAAAAGAATATTATTTTGGTGCTTAAAAGGCTTTGTTATACTTTTGCCGCCACTTCACAAAACTTTTGGCCTTTTTTCCACCACCCCCAAACGGTTTCTTACTTCGTTTGCATGCCAAAAAGGAATTACTTCATTGTCAAGTTCCCTCACCTAGCTTGCTCTATTTGCCTTTGTAAAATGTTGTAAAACGCTTTGGCTGTTCTATCTCCCTAAGACTTCCCCCTCAAGTACTCCTCTTCTTTATACACACGCACACATATACATATGACCATTTTAAGATTGCAAAGAGTCTTCGTTTATTGGTTTTAAGCAATGGTTAAGATGACGATAGTTGGAAGGGTGAGCGATGGGTTACCTCTGGCGCAAGGGCCCAGGTACCTGAATCCAGAGCATGACAGCTTATCATTTTACAAGCAACAAGCTGAGATCATTCTCAAAGAAATCTCAAGAGGAGCCTTGGCCCCTTCGAAGATGACCATTCGTGTTGATCACCACTCATTTCAGTATCCTCCTCCTCCTCCTCCTCTTCTTCGCAACTAGTATTTTACTTTTAAATACATAAGAATTTTCATTTATAGATGTTCGCATGTTCTAAAATGATTGTTCAACTTTGATTTAACATTATGTTGTAGCTAAGAAAAATCAATTATTGTCAAATTTTTATTTTCGATGCTTATCTGAACCTGTGTGATCATATATACACATTGCTTGCTGCACATAATTACTTAACCATTTCATTTAGCATTACAAGAATTCATTTTAATTGAAGGTTGTATGTATCATGAAAGTATTTACCATTTTGAGAAGGGTCGGGCTGTTTTCATCTATTTAATTCTTTTTTTTTTTTGACACATTTGTAACTAAGCTATCTGATGGAGAATGGAATCGGCTGCTTCATCACATTGTGTGATTCTTCATATCCAAGAAAACTTGCTTTCCATTATCTACAAGACTTGCAGAAGGAGTTCCAGAAGTTTGATATCAGCCTCATTGACAAAATTACAAGACCATACAGCTTTGTTAAATTCGGTAATGCCCGTGACTGCCTCAAATTGTTAGGCTGCTCATTAATATTGAAGTGAGTAAGATATATAATCTTCATAGCATATAGTTTTAACATCCCAGTTGTTTTTTCCTTTTTCCTTTCAAATCTCCTATCTCTAATATGTTTGCAGAAAGCATAATTGGGAATATTAGGAAGCAATATGTTGATACAAGAACACAGGCCAATTTATCAAAGCTGAATGCTAGTCGTGGACAAGATCTAGATATAGTCATTGAACATATGTACCAAATTGTTGAAAGAAAACGTCAATCAGGTAAGCTACATATACACGATCAATCCATCGTTTAATAACGTTAAAAAAATCGTACTATATTGTTGAAAATAATATTTCATATCTTTCTTGTATTTTTACAGAAATATCTGAAGAAATATTGACAGCAACTCGTAAACATGGCTCCTCAATATGGGGTTCCCCACGGCTGGAGGTATGTGCGCGTCTCTCAATTGCACAAGTATCTTGCAGATCAGATTGAAATTTTGAAGGAATAGCAATTATTTATTTGTTTATTTCTTTTGGACAGGTGATTGCTCTGAAATGGACACCCATAGCGATCATTGTTGCTGTTGCAGCCATTCTTCTATGGGCCAACCTAGTCCTTACAGACGAATTTATAGTTTAAAAGTTTCTAAATTATGCCGAAATTTTATAACGTGTATAATTTATAATTAAAGTATTTTGATGAGTATTATGTGCATAAAAAAAAAGTATGATAGCATGATGTAAATTATTTACGCTAAATAGGTACACATATTATTTATGATATTGTGGGAGACTCTCCCATTCTAGTCAAGCAATTCAATGACTATTTTTCAAAACTATCATTAGTTGAATTTGTTTATTCAATAATTAGGGAGATTGTCAATTTTTTTTTTCTGTTGAAATCAATATATTCCACCTACTCCTTGTTATTTTTATAATATCAAAAAATTCCCTCTAGTGCTAAAAAAATTAAAGGAAGAGATGGGTACTTGATAATTTATCTTGAAAATATAAAAAAATATTTATTATAAGAAAAATGTTTAAAAATTAAAAAAAACTTATTATTAATTTTTATTCACTTCAAAACATATTTTTTTTATTTTTAGTACTTAAACTGTAATTTTTATTTTTATTTATATGATTTATTTATAATAAATATGAATAAAAAAAATAAGAGTAATACTGTAAAATTATGTTATTAGAAGATTATTAGTTATTATAAAAAAAGTAGGGATAAGTAGTTTATATTAATGTTAGTACGACAAACTGATGGTTTCAATGTGTGTGTGTGTATTGTTTACCAAAATAAATTTCGTGAAGTAAAATGTTATCAATTAAGCAATAACCAATCCCTGGTCTGTCCATAAAACTAAAGAAAAAGGGCAACCTCACCTAACTGAACATTGCCAACCAAACATGCATGAGGTAAGCAAAGCAACCCAACCAATGGCAATATGACAATAAGTGGCATTGAATTTGAATTTTTATGAAGTCAATGCTACCAGAATCGATTGAATATGCAAAAATCGTTATTTCCTATCAAAAAATTAGAAACACGAGGTCGAAGTGAATCTCTCCCATATACACATTTGATCATTATTGCTCTTGCTATGGGATAATATGGTAATTAAATTTGAACAATAACATATGAACATGGTAATAATCAATTTGACTATTTTGTTTGCAGCCTTATTAAATAAGTAATGAGAGCACCAAGAGAAATCTTAATTGAAAGGAGAACCAGTTCAAGGGAACAAGTTGGATTCTGCATATTGAAACAAGCAACCGGGTGCGTGCATGTCTCCTATTGTATACAATTTCAAGGGAGAAAAACGACTAACAAATTAGCTAGACTAGTGTGATCACTTGTGGCCCCCTTTATATTTTCAGATGCCAAGATTTTTATTAGAATTGTAATTAAATGTTCTTCTTCTCATAGGTTGGCCACTTGGCCTAAAAATTAAAACATCATATGTACATTACATCATTATTCATATTCAAAGCACTACATACGTCAGCCCCAGAGATAGAATCAGCAAACCCAATTCCGGAAAACTGATGATCCTCGAATTTGAATCTTGAACTAAACATTTCATCCATAAAACTGTTGTTGAATCCGTTATGAATAAAATCGCCACCAAATGCTCCCTCATTGGACAAGTAACCATTCATTAATGTATCACTCGAATCTTGGACAAAGTTGGAGTTCTGATTATTATTATTATTATTATTATTAAAGCCTTCCTTGGAAGCCACTTGCTCAAAGGAATTTGCGAAGCTACCATCATTAGCATGATCAAGCGACAGCCACTCTGCAAATAAAAGCTTCGGCAAGCAACTTTTCTGACCCTGAGTTGCACACAGATCAATAATACCGGCTGATGATTTTTCCATGTGGTGCAACGATTCATAGCTTGAGCTGCGAGTTGAGGGATTGTTATTAGGGGAAGTTGAAGATTCCATATTTTCTGAGCTTGGAGTTGTCGCATTAGCTGCTTCCATTTCTTCAAGTTTGGCTAATTTTTTCTTCAAATGGGAGTGCCAATAGTTCTTTATCTCGTTATCTGTTCTTCCAGGCAAATGCTGAGCAATTTGAGACCACCTAGTTGACCAAAAAAGATCATTCGATGATGTCAATATTTTGATTTTGTTCTACAATGAATAATCTCTTAATTAATACATTTCTTGTCCTAAGATACCAACTCAAATATTGTTATGCATCTAATTCATCAGTAAAGATATAAGCACTAATTAGGATGCCGATTCAATCTAATAAAACGTTGCATATATAATTGCTAGACTGAGGCGTATATTAAAACACGCAAATGTTCACACTGGAAAAAGACTCCTTTTATACATGTCACCAAAGCTTTTATATATATATATATATATATATTCTCGTCTCATGGCATGACCTTTTTGGTTCATGACTAAATTTTAGTTTCATTGACCAACAGAAAGGCCATGTCAACCTTAAATTTGATTGGGGAACCCACATACTAAAAAAGAGGTGGGTCTATTCTATTTACTTATGTAGAATAATGAAAAGTTCTACTACATGTAAGAGCACAAGAAAAGTGATAGATCTCCTTCTCGCTTACTTGTTTCCTAACAGGCGATGGAGGGTCACGATTGTCTCTTCTTCTTGCATATTGAACACCCCTCTCTTAAGTCCTGGCCTCAAATAATTAATCCATCTCAGTCTGCAGCTCTTACCATTCCTTTGCAAGCCTGCGTATATGGAAAATAATAATAATTCGTACGGTTACAAAGAAGTCAACTATTGGAGGGTAGCCTAGTCAATTTAACTTAAAAATCCTAAGAAGTCTCTTTCACTTGATGACTTATATATAATATTATATATGTAAGTGTTCATTTTTTCCTCCAAGCATAAAAGAATTAATAACCCATCTGTATCATCTAAATTGTGACAAATTCTTTTGTTGACAACTCAAGGCCTGATGCTGCATGCCATCCAATTAAATAATTAAACAAAATTTGGGAGGCAACAAATAGAATACGAAAATTCAAGATTATATCTATTATAGAAAAATCAGAACATGAAACATGTTCAGAGTATGGGACCCCATGACCGCTTGTTTAATTCTGAGAAAATGTCCGAACAGGATCGAAATTAAAAACCAAAAACAAACTCATGATTATATTCTGATCATATGCATTCTCGAACTAACTTTATTGCCGAACCAAATCAAATGCAGCTTCAGTCATCTCATTATTACCTTGAACATTAACAGCTATCGAGCATGATGCAAAGAAGGAAAAACATTTTATACAAAATTCAACATCTCGCAGCAACTGTGTATTATGTTGATGCTGAGGCCTTGGCCTCTTAGGTTTAAATTTAGGCCTCCTCAAACCTGCCTTGGTTAAACTAAAATTCTGATTCCGCTGCTGTTTGTTATGAAAATGAACAAAGCATGGCAACTGCAGCAAAATAGCAGTATTGAAATCAATGTATGAATTTGAGGGTGTACTCACCGGCATTGATGGGGACGGAGCTCCAGCAAGCGTGGCCATGCTGGAGGACATAGTTCTTGAGCCTCTGGTCTTCTTCGGGAGACCACAAGCCCTTTCTGTGCTTTGGCTTCGGCTTTGCAATTGGCTTCTCCGATGACTTGCATCCCATTTTTGCTTTAATAAGAACGATGACAGCTTGGAAGTGATCGGGAAACAGAAAAAGATTGAGCGATGGCGTTAGGGGAAGGGCAGCAAGAGCAATAAATAGCCGACCATAAAGGCTTATTGGACTTGCAACATTAGTTGTTGCTGTAAGTCCACGATTTTTAAAAAAATGCAAAATAAATATTATTAAAGCACGAACTCTGCCCTTCAATAATATGACTTTTTTTTCCAAAAAAATAAATAAGTAAACAAAGTGAGCTCCATACGTGAAATTTCAAATTTACCCTTTATATTTTTATTAAGTCGTGTTTGAGAAGGGAAGGAGGTAGGAAGTGGAAAAAGCAAGAAAAAGTAAAAGACAAAAGAAAAAGATGTACGGATAAAAGTTATATGGGCAAAAAGAGAGCAAAGGATGCGGGAGTGAAAACCTCTTTCTCTCCGAAAGTGGAGAGAAAGCATCGTGAAACTGTGATTTATTCTTATTACGCTCCTTAAAATGGCATAAGAGGTGTAAAGCAAATAATGATGACCATCAACAAAATTGGCACGATATCTTTTTTGGACTTAATAAATTAATATAAGCAAATAATGATGCATATGCTACAGCTCATTAAAAGCCATGTTATTAAAGAATATGAGAACCGGCATAATTTGCATAAGTAAAATGACCAAGGATGCAGCCTTCACAGAGTGCCAATCGAATCGGGGTAAAACGATGTCATTTTACCTCTAACTACATAGAAAGAAAGAAATATTTTAATTTGGAATTTCAAAGTGTGAGAATGTATAAATCGTCAAATTTAAGCATTTAAAATTTTAAACTTTTAAAATTTTGTGGTTTAAAAATTTTCTAAGACGTTTTCCGTATTTTATAATCCCAAACTAAAAAATTTATGTATATGTAAATATAATTTTTGTTTTTGTGCGTTTTGTCGTCTATGTCTTTGTTGGCCTTATGCTAAGGCTTTGCGCGAGTTAATCTTAAAAAAATTTTTTGAGATCCAATAATTTTTTTTAAAAAAGAACTTCTTTATAAATCATAATAAAATAAGAAATGTTAATGTGGTTCGGTAACCTGAATTTTTTATAATCTCAATAATTTTAGTAATATTCATATTAATCTTACTGAATAATATTTATTGAAAAGTCATGTTGTTGAATTGGCATAAAAGTAGATTCCTAATTTCGCTATTGCGTATCAGCACTCTTTGTACAAAATGATTAATAAACCCTTCGCGTGGGTGTTTCTTAACTTTACATTAATTCAACTGAGTATCAAATTCAAAACAATTAAAATAAAAATAAAAAGCTGACCCCAGTAAAGTGACATGCATGTTCATCGGATACTCTTGAGGATTTGAAACAAAAGTTGTTTAATTATATACGTTATCCCACCCACAATGAGGCCTCATCCATTGTTCAAACTTAATCAGCCTTCATCCGACGGTCGGGATCTCAAGTTATCGACCCTCGTGAAACTGCCTGTAATGTTCTAGACCGTCCAATTTTCTGATAGTGCCGTAGTGGAATGTGGAAAATCTTTGTGGGACAAATTGGAAGAATACTATAGGTTTTCGAGAGTTTAATTTATTTTTATGGAAAAAAAAATCCCCGTGTTGTAATTTACAGTGATTCGTAAAATCAATGACTTGTCGGCTTGGATAATTAATAAGCAATCATTTATCAATCATTGTCAATGACGAGCCACGCTGGTTTTCAAAAATAATTCGTAAAGAGATAACAATAAGTAACTTTGCAAATATAAAGCTTTTAATTAAACACCCAATGACAGATTGTATCTAATTAATTTTTGCAATAATGGAAACGAATTTATGTCCAATGGAAGCATGAGGAAGAGAGGATGATTCTATCCGAATAAAAATTAAAATTTTATTATGTGAAACCCTAGCTCCCATTTGCTCGTAAAGAATTAAACAAGGGAGGCTCATCACCGCCAACTAATATATATTTTTTAAGTACGCCATTAACCTACCAAAGTACCCAACAAAATTTTCCACAGCACATGCCGAAACTAAGATTTTTTAAAGGAATAAAAAAAATGAACATATATAATTAATTAAAAGTCATGGCTGACCATCGATTTATGGCTAAATTAACCCAACAAATAACTTTAAATTAAAAGAAAAAAAGGAATTATTGTCCTTTTATGTGTTAGGAGGACGCGCAGCCTGCTGGCTAACTTATGTTTATACCTAATCATAATGTGTACAAATCACCAAGAATTTTATATGTGTTGGTATGAGATAAGATTCCAACCTAAATTAAATAGGTTTCACACTAACTGGGGATAAAAATTAAATAATCTAAAGATTTAAACAATGACCTTTTGACTATAGCTTTCACTGTGTTAATTAGTTACTAAAATCAATGGATCATGCAGTCAAATCTCAAGTGGATCATTCTTAAACCCTTTTCACCTTGAATTTTATAGATACTGAATGCACAGTTGCTTTTGAATATAAATCGTTTAAAGAGTCTTCTCTAAAGCCCTTATATTTATTCACACGAACTTTTTGGGTAAATTTCCTTTTATTCTTTACTGTTAGGCATCAGTTTTGATCATAGAATCTAAAAATAGAGATGTTTATCATTCACCCCTCATCAGAAAGTTACCCTTTTGCATGCCAGAAAAAATATAAGGAAAGATCAGGCTACTCTCTGAAATTTATCTTCATTTAGTAAATTACTAATTTTTTATCTTTTAGTCCCTTATATTTAATGTTAATTTGTTACAGCCCCTTGACCTTAATGTTTCAATATCACGGTTACTGTCGAAACCAAATCTTGGTTTCGCTACTATTTTTTTTGGGGTTCTAAAAAATATAACATTTTACATTAGCAGAAGTAATGACAGGATGTTTGACTTTATTTTATTTTTTAAATACAAAGACCAATTAGAAATTGATGCCTAATCTTAGGGAACGGGGACCAAAGGGAAATTCACCAAAACATATGATAATTTACCAAATTGTTCATGATATATTTAAATGACTAGATAGAGCTTGAAAAGTTAGAGCTGAAGAGGTTTTTTGTTCAATGCTTTACTGATCTCATTAGACAAGCACTGACGCATAGATTTAATTCATTTGTGTAATTTTCAGCTTTGAAAAGTCTGATGATGACTATTTTATACGTTGAAGTCTCCTGAGGTCGATTCCGAAACTGATGATCATCATGAAGTTGTTAAGCGGGTAGTTGAATAATGAAACACTAGAATAGAAGCAAAATGCTGTGTGCCAAAGTTGAAATTCATATCGACACAGCAAGTTGAATTATGAAATTACACATGAAGTTAAGCAAGAGCAATATGTCCTTACTGTTAAAAAAAAAACCTTACTTAATTTCGCCAAGGTTGCTACAATTTTTCTATACTCAATTAATTAGCAGATCCAATAAATTAACGTTATGTGTCTGCTCTCGCAGTAGGAGAAAAATTTTGATCCCAAATGGCTAGGAGAGAATTAAAGTATGTTCCTCATGTAAGAGTTTAGGTAGAAGATGAAACTATTTTAAATATTTCTTAAAAAATCATAAAAATGGGGGTGCGGGGTAACGATCCCTATACCGCTGGCATGCTAAGCTGAGTGCTCTATCATCTGACATTCATCACCGGTTGATAATGACACTCTGGAAATTTATTACTCTATTGAGAATGTTGATTAACAAGTTCCATAGTCAATGCTACCATTGTTATGGTTTTCATTTCAATTATTACTGCCTTTGCACATTATCCACCAAACAAAAATCGTCACATCAATATTCGCTATCTTAATTATTTAAAAATAATCTTCATTCTATATTTTTATTAGGGTAAAAATTTGTTTAATCATTATTTTTTTAGTTTAGCATCTGTTTAGTCCTTATATTTGTAAAAATACATCAAAATATCCCTGCTATTAAATTATTGACAACCGTACAATTGTTTTTGTTCTTTTTAGTTTACTTTTATAATGTTAGCTTTTGAGCATTAACAAAAAGAAAAAAATTAGTTTACCAATGTAATCCCAACAAAATAAATAGAAAAAAGGAATATACATTAATTTTGGAGAAACACTCTACTGAGGAGTTAATATATTATTCTTTAATTAATGTCCAAGAAAATTGATTTTTGTTACAGAATTGATTGTTTTGGACATATGTGAGTTCCACAAAAAATTGTACTTTTTGTTTTTATTTTTATTTTTGGGGTTATATCAATATTAATTTTTTTCTTTTAATTAATGTAGAAAAATAAACATTATTATAATAGGGTAATGTTGTAAAAATAAACTCAAATGAACAGCAAGTGAGGCTAGGAGTATCAATAATTTAACAAAAGAGATGTTTTTAAGTATTCGTGAAAATATAAGGATTAAATGGATGTTAACCTCAAAATATAAGGAATAGATGAGCTTTACCCTTTTTTTTAAAGGTTAACCTCATATAAGGATATATTTATTGACAAATTAAAAAAAAATAACACCTAGTTGGGGGACATATAACTAGATAGAAACGTTTTATGAAAATATATAAATGGTTAACAATTAGCCTTTTTAGAGTGCATTTAGAATCGGGGTTGGACAACTGTTGTTTTTAAGTTACAGCAATAAAGTGTTCGGTAAATACTAACTGCTGTAACTTGAAAGTTATGTTGATATGATTTTTTACTTGTATAATGGAGAATCTATTATATTTTTAATAATTTTATCAAAATTATTATTTAAAATTTATATTTACTATATGTTATTAATTTTTATTTCATAGTTACAATTTTTTTCCAAAATAGCTGCAACTTAAAAATTATGGCATCTCAATCTCAAACACACCCTTAATTAAGCAAGGTACTTTGAATCTCAGAAGGCCTAATTGACACCAAGCAACGTTATTAGGACAATTGAAACCAAGGTTGGCCTAGCGATAGGTATGAGAGAAAAGTCGAATTTCATCGATTTTTGCCAATAAACTGCTGTTATGACACCGATTTTGAATACTCCAACGAGGAGATACAAGAGATTGATTAGTTAAAACGATTTTGGAGTGGACTTTTTTTCGTTGAGCATTCAGAAGAGAATTTAATATACAATTTTCAATGATTTCCAGACCTTTAGCGTGCTCCCCTTACAGAGTACATCTATGAAACTCTTGACTGGACCACTAATTCTATAATTCATCATTTTTCAACTCCCTTAGTGACTCAATATTTTGATCATTAAAGTATAATGGAAAAGAACATAACAGCGATGGTTCACTTTAGAATATTGCCTGCCTAGCCGTCTGCTCAATCGGGGATTGCAATGCGTTTGAAATTGATTAGATCCATTTCATGTTACCTAATCAATTGATGTTAACACTGAAATTAATTATGTGAAATGAGACAAAACTATCTCTCACAATATACATGCGACATACATATATTTTAGTTATATGACGATCAGTAAATTAATAAATTTAGGTAAACATGGCCGAAAATAAATTGTTTTGAATTGTGTGAGAATGATATATGTCGCAATTTTGAAGAGTCTCCCTTTTTATATTGCGACATATATATGCATAGAAAAGGACCTATAAGTGACCCTTTGCTCCATTATTTATTTTGCTGCGACTGACAACCACGACTGTGAAATCAACTCTTGATTAATTGCAGTGGAAAAATCTTAACTGCAGCTGCGTCACTTGAGTGAAATCAATAGAATTGATTCATCACTAGGTAACTCCTCTAGTTAATTTCTTGACTGGTGTTTTGTAATTATCCTCTTGTCTACATAAAGCAAGCATATCTATGCAAGTCTAGTTCCATTAATTTCTTATCCCTATTTCAAAGAGAGCATGCATATTATAATTCAGAACAAAATCCTTCATTGTCCGCTGAAAACATTTTAATTTTCTGTCACACTCTAAAGTTTTTATTGTTAACATTTCATATCTTATTAAAATGTCCATAATATATCATAAATTGAGAGATATAAATAACAATTTGGAGCGATGATCATTAACAAAAAGATACAACGAAGGAAATTCAAAACAGCTATACCTCCTCTCCAAGGTAAATAATGACCTCCAAGCAGCTGGCATGGTTCTTACCTTTTGCCCTTTACTTGTTTTATGCAAAATAATAATGTTACAGACAAAAGGTGAATGAATCAAAATCATGTTGAGTTAAAGTTAATTAATTAATTATAATATTCAAAGACGCCCATGAACACCACCTAAAAACACAGCACGTCAAGCGAAAATATACAGAAGTTTCGAATGTCAACGGCTATTATCGTAAAGCAACATTCGTCATAAAATCAAACCAATAAAATATCGTCAACTCTTTCGTATACATTGAAAAGGGACAGTACATACAATATATCTCAGCATTACATCACATCCAATGAGGCCAATTCTTGATTTATTTAAGCTAAACATACATAGATGCGTGTATGGCTACATTTTTTCGAGCTGAATAATTTGCTTGTACATATACAACAAATTCGTTGACAATGATGCTGAGATTTGTTGTCGGCCGGCGTGACACTAATTAAAATAGCTTGCTATATCGTCGTTTTAGGGTTAGCATAAGGCACTAAGATTAGATATTCTTGGACGTTTAGCTTCAATATTCATTTGGCCACCTCTCAGGTGATGAGATCATGCTTTTAACTAACACATCATTGATTCCCATATATATTTTTCGTTAATTTTAGTCTTGATTCTTTAACATATAGCTATAACTAATGAATGAGGTAGGCTATGAGCTCTATACATGAAGTTTGTGGCTTCATAACGCATTGGAGTTTCTTCTTTTATTGCAGTTATTTGACCCCCTCAAATTGTCTCATAAGTTCTCACTTTTCAGTTTATTTTACTATTTTTTAGAATCAGTTTCAGTAATTTATTTTTTATTCTCTCTTTCCCACTCCCTCTCTGTACCTCTCTCTAGCTTAACCATCATCCCCCCCCCCCCCCCCACAATATCTTCATAAAAAACAAGTACATCATCATCATCATCAAGAGCACTACCACAACCTATCTTCTTCACCATCAATCCATCACCTCCACTCATATATATATATATATATATATATATATATATATATATATATATATATATGATGAGTTTCGGGTAAAAGCCTATTTGGTCCATGCATTTTAAAATTAGTGTCTATTTGGTCCCCGTATTTTTAAAAATAACTCGAAACATTCCTGCCGTTAAAGTATTGATACACCTACCGTTACTTTTTATTTCTTTTGGCTTACTTTAACAATATTACTCTTTTATAATAAATTTTTCGTTTGGATATTAATAAAATAAAATAATTAAATTACCAATTTAACCCTAAAAATTATACTAATTTTTAATTGTCAAAAATTGTATGCAAACTATCAAGTGTGCAAATGGTGCTTGCAAAAAAATTAATATTTTATTTTTATTTTTTAGGGGTTAAATTGGTAATTTAATTATTTTATTTTTATTAATATAAAAGGGTAATATTGTAAAAGTAAGCCAAAAGAAATAAAAAGTAACGGTAATGGTATTAATACTTTAATAGGTTTCGAGATATTTTAAAAAATACGAGAACTAAATGGACAATAATCTTAAAATAAATGGACTAAATAGACTTTTATCCGATGAGTTTCAATGTTGATTTTGTTAAATTTTATGACCAAGTGATGAGTTTTGTTGTTATTGATGATATTAGTTTTACTTAATGTGATTATCTATGATTTTATTTAATTTCAAATTGGAATTTAATTACAAGTTTATATTTGATTCAAATTGTGAATCAATTGAAAAAATGAGAGAGCTATGAGGGATGAGAAATTAATTTATTGCGAGCTTGAGAGAGAAGAAAAACATTAATTAAAATGTGGAGGCTGCTAAGATAAACTAAGAGGATCAAATATCACCATTCTTTATAATTAGTTAGATCTCACATTTTATAAATTTGGGCATCCACATTTAAGGACTCATGCATGCATAGTAAAAATTAATACTTGATTAAATAATAGTTTTTGTTGGTTTTGATTTGAGGATGACATGATATATTAATAATTCTACAAATTTATTATGTAATAAGTTCTAACAAAATCTTATTTTTCATAGTACCCAAATTAATTTTAATTTGAAACTAAATACAATGATATGTCTATTATTTTCTTTCTTGTACAAGTATAATACTTTATGTATTTCATTAGTTATTGTTGTATTATATGTGCTATGTTAAGATAAATAAGAGAGAGATTGGCTTGATATATTGCATCTAGAAGGTCTTTTTTGATGAGTTATTATATAATCATGATCCAGCCAAAGAATCAATCAACTAAATCGCTCAAACAAGATCAAATCAGACATATTTCTTTAATTAGACTACATTTAAACTTCATAAAAATTCCTATTATGAACGAGATATCATCTTTATAAATTAATCATTTTTAACTTATCACTATATTAGTATTCACTAAATTAATAGATTTCGTTTCTGTTAACATGAATATGTTAATAATATTAATTTTGATGATCACAAACTTTAAATGGTTTTTGATAAAAATGTTGGAGCTATTTCTTAATAAACGAAAGCCTTAATAATCATTCCATTCATACTCATAAAAAATGGACTTTAAAATTAGAAAAAGATTCTCTGCAAAATCTAATTTAAAATGTGATTCTGGAAATAAACGGTGAACCGATTTCTTTTAAACGGTGAACCGATTTCTTTTAAACGGTTAATCGATTAATACTAGAGAGCAACATATTGCCTAAGTTCTAACCGTTTATAAAAAACGGAAAACAGAAAAGATGGAAAGGCTACTGGAATTTAATGGCAAACCGTTTATTATAAACGGTTAACCGATTAATACCAGAGAGCAACATATTGCCTAAGCTCTAACCGTTTATGAAATACGAAAAACACAAAAGATAGAAAGGCTACTGGAATTTAACGGTGAATCGTTTATTACAAACGGTTAACCGATAACATCCAGAATTGAAGGTTGTACTTCGCTGGCACTGTTTAACAAAACTGGATAAGGCTGAATTGTTTTACAGGTTACTGGAAACAAACGGCAAACCGTTTATTACAAATGGTTAATTGACAATATCCAGAGAAGTCACTTCATGTAAATCCTTAACCATTTACTATAAACGGATAATTGATGTTCATCTTTGAGGTCTCTAGAATTTAACGGCAAAAGGGTAACCCTAAACGGTAAACTGTTTATTTGAAATTTGGCCCAACAGTAACTTTTGACCAGCGTAAATGGTTAACCGTTAATGGTTAACGGTGAACCGTTTTCGGGCCGACAGTTTGTAACGGCTAATTTTTCAGCTCCAAATATAAATAAACTCATTCAAATTCAAAGAAGATTGATCACAACACGACTATTGAGCTTATATTCGAGAATACAATCTTCATAGAGCTTAGAACACATTCTTGCTTCATCTATTGGGGATCATTGTGTAATCTTACATATTGTGAGAGGCAAAATAAATTTGAAATCTTTTGTTTTGAGTGATTATAAGTGTTGGGATACACTTAGGTTAAAGAGATTGTAATAATCTCTTATTGTAAAGGTTATTGACACCTTAGAAGTCAAGTGTAAGCATTTGAAGCCTTAGAGACTTGCTTAGTGGAATTCTCAAGTCCGGAAAGCTTGGAAGAGTGGACGTAGGCGAGGTTAGCCAAATCACGTAAAAATCTCTATGTTTGAATTTCTCTTCTCTTATCTTTTTATATTGTGATCAACTTAATTGTTATTGCTTTGAATTTAGGTTATATTTGCTTTGAGTTTTTATTTATAAATTAAATAATTTTTGAAATCCCAATTCACCCCCCTCTTGGGTTGCATACTTGTATTTCAGTTTCGTGGTCCAAAATTATTAATTTATAAAATTTCTACTATAAATCTAATAAAGACCTACATTTTTATTTAGCTTTTAACATATATCACTCACATTTTTACCTGCTTATTATAGTTTATAGTTATAGCTAGTTAGTGATTCTATTCTACAATGCATCTCAATCCCAAAACATATCATTCATTATCCAAAAGTTTGTGAAACCATTTCCTGCTTTGACAAATTTAAATAACATATCTATCCCTGTATACTGTATTTTGTATTGGAATAAGCTTCGCTCTGCTGACGTGCTATTATCGTACGGAAACGTTGACAAATTCATTAAACCATATTTATTTATGCCAAATGGCAAATTATAAAGTTATGTGTGTATGAGTATGACAATGGTGATGCATGCAATAGCTAGTTATTTGACTTGGTTCATTTTAAATTTCAAGTTTCCTGTCACGCGCAATCGCATGCTTCATCTGATCACTTCAGCACAACCAAACAATCATTTTCTTGTAGTATATTATTATTCACTTGTTTTTTTTTGGTTTTTTTAATTTTTTTTTCAACGTGTGATGATATGGTTTGCACAATTAATTGGACCCCCCTAAATTCCACTTTTATGCCTATCTCTTTCTTATCCGCTTTTGAGTCTTTGATTCTGGACAATCGATATTTTGCATGCGACTGATCAACCGATACCACCGTTTCAAGAAGCAACCGTTGTGCTTTCTTAATTGAGCAAGAAAACGAGCAACGCATTTCTTGGAATACATTAGTTTTATAATTTTTATCATTGTGATGATGATAGATGAGTTCGTCATGACTCACAATGTTTTCAAAGTAGAGTAATTGTGGAGACACAAGCATATTATACAAATAAGCTGGGTACGTCTACCATGCATCGCCTCTTACTTTTTTTTTTATTACACACCCAATTTGTCATTGTCGACGCCCAAAATTGTACAATAGTATAATATAATACATCATAAGCTGAACAACAAGAATGAAAATAATAGTAGTAATTATATAATACATCTTAATGCCAAGGGTGAAGAACAAAAATTTGAAGAAAAAGATAGTTCGCAACCGAAAACTTCGAATTTAAAACTCTTCAACAGAGACTGGGTGTGCGAAGCTTGGAGCAAGGCCAA
Organism: Citrus glauca; assembly: GCA_029633175.1. Classification (NCBI taxonomy): domain Eukaryota; kingdom Viridiplantae; phylum Streptophyta; class Magnoliopsida; order Sapindales; family Rutaceae; genus Citrus; species Citrus glauca. Next base: position 7,648,429 of record JAQOOD010000009.1, read on the forward strand.
ACTCAATGATTTTTCAATTGATTATAAAATAGCCAATTGCTCAGCTTCTAGCGAAGGGTATGCCATTGAAGTTTGAACCCGATAATGCTTTATGAGGAGGTCTGCTTGGTGGTTTATTCAAAATTGATTCCAGAGAATTTGAATCTACTAATTCAAAAAAATAAATATTATGAGAATGAGATCCTGTACATAAAGGAACATTAACCTGCCTGAACAAGCTTCACTGTCCCGGTACAAATTGACAGGCACCATCCAAAAATACTAATACGCAATTCAAGTTTCACAGACCATAAGGCATCAATAAAACCAGCACATGTGATTTTCTTCTGATTAACTACTAGTCATACAGAAATGTTACAATGAGCAACAAGCTCATACAGGTTACAGTAGCAGCATGATCAGCCCTGCCAGGAAAATTTTGCAAAGAGATCAAGCCTCCACAATCAGTCAAATCCCACAACGGTGATAGCTTTCAACATTCTGACATGATGTCAGCAAACATTATGTGGCTATAAAAACCTGAACACAGACCAATATCGATTCACAAACTCAAGCATAGCACATAATAAATAAAATAGTACTAAATGAACAAACATAGATTAGTTTGTCACAATGTCAAAAGCGTCAGTCTTCTGCATAAATTGGGAAATCCACCCTAACCGACTCAAAAGTTTGTCATGAAGTACCATCAGGTATCAGCACAAGGAATTGTTGCACCATATATTCTTGGTAAAGCTCTAAGAATCTAAGTAGTATCATAGAGGAGTGTGCTCTTGAAATCCATGCTGAAGTCAAGCGGTAATCATATTGAACTGGAATCTGGAAAGCTGTTGAGGAATGGTTGAAATAACCGGCCCATATCTCTGCCACAAAATAAGCGTTGTGGTATAAGAAAAACACTAGTAAAGTAATATTACCTTTATCACAAAACTGACAGATTAGTGAGAGCTGACAGAAAAAATAAGGGAAGAAGGATGAAGAAGTGAAGTTCATGCACTAGGCCTATGTAAAATTCATTTCAAACATACTCTCAATTCAGTCCCAAGCAAAATCTCTATCTACCTATAGAATAGGATTATCTTGCAGTTAAAAGTTGACAGTCAAAAATCTTAACAACGTAAAACTAAAGTAAGCTTCCAAGATAATATAAGCTGGCAAATAGATGAAAGACATGAATTCTAAATACCTGGACGTTATCATAGAGTTCAAACAGTGGTACAGCAAGGAGTTTCAAATTTTTGGGCACAGCAAAGTACTCTCTCTCGGACAAGTGAACAAGGAAAAGCTTCTTACACTCCTGCATTACCATAAATGAAGCAAGAATAGAGAGGGAATGAGTGAGCCCATTACACTAGCAATGTGAAATAAATAAATAAATAAAGATGAAGAATGACGAAGAGGCCCACAATTCTACGGAGTTTACCTTTGGCTTTGTGATGTGGGGAGGGCAGTAAGGATACATTATGGTTTCAAAGTTTGGCCTCCACCAGATTGCAACACATTCACCAATCTGAAATAAGAAATCGGCAAAACGAGATGAACATAATGAAAAAAATTGATCCCAAAACTTGGAATATCCTTAAAGGCTTAAAAAAGGGCTAAAAGAAAAGATGCCCTCCAATCATTTCCACCAATATATGCAGTTCCTGATACAACTAGAGTCTAGGATACGTGATGAAATGCTGCTTTTCTCATCTATCACTAAACACACTAAATGTACATTACTACATTAGTACGTATGAGCAAATAAGAAGGCTTGCATTTCCCAGCCAATGCATTCCTAATTGACACAGCCTATAATTTCTAATTTCTATCAGCAGTCCTTCTCATGACGCTCTTAATCTGGGTAATACTTCTTTCTAAGTTTTCCCATTGACATTATTCTGAACTCTCAAATGTACACTCAAATAATTGACGTGAAACAGGATATAACACCTGCCAGTCTGGCACAAGAGCAGGAGAATTCGCCCCAAGCTTGCTGGTCAGCTTCCTTTTCAACCCCTCAATTTCTGTCCAAAACAGTGAAAGGATAGACATCACAAACAACATAAGTTCCAATCAACATACTTATAAGGGACCCACACAATAATAGTGTAGAACAGTAAGATCATACCGTTCTCTCCAGGCTTTAAACGCCCACCAGGAAGTTTGCAGAATGTGTTTCCAATTTGCAGAAGTAGTATGTGAGGATGATTATGTTCCTGAACCTGCAAGATAAAACAACATATAGCAAATGTGAAATGTTATTGAAGTTATTACATCAGCAATAGTGTCCTTGCCCAAGATAATCTGAAAATTCTGTTGCTTCTGAATTTTGATATAATCAACATGTTCCAAATTTTGTTGCTTCCAAACAGTGTTCTCTGCAAATATTCTTTATACAGTCCATAAGTCATATCTAAAGGCAAATGTGGATGACAACCATGAATCATAACCTCAGGGTTGCAAAAGTCCAAACCGCAGAGACAGCTTGGAGAATGGCCCATTTCCATACCTCATTGGTCTTATAGTTTCTAAAGTCTAATTGGTTTGTCTGGTCTAGTGAAGCCAGAACTGAATGACTCAACCATTTGAAGGTGAATCTAGCAAAATTGAATTGTTGAAGCTCAAAATTTACCATTACAAACAGGTATTAATCAAGAAACAGCTGCTGCTACTTAAACACATATGCCAGGTCCAAAATCCATGGAAGAGGCTTCACAACAAAATTATACATAAAGCTGTCAAAAATGTAACTCAAGTAACCAAAACAAAACATACCAGTAAAATTGCTTCGACACTCGTCCTCATGCCCTCTTTCATATAGCTGAAACCCAGAATTCCAAAGCAATTATCATATTCTACTCCAAACATAAACTTCCAAAGCTGAAATATTTCTTATAAGAGAAATTATTTCTTCTTCCCCTAGAAACCAAGATCGTAATTCGGGGCAAAAGGGGAGGGGGGGAACCATTTTTATTCAAAACTTTCCCAAATAAATTCTCATTGAAATAAGGTTCTCTAATTGACAAATAACATAGCACAGAATTAAACTAGGATTTCGGATCATAGATCATTCCCTTATACATGTAAATTCAAACAAAACATGAACCAACTTTTTTCTGAAAAAAAATAAAAATAAACAATCTATATGGTTTATCTAGGGTTTTTCATATCGTACGACGAGAGAGAGAAGACGCTAATTTAGAATTTTAAAAAATAAAATAAAAATGAGAGAAATAAGGAAATAAATAATAAAAAAAAAGTACTTGACTTTCATGCGGGCAAGGCGATCGGCGACGGAGGTGTCCTTCTCCATCTTCGGCTCTTTGGTGCCGAATGTGTAACTCGACAGCGGGTACGTGTTCACCACCGGTGACGTCACCATCTTCGACTCTTTCTCTCTATCTCTCTCTCTCGCTCTCTCTCTCTTGAGAAACAACGGATCACCCAGCCTCTGTTTCTCCTCCTTAAATCTTAATTGTTCTTTAGTTAACAGTCGAGTCTCGAGTGGTGTTTTGTTGTTATGTTATTATATATTACTATTCAGTTGCCTCTACTCTCACGGCTGATCATTCTAGCTGGGGTGGGCAAAACCGAACCGGTTCGGTTTGGTTTGTCGGTTCGATTTTTTTATTTTTAAAAAATTAAATATAGAAAAACCGAACCGAATGTTTGATTTTTGGATCAAACTTTAAAACATCCCAGCAGGGCGAGAGAAAGTTGATATTCGCTCCAATTAAACTAAGTTATATTTATCTTTCGAAGAGTTCAACACATTATGCTTTTTTTTTTTTCGAGTTGCAAGTTTTTCTCATTTTGTCCAGACGATCCTCTGTTTTATTTTGTTTGTTCACTATGGCACGGAATTATAACAAAGTTGAAATAACTCAAAAAAAAAAAAAAGAGTAGCACCTAACCATTAAAAGCTTTATTTGATCAAACAATCCCAAATTCATTTATTTCAACTACATCAAATAATTTTTCAAATTGGTCAAGACTCTCTGATAATATCATTTGAGTCTCTCTCTTTTATAAAATTTTAGTATAACCTAATATTTAAAAAAATATTTACATATAGAAATTATATTATAGCCTAGTATGTTTTACAAATTTTTTAAAAAGGGCATTGACCAAAAGTCAGCAAGGCAAGATAACATTATGATCCCTATGTTCGATAAGTTATATTATGGCGCATAAACTTATTTTATTTTATTTACGTTTTGAGATAAAAGTTTTGATATTAAAAATAGTGATAATAATTCTAAACATTATTCAATTTAGTCCAAGATTTTACATTTTTTTTTGCGTATACAAATTTGTAAATTAATTTTTTTTGTTGATTATACATTGATTATAATAGGCCTTATGTTGAAGTTAAGATGAACAGAAAAACTGATTTGTTAATTTGATCCATTAAGTGAATTGTTACCAAAAAATTGAAATCGAATTGAACCGAAGTATTGGTTCCGATTCAGTATTTATTTTCTCTAAAAACTGAACGGATTTTTTGAATTTAGGATTCAAACCGAACCAAAATGAAAATTTATCCAAAACTGAACCGATGTCCACCCCTAATTCTAGCTTTGCCATGCGGTTTTTGCCCTTCTCTTTTTACAATTCCCATTAAAATTCATTGTACTCTATCTCTCTCTCTCTCTCTCTTTTAAATTTTTTTGGGTTTTATTTGTAAGTTGTAATGAAAATTTTTATATACTATAAACACCAGTGTTATGAATGTAAAAAATAATTTATCACCACTAAAAATTAAAAGAATTTCACAACAAGACAAAAAAATACCATTACGATAAAATTAGGGGTAAATTAGAGTTGACTTTTATTAATTAAATTGAAAGAAAGAACAATTCGAGAGATAGGTCAATCTCTCATAAAACTCTTAATTATTTCTAACATTAGACAAAACTCAACATAAATCATAAATGACTCCTTAATCTCTTATTTATATCTGAACCCTAATTAATAAAATTATTAAACTGCTATTGCCCCTAAAATTACTAAACTATCCATGCCCTTTATATTTGCGCCTAACATAAGTTTTATTGGCCTAACATTACTCCCCTCCCAAAAAGACTTGTAGTAATTTATCCTTACATTGATGCCCTGGTGAAAATTTGTTATTGCATCGAAAACACAACCCCTTCGCCCTCTTATCCTGAATCTCTGTCTCCGTGAGACGTTTGAAAGTCACCCCCGATTGTGCCGGACCAACTTGATTCCTTTGGGAATCTCTTTGCAACCCCATCATTTGCATTTTCTGGCCTCCTGGTGTTCTGCTTTGCAACTCTCACTGAAACCCTAAAGTATGGGTTTTCTAACCTACTAACTGTGTGCTATTTTGATATGAAAAACTTATTAAAGTGCTCATATTAACTCATTGTATTGTGTTCTTATCTTCAATCATCTGTGCCAACTCCATTGACTCCCCTAACCCTCTCGGCCTTAGCAAGCGTAGCGAGGCTCGAATTTCTGGCTTCAGTCCCTTTATAAAATTCTCTTCCAATACTACCTTAGACACCCTGATAGCAACTTAAATTTCTCCCTATACTCCATAAATTTTCTCTCTTGGGTCAGAGCAAAAAATTGTTCGTTCAAATCTCCCTCTTAAATGACTTGAAACCTCTCTAACAATCAATCATTAAATTCACCCCACAATCTCAATGGTTGTCATTGTTTTCGCCAATGAAACCACGTAAGGGTCTTTCCCTCCAAACATAAGGTCACCACCATCAGTTTTTCCCTTTGTGAAAGTCCATTGATGGCGAAATAGCGTTTTACCCCATACACCAATCTATAGGTATAATGCCTTAAAAAATATGCATTTTCAGTTTTCTTACTCTATAATTTGCCCCAAATTAAGTATACATTTCCCAATTATGCGGCATTTGAGGTCTCTAACCTCCCGAGTCTACTCCAATTTCCACCAATCTCGAAGACCCAACCCAAAATTCTCTTTGCCTAGCCGCATTCCGGTCATAACAGCTCATTCTCTAGCCAGAAATCCCTCTTGGCCAATTGACCCCAAATTCAACCTATCCAAACACAAATTCGCCTTGCTCGGGCCTAAATCCAGCCCACCCAGGTTGTGCCTCACCCCCAGCACTGCCAAGTTTCCCAGCCCGATCACCTTGATTCTTGCGCCATCACCCACCACAGGTTATATGCCATTTGATACTTATTCTGCCACACCACCATGGCCTATCGATGTTGTCAGAGGTGGCTTGGGGTGGAGTTCCGTCAATTTCAGTAACATGGCTTCAAGGGGTGAAAATTGTTGTTGAACAATGTTAAATCACTCATTAATGATGTCCTTGAGCTATCTGACCTCTGCTTTCAATTTTTTTTTTTCAAATGTGTCCACTTTCTTACTACCATTATCCCAAGATTTTTGCTTTGATAGGACTTAGGGCTAATTTTTAGTGATTGAATTAAAAAAAAAATCATGACTTACAATTTGAGAGATAGGCCAATCCCTCCCAAAACTATTAATTGTTCCTAACATTAGATAAAATTCAACATAAACCCTAAATGACTCATTAATCTCTTATTTATACCGGAACCCTAATTGATAAATTACTAAACTGCCCCTACTCTTAAATTACTAAAATGTCTTTACTCTTTTATATTTGCGCCTAACATAAATTTTATTGGCCTAACACATTATCTGTAAGGATGACAATTTGACTCGATCTTAATTTTGGTCTGATTGGCTCAATCCTATTTTTTTGAGGTTTGACCCAAATATTTGGATTTCGGGTTGGGTTCGAGCCAAAAATTTTAGGCCTGATCAAATTTCGAGTTAGGTCGAGTCGGCTAAGCTCAACCGGAACTTATATTTACAAAAAAAAATGGTTGTAGAATTGAATTGTGTGTGGAATAAATGGTTTTGGTGTTGAATTGTGTGTTTTTAATGTTGGATTGTAAAATTGAATCGTAAAAAATCATTACTATTAATTTGGTTGTTTTGTGAATAATTTTGTAATTAGTTGTTGCATATTTTGCCTATTGTGTTGTAAATTATTTTGTGTAACTATTAGAAAAATCATTTCTTTGATTTTATATTCATGGTATTATAACTAGAAAGAGACAAAAAATTGTAAAGTAACATGAATGAAATTGAGATATGGTCATAAAATTACACGATATTGACAAAACAGTGCCCAGCCCGAATCGGATCTGGCCTGACCCAAAGCACAAATAATAGGGCCTTGCTTAAGGTCGGGCTTATAATTTCATTGGTGGGGTTGGGCGCGGGCTTAACCATTCCTAATTATATGCGGAATTTTCCAAAGTTACATTTGTAGTAACTGACAGTTGGACTACAACATGCAAAAACAAATAACATGAGAGGTAAGTCGAATAGGCCAGTGTGTGGCTTTTCCATTATTTTAGTTGGAATGTAAATTACAACAAATGGAACCTTATATGCGAACTTTTTGTCTTTTTTATTTTTTATACTATTATAAATATTTTATTTTCCAATTTTTATTTTAAAAAATCGATTTTAATCATATTTGGATCGTTGATATTGTTCATGTTCTTTCATATGATAGAATAACATGCCAAGCCGACAAGGTGAGATTTTAAAGCAACGTTGTAGTTTTCAGAAAATTTAAGCATCATCACGAGTATCATTAACTTGACAACATTCAAAATCATTACAAAATTCATTGAATTTTTTTCTTTTTCATGAGAAATCATGTATTGGCTCAAAACGTATATATTCCTTAGTTATTATTATTTTTAACTTTAATTGAAATTAAAACTGGTTAATGATTTTATCTCATTTTCTTTTAGTGCGTAAATTATCAGGATAAAATTAGAAATCGGCTTTGTTCTGAAAAAAAAAAAAAAACCTCTTTTTGTTGGGTCAAGTTAGGGGAAAAAAATCATCTCTTGATGTGATTCCTTTTGAACTTTTTAAGATCTCATACCATGTGTCTTTAAATGATAGTATATGAATATGATTTAATTTAATTTATTTTTTATTTATTAACAACTAGTTAATAATTAATTTATTTACTCATAACATGATAAAATCAGGAGAAAATTTTGATCCCAAATTAGATCAGTGTCTATCAATCTAAATAAGTGCAGGATGTGCGGATTGGATTGAGTTGGAGTTATTAATGGTTCTTTCGACAAAATTCATTTATGTCACTACAAAATTCAACTTAATTTCAGCATCATGGCGTTATGCGTTTTCGAGTTTTCTCTACGGCTCTTATAGTGGGTCGCAATAAATTTTTTTAGAGTCAGGGATTTGACAAGAATAAATGCTTGGACAAAGAGGAAATTACTGCTCATTAAGTGTACATAAGTTACTTTTCTTGATCCTTTATATTTCCGAAAAAACTTATAAGTTTAACGCCAGCTACTAGGGAAAAAATAGTAAGATAATCAATAAAATTGACTCTTAATGTCAAAAGAATTTGATGGGTCTCAAAATATAAGAGTGGTTTTTTTTAATATCTTTCTGTAAATGACGTATATAGGGTTTAACTCATGTTTTCCTTTGTTTAACGAGGAGAAATTTAATGGTACATTATGACATAAAATCTCTAATATAAAGTAGATTTTCTACACATTAAAAGATCTTTCAAGGAAAAAAAATGACAATAAGTTAAAGAATGTACATTATTCTTTCTATTTCATAAAGATGAAAATTATATTCTTTTCATTTAGAGTTGTTTATCAAACGGTACTCATCAACTTTCATCTGATTACTACACTCAAGCAAACATATAGACTGACATTTGTAAACTTCGAGTGATTTCCTTGAAATGACACTAGTCGAACTGGACAACAGTATACGAAAAGCAGTAAGTAAATGATTATTTTAACTTTTACTTTTTTTGCTACTAGCCGATAGAAAAATAGCGTGATTGGTTGTATTTAATTCACAATAATCTCTCTCTCTCTCTCTCTCTCTCTTTAAATCAAAAAGTACTTTTCTGTAATCCAAGCTTACGAGGATGCTCAAGCTACGTACTTATGTTAAGCCTTCTGTAATTCCATTAGTAAGCATAGAAGAAAGATGGTCTTTTCCAGATAAAAATTGGTTTAAGCTGAATTCAGATGCAGCAATCGATGAGGCTGACGGTTTAGCCGGACTTGGAGTTGTAATTAGAAATTCGAAGGGAGAATTTATGACTGCTTCAAATTATAGAAGACGCTTCTTCGGTTATATTGAACTTGCGGAAGCTAGTGCAATATTGGAAGGTATCAAATTGGTAGAGGAGTTGGGGCTTAACTCACTAGTGGTAGAGTCTGATTCAATTAATGTCATTAGGCTCATGTCAAGGAAAATTAATAGCAATTTGGAAATTGATTGGGTTATATCTGAAATCAGTGCTTTTATTTGTAAGAAAAGTTTGTTTGCCGTGACACATATTCTAAGATCTTATAACTCAGTAGCTCGTAAAGTTGTTAAAATGACTCTTTGGTCAATCAGAGTCTTGTATATGGGTGCAAGAGTCCCCTCCTAACATTGCATTTCCCTTGTAATGTTTCAGTATAATGAAGCAAATTTTAATGTAAAAAAAAAAAAAAAAAACTTATGATCATACATATATTTCTATATCTTGATCAGAAGATGATTTAATTTTATCCCGGGGCTTCAGGTAGATAATAACAAATTAACAGTAGAAATGAGATTGAGAGGGGTCAAATATTAGAATATAATTAGGGATACAGAGTGGGTATCCACAGTGTACCAATTTTGCAGTAGTAAGACATAGCGAGTACATATGTTTTGTGACACAATAGTAAGAGAGATAAATTCCAAATAAATATAATAAATCAAAACTTAACCAAGGCAACAAAATCATAGGATTATATTAAGGGAATTTTTCGCAGCATTATTTTTGTTTTGTCATACATATATTCAATCACCATAAAATTTTAAAATATTCTCTACACCACCTTTGTTTATAAACTTATATTAATCAACTACTTGGACACTAATAAAGTTAGAATCTATTAAAAAATTTTAATAAAATGATCATTTTTACCCTGAATGGATTAAAAGATCATTTTATCCTTCAAAATTTTTTAAAAATTATAGTTATAATAATGCCCCTAAATTTAATAAAATAAAAAATTCTCAAAACCCAATATGTTAATTTTTGGTAATTATAATTTTTAAATGATGTTATTATTTGGGTAATTAATGAAGACAATGACAATTGTTTGATAATTGTAATTATATGATTGATAACTTTTTATTAATTTCAGATACTTCTAAAAAAAAGAAAAAAAAATCTTTAAGATGAGTATTATACATTTTTTAGGTTAAAAGGATTTAAAAAAATCAACCATATTTTATCAGTTCATTAAATGGGACTCACACACCCACTTTTTTAATAATATTAAATGGTAATTATAATTCATTTTATTTTTCAAAATTTTTAAGATAAAATTATCTTTTTAATTCATTTAGGGGTAAAATATTCATTTTATTTAATGTCTTTAATAAATTTTTATTAGTGTCAAAGTAGTTGATTGATATAAGTTTATAAACAAAAATGGTGTAAAAAAACATGTCAAAATTTTATAGTGATTACATGTGTATATGACCATAAGAGGATCACCAAAAGACTCCTTTAATTTAACTCTTCAAATACTTATTTGCTTACCTATACGGCAAATAGAAGAGTGAAAAAATTAATTATCTTTTAAAAGACTCTTCAAATAAAAGTAAGTTTTATTTTAATTAAATTTTTTCTCCACCAAAATAATAACAATTATAACACATCTTTTCCTTCAAGAATGAGAAGATGAAAAATAATATAATACTAACAAATTGAAAGTATCAAAAGACTCTCTAAGAGATTCTTTGAATGACATTATCCTTCTTTCTCTTCAATAATTAAAGAGAGACAAATGATAATTTGAATAATTTTATTTAAAAGTTATTTAAAACATTTTTTATTTATATGCGTCTTAAAATGGAACTTAACTATAGTACAGTGTGATATCATATCACAACTGCATATAACCATTAGATCCAACTACGTAGCTATAGCTATAGGATCTATGATCATAATTGGATCTAATGGCTAGGTATTGGATCTTTTATCATAATTGATTCTAATGGCTAGGTGCAATTAAGATATTACAGCTGCACCAAAATACAAAACACTAAGCACCCATTTCTCGCAAGAAAAATAAAGGTGTGTCAGATCAGTCCATCTGCTTTCATAAAACAAACAAATATCTGTGAGTTAGCCCTTGGCGCATCCCATACAGAGCATTTACAACATGACCTCAGTATATCTTCCTCCTTTACTCCCCACTACCTTTATAAGCATTTTTTTAAAGCTTCATCTGTTCTCATACCATATTCAGATTGTATCCGAATAAAAAAATAATGACTAACGAGAGAGAGCTAGCTAGCTACCATTTTATTGTGCAGATAAGGGCTTCTTTTTGCCCACAAAAACATGCAGAAGCCCATCTGATCCTCCAGCAACCAGCGTGCACTCGTCCTCACTGACTCGTCTCCAGCACACACTGCTAACGAACCCACGTTCAGACCCAGCTGCACCAACTGGCTCGAAGTCATGAACCCAAACGGGCTCACCCCATCTCACATCATACACAAAAACTTGATTAGTTTCTGATCCGCAACCCAGTAACCCGCCATGCCTCCACACTGACAACCCCACAAAGTTCCTATTATTCACATGCCCTTTGTACGTTCTAATCACTCGCGAATCATTCACGTTCCACAGCTTTAAACAACCGTCCGTCCCAGCCGTCACCAAAGTATCAACATCGAGAAATCGAATGTATGTGACGGTCTTTCCATGACCGTCAAAGACTAACACGGGGTCAACCATTTTCCTCACATCGTAAGCGTAGGCCTTCTTGTCAGCGCATCCAGCGGCCACCAACGAGCTGCCGAAGGGGTGAAACTCGACGCAACACACGGCACTTCGTGACGCGCTGGGCTGCACCGTGGAAACACACTTCCCGCCGTCGCAGCGTGGGTCCCACATTTGCATGGTGCCGTCGTCCGAACCGGACGCCCCAAGAACCGCGTCCCCCTTGGAGTAGTCAACGCTCCAGACCCGCCTCCCCCCGTGCTCGTCCCGTTCGAAGATTGGGACTTTCTTCTCCAAGTCGTACTCCATGACGACCCCGTCGTAGTCTCCCGACCCCAAGACCCGCCCGCTCGTCCCCGGTTTCCACTTCAAGCTGCTCAGCTTAGCAGGGGTACAAATGTAATAATCACAGACTTTGCTGTGGTCTAGCACAGCGACAACTGGATGGTCAACTAATACAGACTTTATGTTGTAAATTCTAATCTTTCTGGCGATTCCACCGGTGGCAAAGACGGAATCAGAGGGGTCGAACTCGATGACGCCTATGGAATCGGAAACGGCGGCGTTCGGTGAGCTGCTGGATGAAACAGTGGTACGTAGATTGAAGTCCCATTCGCATCTGGCTCTTTCGTTTGTTGTATCAGCTTGGGGCTGCTGATGGTCGTGGAAGTTGCTCATTGCCCATTCATGCGAAGTGGGGAATTGTATAACAAGAAACACACATTTTTTTTTTTTTTTTTGGGCTTCTGCGCCAATCAATCCCCGTTAAGCTAACCCGTGTGAAGTAGACGTGGATAAAATATAGGGTTGTTATCTCTCCATAAGAAGCGAAATCGCCCACTTGATCAGTATTCTTCTAACGTATATATTCTCTATATTTATTTATTTTCTTAGATTCTTGCTATTTTTTATTATATTGATGCTCAACTTTGCTTTTATCTACAACAATGCCATCCTTTGTTTGGGGAACTGAAATTAGGTCATTTTTAAATAATATGACAATTTATTTACACCGATCCATATGAGTGGGATTCGAACATTAAAACTCATGTGACGTGAGTGAGTTTAAAGGTTAGACCTCTTTGTAACACCTTTAGAGATTTTATCAGTTAAACTAACTTAACTAATATATGTCGTAACCAAATTATATTTTACCACATACATTTTGTGTAGTGACTTGGTGCTAATAACTTTAATACTTGAAGTTTCCTATGCTTTATAATATGTTTTTGGTGCTATTATTGTCATTAAAATACATGAATCTAAATTATTTTAAAATAATTACTTAGATTTCTTGATTTTAAATGATAGTTGATTCATCAAGAAAACTCTTGTGGTGATGCAAAAAATCCAGAGTTTATTCCTGCTCAAATAGATAAGAAAATAATTTATTTGTCATCATGCCCAAAAAAAAAGGGTTTACACAGTTCCAATATATATAAGCAATTGGTATCATCTAAGTTTTACTTAGGGAATATAAGCTTATACATATTTGTCTTTGTGATAAATAAAAAAAAAAGCAAAGAAAATCGATCAAGCTCTTAATTATCGAAAATAATGAAATGGTTTGTAAGGGTATTTTAGGACAAGAAGAAATATAAATACCCTACCTTTTTTTTTCCTTTTTCTTTTATTTTTTTGTTCTGAATTTTGTACGTTAGAGGAGGAGAAGCGTATTAAATGTCAAATTATTATGGGAGCAAAAGGGGAGTGGTGGTGGGTTTTGTGCCTCAATTTCATGTATGGGATGGTGTGGATACAGGCTGTTGGCTACGTTGCCCATACGTGGTTAGAGTGCAGCCTTTTGTCTTATCAACTTCTCTCAACTCTCAAAGCGTCGGGCTGAGTTAAGCGAAACACTCACGATATCACATGCCACGGCCACCCCTCATTCACATTATTTCACAAGCTAGCCTAAGCAATATTTCTTTTCCGGCTAATACTAACATTCGTGCGGTGAGACATTCATGATGGGTTTAAAATCGAGATTGGATAGTTATATCTTAAAAATTATAGTATTAAAGTATTTAATAAATATTAACTATTATAATTTAAAAATTATTTTAATATATTTTTTTATTTATATAATAGAAAATCTATTATATCTTTAATCATTTTATCAAAATTATTATTTAAGATTTATATTTATTATATATCACTAACTTTTATTTCATAATTATAACTTTTTTTATAACAACTGTAGTTTAAAAACTATAGCACCTCAATCTCAAACACACCCTCAGTCTACTTAAATGGTGCATCATGTGATAGTTCTGCAATAGCGTATAATTTATAAATAACGTAAATACGTTTCGAGTCTAATTTAACTAAGTATTGTTTACACATGCATGCATAACGCTTGAAATTTTCTCAATCCTTCTGATCATTTTACACCCCTCAACCCCACTCACCCCAAATTCAGAATTGCAGGAATTTTTCCCTTTCAAGTGGGTGTAAAGTGAAATCGATCGATCATTCCCTGGGCGTTACTTAGGTGTTCATGAATATATATTGTGCTTAAAATCACCTGAGTTTGAATAATAATATACAGGGATAAAGCTTGACATCTAATAGCCAATAATAAAAGCATTTGAGTTCGTTTAAATAGATATACACAAGAAAAGACAAATATTATATTAAATGTGCTTGGAAATTAAAGCAATGGTAGCTGTTAGCTAACGCAGCCTCGCTAACAGGTTGTCTTTTTTATTGGCAACTTGTAGATATTCTTTCGCACTTTCAAAGTAATGGATGAAAAAACTGCTGCCTTGTTTTCCAACAAATGACTGAAAAGCAACGCCAATCAATTCGATTATAAGTTAAACAATAAATGTGCTTGGAAATTAAAGGATTGGTAGCTATTAGCTGACGCAGCCTAACAGGCTGTCTTTTTATTGGCAATTTGTGGATATTCTTTCGTACCTTCAAATATATCTGACATGTTATATTAGTTAAACAATAAATAAATAATATTACGATATGTATATTTATTTTAAAAAATTATTATATAAATAGTAGTTATATTAAATTTAATTACACATGTCGTACATACATTATTAGTTATATTATCTTTTATGTATTGTATAATTTCTCCTAGCAAAAGAAACTTCGGCATGTGCACTCTTTTTTACCAAATTGTAAATTAATCATTATTAAATTAGATTGATTATACTAACTTTATGTGTTCTTATGCCATTTTGGGGGGGGGGGGGGGGGGTGGGTGGGGGGAAATGACAATGGACTTGTGCCGTTTATTTTTTTAGTGTGACTACATTTTATTTTTCTTTTAAATATATCTATTGTTGGCTGTTTATTTTATTAACTTATTACTTATGGTCAGACAATTTTATTTGAATAAAAAAATTAATTTTTACATGAATTATGAAATTTGAATGGAAAATTTTAATTTGGAATATCAAAAATACACATAAAATTCATTTATTCACTATATTATGTATAAACCTAATATTTTTTGTATTATCCTTGAAGTTATTTTTTTAATTGCTTTTTATTTCTATTCACATGGTAGCATTAACTAAAGTAAAATATTGGACAAATTAGATTATGTCTATTGTGATGAATTAAAACTAAAACAACAATGTTGACTTTATAACGGGAGTTGATGTTATAATTACATCTTTTATTGTAAAATTAAATTAAGAAACAATGAAAGTGTTATTCTTTTCATGCTATCAAACTAATCATTTTGTTAAGTTTATAAATTGTGAATAACGAATATATGCACCACTTAAAAGAATGTTAATGTCAAACAACTAGTTTTAAATTTTTCGGTTTAGACGTTGAAAAAAAAACATATCATTTAAAAATTTCTATTCAAACCTATTCAGTCTTCAACTAAATTTAAAACTATTTAGATTTCATTAAAAAAATACAACAACCTAGTTCCACTATTGCCTAGCTCTTGTGAATGGAAATAGATATGAGAAATTTTCCTATAAATGCTGGAATTACTAACTTATAATAATTCAATAACGTTCTGTCATATATACATGTATATGAAAAATTATATATCAGACAAAATAAGTCAATACTGATATATTGTATTGCCTCTCACGTATGCAACATTTTTTTGGGCCGGCATAAATTTCATTGTTTGCTGTAAAGAGTTTACTGCCTCAGCTTCTTACTCTCTTATCGGGTTGCCAAATGCCCAAATAATCCAAATATCAAACGACTGTCAAAAGGGCCTTGGAATAAAAATCGGTAAAGAGTGGCAGATATAAAAGCCCTTGCAGCCTGTGAAGTGTTTCGGTCACTTGCAGGCACCGATGAATGCTTTCAGGCCCAGGGAAGCACTGAGAAACAAAATTTAGGAGGGAAAATTATCCCACAATTGAATTTGCCGCGGAGTTGTGAAACTCAAGACTTCCCCATAGAAAGAAAAGCAATTTTTAGTCATATGCAACTTAACCAATGTTTGGTAGTCTCCTGACTTATAAATTATAATTGTATCAACTTGGTATAACTAGAGTAGTCTAGATAAGCTCATGCGTAAAACACAATTTTGACCGTAAATTAAAAATATAATAAAATAAACATAACTACACATAACACATAATATTTACGTGGTTCCGCTTTTGTCCTACATCCACAAAAGTAAATGATCACCAATCTACTATATAAATGAGACTTTATATAATATTTTATATTATCAAAGATGGATAACACAAGGTAGATATGTACAAATATTTGGTGTTGATAAAATAAAGATGGTGAATAAAGATACATTGGAGAAGATTATGAAGGTAGAGAATAAAAATGACCTCATACAATTAAGAAGTGCTGCAGTGGTTGACAATCTAAGGGATAGATAGAAAAAAAAAAAAAAAAGAGAAGAAGAGGCAATGATATGATGGCATGCCTAATATAGGTGAGTAAGATATTTATATAGTGGAGACTAGTGGTAAGAAGAATGCATAAGAATTAGAGCTAAATGTTATCCTTAGGTTGAAAGAATATAATGTTTTTAAGGTTATGTGTCATATTTAAGGAAAATGGTCAAGAATATTCCTTTTATATTAGGTTTATTTTTTCTCACAGATATCTTCAAGTATCTAACTTTAACCTTAATTTCTAATCCCATTTAATGTAGTAAATTCTAAAATCTTTATATTGGTCCAAATATTATGTCAATTTAACCCATATAATTGTCCACGTGTCATTCATTTTTTGGTTCAAAATACCATTCTAAATTTATCCCTATACACTAATATTGTTCATTAGATTACAACATACTCTAAAATAATAATAAAGAAACCATCTAATACTAGGTATTGATAAATTATTTTTCTTCCCCACACAATTTTGTTTTTCTAACTATTTAAGAATAGATTCATTCACTTACACCGTAGATTATTGGCAACCCAACTCCTCAACAAAAGTTAGAGATAATGGGCTGCAAAGATTCTATATATTCTCCTTTCGTTGCTGGATAGGCGCAGAATTTTTTTTTCTTTTCTCTCACAAACGTGAACAAAGTAATAAACCATAATAAAATATAATTGATTGAGGATCTGTATAAGTAAATTTCAAATTGTATAAATGAACAGACTTCCAAGTGATGAGATCTACAAAATTTTGAACCTGCATATTTCGCCTACCATAAGTAGTACCTACCAACTTTTTAATATGTTATTGCTGTTTGTAAATAGTTAATCGCATGAGCTCTTTCATCTAAATTCCTACTTTTCAAGTTCTAAAATATATGTGAAGCCGAAGTGTAACCCTACTAATAAAGAGTAGAGTTACTAAGTCTTAAGTACTAAATTTAAGCTTTAATGAAAATTAATCTCAATAATAATTTGATTTATAAATATTAATAATAATATTATAGAACATAAATTATAATAATCTAATTATAATATTAGTGTGAAAATTAAAAAAAAAAAGTTCAAGGTTGAATGCTCGGCTCGCATTAGTTAATATAATTAAAAAAATAATAATTCTGAAATGTGCGCCACGCCCTCCCACCTGACAGAAGTGAAAGCGCGCCAAATCCAAATCCTCGTATAAAAACATTACTACCACAACACAAGACAAGAAATCCATCTCAATGGGAAAGCAAAAACAGCAAGTAATTTCCCGCTTCTTTGCTCCCAAATCCAATCAAACAACGGCCTCTTCGTCCGCTTCATCACCGTCACCACCACCACCACCACCACCACAACAACAAACCCCACCTCCCAAAATCGCAGCCACCGTCTCATTCTCCCCGGCAAAACGGAAAGTCGTTTCGTCTCTCTTCCCCCAAAAAACTCCCAAAAAGCCCAAACTCTCCCCCCACACTCTCAATCCCATTCCCACACCCTCATCACAAACCACCCACAACAAAAAGTACACCCCTTTAGAACAACAAGTGGTTGAATTAAAAACCAAGTACCCTGATGTTCTCCTCATGATCGAAGTCGGTTACAAGTTCCGGTTTTTCGGGGAGGACGCGGAAATGGCGGCCAAAGTGCTAGGGATTTATGCCCACCTGGATCATAACTTCATGACGGCAAGCATACCCACTTTTCGACTGAATGTCCATGTGAGGAGATTAGTTAATGCTGGGTTTAAAGTTGGGGTTGTTAAGCAGACCGAGACTGCGGCTATTAAGGCCCATGGGCCGGGTAAGGCGGGCCCATTTGGTAGAGGGTTGTCGGCGTTGTACACGAAGGCGACACTGGAGGCAGCCGAGGACGTGGGTGGGGGTGAAGATGGGTGTGGGGGTGAGAGTAATTATTTGGTTTGTGCTGTCGATGATGATGGTAATGTTGGGAAAATTCGGAATGGGGTTTTTGGTGATGGGTTTGATGTGAGACTTGGGGTTGTTGCGGTGGAGATATCGACTGGTGATGTTGTTTATGGGGAGTTCAATGATGGGTTTTTGAGGAGTGGGCTTGAGGCTGTGCTTCTCAGCTTGTCTCCTGCTGAACTGCTTCTCGGTCAACCACTTTCTAAACAGACTGAGAAGGTTGTTGTTTTAGACTTTTAGTTAAACTCTAAAATATATTACTATTTAGAACTCATACAAGCATCAATTTATTTTGTGTGCGTGCATGAGTGAGCCTGTGAGCCTTGTACTGTAATTTAGGAAAACCATTTAGTTTTTAATGCTTGTGCAAGGTAGTATTTTTTTTTTCCATATATGTGAGAGTAGTGGTTGTGGAGTAAGGAAACCTTGTGTTGAAAGAGAAACTTTGTTCTCAACCTTTAAGAGATGGCTTTGTCATGATGGCAGTAGATCCATGTAATTCGTCATTTTACTTTCTAAAAGCAAAAATATGTCTCCTCATTTGAGAATGGTAACCATGTCTGGAGTTCATGTCAAAGACTTGTTAGCCCAAAAACCAGAATTATATTTTTTTTGTGCTTGTTTGAACAAATTAATACTTATTGTTTCAGCCCTCAAATTGCCTTACTGACCTCGTGGAACTTTTCTAATATCAGTTGCTTCTGGCCTATGCTGGACCTGCTTCAAATGTTCGTGTGGAACATGCCTCACGAGATTGCTTTATTGGTGGTGGTGCACTTGCTGAAGTGATGTCATTATATGAGAACATGGGTGAAGACACTCTATCAAATAATGAAGACCAAAACATGGATGTGCCGGAGCAGGGAAATCATAGATCTGCAATTGAGGTTTGATGTTTGAACACTGAGGTTTTCTTTTATGCATGGAGCAAGATTTTAACGCAAATGGTTGTTTTCAGTACTGGTTTAATTTTAGCCAATGGCTGATGCTTATGTATCCACTTTAATTGCAAAACGCCAATGCCATTTGTTTAAATGATAAATGCTACTAAGCTGACATCTGCTTTCTAGTAAGCCATTTATTCTTGTCAGTTGTGATGCTGATTACTCAACCTGACTCTATTATTTGTGCTTTTCATTCCCCTAATATAATTTGTTGGCATTGAAGGGAATTATGAACATGCCAGATTTGGCTGTCCAAGCATTGGCATTAACAATTCGTCATCTCAAACAATTTGGATTGGAGAGAATTATGTGCCTTGGTGCTTCGTTTCGGTCTTTATCAGGCAGTATGGAAATGATCCTCTCAGCCAATACGCTTCAACAATTGGAGGTAGTGTACTTTGTTCACGTATTATGCTGAATTTTTTTACTTTTTATTTTGTTTCTTTCCAGTAAACCAGTTTCTCTCAGCCAATTTTAAACCTGATAGACATGCTATTGCCTTCAGGTTTTAAGGAATAATTCAAATGGGTCTGAGTATGGCACCTTGCTGCATATCATGAATCATACTCTTACTATATATGGTTCAAGGCTTCTAAGACGTTGGGTATGAGATAAACCTATTTTGATTTATACTGCTTGCTGCTTTTCCATAATGATATATGAGTTTCATTGCATGATACAGGTGACTCACCCTTTATGTGATAGAAATTTGATATCTGCTCGTCTTGATGCTGTCTCTGAGATTGCAGAATCCATGGGATCTTATAGAACTTCAGAGAGTGTTGGTCAGCATGATGAGAAAAATTCTGATGTAACAATTGTAGAACCTCAGTTCTATTATATTCTTTCTTCAGTTCTGACATCTTTGGGAAGATCACCAGATATTCAACGTGGAATAACGAGAATCTTCCACCGCACTGCTACTCCATCTGAGGTAACATTTTTCTTTCCTTGGGCACTAAAATGTGAGCCTATGCTTATGAAGTTTTGAAGTATTTCTGTTATTTTTTCTGGTAATATTTTCTGGGTGTGTTCATTGCATAATGTTAAACCTGCCCAGCCCCTCCTGTTGATTTTCAAGATAGTATTTATGAGTTTCATTGTTCTATATGTGCGGACATATCTAAATGACTTTCTGCACAGTATCTGCTGATGGATTTTACATGATTGGTTGTGCAGTTCATTGCAGTCATGCAAGCTATTTTATATGCTGGCAAACAACTTCAGCAGCTTCACATTGATGGAGAATATAGAGAGAAAGTGAAGACTTTGCATCCTGCTCTGCTGAAAAGGTTGATTCTGACAGCTTCTTCTCCTGCTGTTATTGGCAAAGCCGCTAAATTGTTGTCTACAGTAAATAAAGAAGCAGCTGATCAAGGGGATCTGTTGAACTTAATGATCATCTCTAATGGCCAGTTCTCAGAGGTTTGTACTTCTTTTTGGCAGTTCAATTTGCCTACACATTATAATTCTTAGAAACCTGGTTGATATGGTTTTTGGCGTACAGGTTGCTAGAGCCAGGAAAGCTGTTCAATCAGCCAAGGAGGAATTAGATTCTTTGATTAATATGTGTCGCAAACAGCTTGGCATGCGAAATTTGGAGTTTATGAGTGTTTCTGGAATAACACATCTGATAGAGGTTGGTCAGTTGATTACTTTTAGGTTTATTTTAAAAGAATCTAATCTTTTCAGCTGCGGGCTATATGTCAACCCTCCAATGTGTTCTTTTTGTTTCCTGCTTAAAAAACTCACCCGCCCATCCATCCGTTCATTTTTCACTTAATTTACTGGCATGTACCTTCAAGAATGGACTTGGTACTTCCTAAATCTTGAATTAAATTTAGATAATGATTGCAGTAGATGTTATTCTCTTCATTGTGTCCTTTCATGCGCCCTTCTTTGTGTCTCTCCGATTTGATGCGGTCATACTTTGTGGACCTTTATCTCAACAAGATGCTGCCAAATTGTTTATTATTCTTTTCTTTTGGAAGTTCATCATTCAATCCTTACACCTGAACCAGTGTAACTTTGACTGCAGTTACCTGCAAATTTCAAGGTGCCTCTTAACTGGGTTAAGGTAAACAGTACCAAAAAGACGATACGATATCATTCACCAGAAGTATTGACTGCTTTAGACCAATTAGCACTGGCCAATGAAGAACTCACCATTGTCTGTCGAGCTGCTTGGGATAGCTTCCTTAAGGAATTTGGCGGATACTATGCTGAGTTCCAAGCTGCAGTGCAAGCACTAGCTGCTTTGGACTGCTTGCATGCGCTTGCCACTCTTTCAAGAAATAAGGTAATCTCGGGATGTTAATTATTTAAAATTCATGCTTCACCTTGCAACTAAATTGATGTTATATATTCTTTCTGTTGTTTGTTGCAGAATTTTGTTCGACCAGTATTTGTGGATGACCATGAGCCTGTTCAGATACACATCTGCTCGGGTCGTCACCCAGTATGTATATGATGCTTACCAGATTTAACTACACTCATTACTTACAGCATTTTGAGGCAGTGTATGGACAAAAAATTTTAATTTCACTATATATTAGTAAAAGTATACAATTAATCAAGTTCCTAACCTATCATCCATCTTTATTGTTCCTTGTACACATTCTCATATATGGAAAGCCCACCAGGGGCTCATCTGCTCCTTTGGTTGTTCCCTGGTTTCTGGGTGTGAGAAAGAATGGATTAGAGAAGAATATTTTTCCCTTGTGCTATAATTTTATGCACTTGTGAGAAGAAAGATTTGGAAGTTTTTCATCATTATCATAGATATTGCAGATTCATTTTTTAAAAAAAAAAAAATTGGTGTGCAAAGAGTATAGAGTGATGTAAATAAGATTGTGTTTTTCTTCCTTCCTGTGGTGCAGGCTCTAGTAGTTGTATCAGTTTCGTTTGTTTGGTAGTTCATTAGTT